>JARHVA010001868.1:1042500-1642500 GCA_037957365.1 Torreya grandis
ACTAAAAGTATTATACTTGAAAATGAAAAGGAAGAGGATGTTTGAGATTAGAAACTTGGAACTTTCTTATTGAATCTGGCTTGCTTGTCACAACATAATAATAAATTAATATACTTGGATGATGAGAGAATTTTATGCCATGCTCCACTCATCCACCATTACAATGTTTGATTGAAATCTATAACTTGGATCTAAATAATTATCTAGCTTCTCTTTTTTTCTTTTTAATAAGTATGCATGAACCTACAAGCAACTATGTAACACACTAAAATTTAGATAATAACTATATCCCATAACTGCTATAACAACCATACCTCATTCACTCATTATTATGATCCAACTTAACCAATGATCTTAAATTGGGAAGGGTCATACAAGGGTGTAAAAATAAACAAAAATTAGATTGAGGTTAAAAGTCATAAGATAAATATAAAATAACATAAATAAAATGGATGTCAAAAGAATCAACATAGATAAATCCACAAGTGACATGAAACCATAATAAAACATTCAAAGGATGGAGGAATGACACATAACATAGGGTCCATAAACCCACATATTTTATAGATCCAAACACTTACAAAGGAATTAATCACATGCTAAAAGTAAATAGGTTTGTATAAGGTGGAAATCTTTAACCCCACAAGATTCATTAACCATCAAAAACACCAGCTTGGGACTTATCTCACCTTGGTAGAGGCCTATATCTATGTACCAATATAATCTAACAAACATAAAGGAACTAATTCATATAAAGCTCTATTATTATCCCCCTATTTACCCACATAAATAAAATCATAGAGGATGGAAAATATAAATATAACCAAAGATAAATTAATAATGTAAAAAAAAACATCCACTCATAAAATGCAATCAATCACAATGGAAAGTTCAAAAATTAAACAAGATCCATGTATGATCAAAATGAGTGACACCCCTAAACAAAAGGGGTAAATGCATAAAACATAAACATCCAAAACAAGACATTTTCAATAATAAAAAATATTATAATATATTTAGGGTTAGTCACATACCTAATTAAAAAATGGGAAATTTTTGATAAATGAGATATAAATATTGCCTTAGAATAGGCTATGGCACTGCCAATTATCACATGACATTCACTAAGGATTCTCTATCACCCTTCAATATATTGTCCTTATTGTCTCAATATAACCATATCATCCCAACTAAACATACCCTTCTTAGGTAATCTGATCATCTGAGCTCAAATGAACAACTAACTATGTATTCATTTCCATCTGTGAACCCCTTCTTATTAGATTTCCTTATTTATATAATTTTTATACCCTTAGAAAGGTTATAGATGCCATTAAGTGATATAAACACATCTTTTTCATTTTTTAAAGACATATCTATTGAGGAATGGTGATCCTCATATGAATTGAGGATTTTTTTGTGGCTGCTTCTTTCTTTATTCCATTCAATTCATGTACACTGAATGGTCGGTTGTGGTCTGGATAAGTGCATGGAGTTGGGGGACAATTCCTTGGGCATGTACCATAACACGTATGTGTTATATACATTACATGTATGTTTAATTTCCATAATGTTTACACATTATTTAAAATTAGGATCAAAAATACCGAGCTTAAACACATACACATTATCTTCACATTTCACATAAAAACATAAAATATATATTTTAAGTGGAAGATGGTTGACTAAAATAAATGTTAAGTATAAGGATTATAAATGTAAACTTATAGTATAAGTTTATTTACATTTGTATTCCTTATACTTCAAATTTATTTTAGTAAATATAATAAATTAGGGTCACTATGCATCTAATAGAGTTAGTCTCATAGTTGCACAACTTATGATGTAGAAGATAGTTTTTCAAAATCTAATTTGGTTAGTACTTAGGCATTTTTAGGGTCTTAATATTGAACCTATGTATTTCAAGGCATAAAATATTAAATTGATGTCCATTTTTATAAATATATAGTCATTTTTTAGGTGTTTATTCCTTTCAAATTATTTCTTGACATTTATAAGAGTCTTAGGTTTGTCTAAATTGAAGTTTACAAACCAATAACTTTGAACTCAAGCCAAATTGGTGTGATTATGGTAGCATTGGTCATATTAAACACCTGTGCACATAAAATGACCACATTATGTTAATTTAACTTGTTCATCATCCCTCCCTCATCTCTAATCACTTCCTCCTCATCCCTCATCACCCCTAATCACTCTCTCCTCATTCCTCATCATACCTAATCACTCCCTAATTGACCCTCATTATCCCTTATCATCTCTAATCACTCCCTCATTGATGCTCATCATCCCTCATCATCCTTAATCACTACTTCATCATCCTTCGTCATCCCTAATCAATCCCTCCTCATCCCTAATCATCCTTAATCATTCCTAATCACTCACTTAGTGACCCTCACCATCTATCATCATTTTTAATCACTCTCTCATCATTTCTAATCACTCCCTTATTGACCCTCACTATCCCTAATCATACCTAATCACCACTAAATCATCCCTAATCACCACTAAATCATCCCTCATCATCTTTAATCATTCTCTCATCATCCCTCATCATCCCTAATCACTCCCTCATGAACCCTTACCATCCCTCATCATTTCTAACCACTACCTCATCATCCATAATTACTCTGTCATTGACCATCACCATACCTCATCATCCCTAATCATCTATTAATCATCCCTCATCATTCCTTCTTCATCCCTTATCACCCTTAATCAGTCCCTCATTAAGCCTCAACATCCATCATCATCCCTAATCACTCCATCCTCCCTAATCACTCCCTCATTGACCCTCACCATCCATCATCATCCTTAATGGATCCCTCATCATCTCTCATCATATATACTCAATCCTTCCTCATCATTAATCACTCCATCCAATACCTTGATGTCAAATGCAATAGCTTCTTACTTATGCTTGATTGGATTATTTTCAAATTCTAAATTTTATTCACTCAAATAAGGGATAAAGAAACTCTTTTTTCACTCATCCTCTTTCACTCAAATGAGGAAATCAAATATATCATATGATTTTTTAGTGGGATTAAAATATCTATATAGTGATCCATGCCTAGATCATGGATAGAGTGTGTATCCAAAGCCCTGGACTAGAATAAATAGGAAAAAAATGAGCAGAGGATGGGTTGAAATTGTATTACTTACACATATAGATTGGGATTTGGGCATATAAGAATCCCTATCCTATAATTAATAATCTAAATTTATATCTATATAGATAGGTGAAATTGGAAACTAGTTAAAATTTTCAATCTCAACCCCATATTTGATCGTATATCCATAGTATATCAAATTACCAAATAAATATAGATATATTGTCACCAATTTGGTAGAGTGTATTCCTATTTTATAGTTGATAAAGTGTTTTTCCCAACCCACCTTTATCTATACCCAACCTAATCTATACCAAACTTGATATATAAATGGAATGAATGGCATATGCCTTAATCTAGTGCATCAAGTAAGGGACACTTAGAGTTTGGGCATGACTCAGTGGACGTTAAAGGCCAAACTAGGGCCTTACCATACTCTAACTATTCCCCAATCCCCAATATAGTTTATTAAAGGATAACAAAGGAATGGGGGGCCCACCATAAATATATACAAGGTACCATTTCAAAGGCCATACCCTGATATTAAACTTTACTTGTTAAGTAAATTAAATATTTCCCTACCTATTTCATATATGCCAATGAGTAAGGTAAGGGAAGTTTGTATTTTTGATATCTAAATTTGATTTACTTAATAACATATCAAGGGAAGATTTCCTTCTCTATGGGTAGCAAGGATTAAGTCACAAATATCAAGGGAATTTTTCCTTTCTAGTATATAGCTTTGCTTTTCTTTCAGAATAAGGCATGGTTTTCAAGGGAAGTTTACCTTTTGGTAGATAGTTTTGTTCTTACCCTACCTACTTAGTTATGCCCTACTTGATAAGGAAAGGGAAGCTTCCTTCATGATATATATCTTTATTCTTATCATACCTATGTTCCCTTTCTAGAATAGAATCATAACTATCAAAGGAATATTTCTTATTGATCTATAGATTGCATATGTTCTTTCCCTACCTACTTAGTTATGACCTACCTACTTAGATTTTGTTATTGTTAAGTGAATCTTGCTTCCTAATAGATAGAATTATAAATGAATTTTTGAATCATGTTATGTATGTAATATATTTAAATACCATTGATCATTCCCTACCTGATTTACTTACTTGAGTATGCCCTACCTACTTGAGTATGTCTTACCCAGTTGAATATATGGGCCATATCTTGATCTTGAGTATTCCATAACTAAATACTAGAGCTATATCTTGATATTAACTATGCCCTACCTACCTTATTGTACTTGATTATAACGTACCTACCTATCCTTCTTTCCCTACTTACTTCAATATGCCCTACCTACCTACTTGTACTTGAGTATGCCCTACCTACCTATCCTTATTTCCATAACTACTTGAGTATTCCCTACCTGATAAAATACCCAAGACATATATTGATATTTAATATTTATATATAATCCTGATGGTTTATATCCTACCTAACCATTTATTTAATAATTGATACCTAATGGAATACCCAATTAAATGCCCAAGGAATATCTTGAAAGGAGAATAGAAATTCTAACCTATTTAGAGAAAGGAGTGACTAGCAAAAATTAACCAGTCTCATATATTATATATTAATCAGTAGGTTCCCTATCCCCATCCCCATATAGATAAATTAAAGGAGAGGGAGAAGACTCAATTAATAATTTTCTATTATATAAGTCATAATAATGCAAGTGCCCTATCTATATATGGGTATAATAGAAGGAAGTGTGCTCAATGACATTTACCTCCCTCATTATGGAATTTATGTTGTAGGAATATGCACACCATATATCAATCATATGCACTCTAGGTTTCACTCCATGAAATGAATGGATTCCACCATAGAAGAGATCTTAGGATTCTAAGACTTAACCCAATCTGAGCTGATATTTATTAATAACAAACGTTAAATGGCATTGGGTTAATAGTTGGATGGTTATCAAACTTTAGAGAGGACTGAATGAGTGATATCAACCCTAGACCTAAGTGAACTATGGGATAATCAACCATGCACATTAAACCCAAGCATGAAGGTACTTCCCTGAAGGGTCTAAGGGGGTAGAGGAGGAGGAAGAAGATACTACCATAATAACCAAATTAACATTCCCCCCTCTCTATTTTGGGGAAGGAGGGCCATATATATTTGAGTTTAATTGGCTCTATCTTGGGGGAGGAGGGCTTAATCACCACCTACCCCTACCCTAATATAATACCCAATACCCTAGTCATGTCCTATCTATATAAATGGCCCAACCATCTAGATATAGGTTATCCATGCACTATCCCCTATAAAATATTATTGTTAATAGACCAAATTATTACCCTACCCATGTAGTTCAAGTTGGTCAGACTAAGACTAGTTATGTATGTAAGGTTAGACAAATAGGTATGGTTTGGTTGGTCAAACAAATACTCTATTTGGATTGGATGTGGATTTATTTAATAAAATTATACTCTAATTAAATTAAAGATATAACTGTCATATATATAATATATTATGAGATTTTATATGGAGGAGTAGGTCACTATTGATATAGGGATATATATATTTAGGTAGTTAATTCCTCATCTCACTATTCCATATAGACTCATCCTCATAGTAGGTCATTTCCCATCTATCCTATCCCATTATAGAATTATATCATTTTTTTTTTTGTGTTTGAAAAGAAAGTAAATAAGAGTGAGAGGGCCCAATCAAGAATAGCTGGTCAAATCTAGGGAACTATATATATGCTCAATTAATCCCAAATGCTCATAGTTGGTCTTGTTTCCAATGATTACTTAGTTATCCAATATAGAATAGTTAGTCAAATCTAAGGTACTATCTATATACTCAATCCCATATAGATAAAGGGCCCAATATAGTCAATCAATCCCTCTCTATTAGTAGGTTCCCCATACAAATAAAGGGAGAATGACTAATTGATCGTATAGTGGGATCCCAATCTATATATAAATCCCACATGTCAATTCCAATTTATCATTAGGATCCTCATTCCTTCTATATATAAGGCCCATTCAATACATCTAAATTATATAGTTATATATAAGATAATTATTTTTATCAATATATTCATTTTCATTGAAACAAAATTAGAGATAGCAAACTATAATGGGAAGACCTTTCACATGATTTGGTTTAGTCCCTCTTGATCAAAAACATCAATGATCATGAAATAATGAACATGGATATGGGATATGGCCTACTCATGTTAATCAAAATAAAACAAAACACAACATCTTCAAGTCGATGGATTTATGACACACCCCATAAGAGGGGTATAGATATGGCTATACATATAATCTATAGATACCACCCTCGATCCACAAAATACCATGCCCCATATATATCTACCTAATTTTCAACTTGATATCTCTCAAAACACTTGTGTCCTTTATCTTTCCCTTTCCTTCCTTGACCTCCAATAAGTAAGTGAATAACAACCACCCATATATCTATAATCATGTTAATCACTTAAAATGACCTAATTATGAGATATAGGGGCATATGACACATTATATAGCCATTATACCCACCAAAATATGTTTATAATAATAGAATGGTCTATATTGAAACCCTATATTTTAGAATAGTCATAGTAACCACTCATGAACTACATATATAGTCATCCTCCCCCTAGGTAGCCCCCTATATATATATATGGGCTCAATGGAGCACAACTCACCTAGTGAGTAATAGATCAAGAGTGAAGTTATAGGATGGATCGTAGTGAATCCCTCTACCTAGAGGCCTTATCATTTAGTCCCTCTAGTTTATATGACATACTGTATAACCATTATACCCACAAAAATATGTTTATAATAGTGGAATGGCTTTTATTGAAACCCTAAATTTTAGTGTAGTCATAGTAACCACTCATGAACTACATATATATTCATCCTCCCACCAGGGATCCCCCTATATATATGGGCTCAGTGGAGCACAACCTATCTAGTGAGTAATAGATCAAGAATGAAGGTATAGGATGGATCATAGTAAATCCCTCTACCTAGAAGCTTTATCCTTTAGTACCTCTAGTTTATCCCCTAAGAGATATGTGTTTATATATAGATAGATAGATAATTTATAATTATCTATATAGAAAGAGAGATCTATATGTCTAGGAGGCTCATATCTCATATAGATAGAAAAGACCACTATTGGCCAAGGGGGGAATAAATACAAAGATATATGAGGAAGGGAGGGACCCTGGGCTTGAACCACAAGAGAGGTTAGTCTATCATACATATGGAAGGCAAAAAAATATATATATTTGGTTGATTAGACTCAAGGAAAATGTTACGCCCCTAACCTATCATATGTATCAAGATAGGAATAGCTGACATGTGGCTTACTTATCCCTTCTTGATGTTATATCAAATTTATATATGCTTTCATTAGGTTATTAGGTCAGCTATGGAGTAACCAAGGCCTAGGCAGACTATATATGGGAGGTAGTGGGTGGTTGTGTATTATCATATTGTGAATTCTACTCTTATTGAAGCTTATGTAGGTTTCCCCCTTGAAGTGGCTTATCTTTTATTCATATATTCTATTATATTTCAGTCATATTTTGATTTATTACTATTATTCTCCTTTATTGTTGAATTAATTTCATTACAAGTGGTATCAGAGCTTTGATTTGGGCCATAATTGGGTCAAAACCCCTAGATATTATAATTTGTATATATATCAAAAATGGTTACTAATTCATCTACAATTTTTTTACTCAAGGTGATAAATCATTCAAGTAAGCTTCCATGCAAATTTTAACTCGATTTGATTTGGTTTGCAAAAGTTATCACCATTTTAAGGTTTTTCATAAATTCGCTCTCTAGTGTGCAATTCAAGAAAATTTTCAAATTTATTTAGATTTTTGGAAATATTATAAAAATATATTTGGTTTATGTTCTTTGTAGTTTTTAATTTGAGGCTGACATAAGTACAAAATTGCTTGGTCAAAGCTAGGTCAAAAGTGTTAATCAGGGTCAACATTATCAAGCTCTTTTATGGTAGGACCATAAACTAGGGGCTAAGGAAAGGGTGTTGAACCCCCAGTAAAACTCCTCACAATGAATATATGGATTCAAAAATGGGAGTTATTGTATCCTTTATACCAAGGTTCTGTGAGATAGATCACAAAGTGAGTCAGCTTGACTACAATGTACAAGGCATTCAAAGTGAGATGTAAGGCATACAATTTGATATGAAATCCATACAATTTACTTTAGAAAATATCATGATGGATTTAAAAAATAATTAATCAAATCATCTAGTTATCACTATTACATAACCCCACCAAGGTGGATCTCCCAACCAACCTAATCCAAATCTAAGTACCTTACCACAATAGAACCTGTTACCAAAGATAGATATGTGTAAATTTGATGGAAAAAATCCACTCAATTGGATCAATCAAATGGATAATTTTTTTGATCTACATCATATCCCATGTGGATAAAAGGTTATCATGGCATCCTTATATCTAGAACCTGAACAATTCATTTGGTATCGATGGTTATGTACTCAAAAGAAAAAGATGACTCTTAGTGTCACCTGGATAGTTTTTATAGAGGAGATGTAATTACACTTAGCAACAGCATGATAGATAGTTAACTTAACCAACTGGAAAAATAAGATAAATTAGTTCAGTCAAGGATTATATTCATAATTTTTAGAACCTTTCTTTACATGTGGAGACAATTTCTAATGAGAACTTAAATGACCTATTTTCGGAGGCCTCAAGGACCACATTCAACATGAGGTATGCATGTTTAATCCACTTAATTTTTATGATTCTATTATTATGACATGCATGGATGAATAAAAATACATAGCCAACAAGAAGCATCCATTCACTCACTTTAGATATGGTAGCATATTGACACCATCATTTTCTCCACCTACTAGATTAACCCCTCAACAAATTAAAGAGAAGAATGCAAAAGGATTATGTTTCAGCTATGATAGTAAGTGGAAAAAATTACATAGATGTGTTGAGAATAAGTCATTATATTTTGAGGGATCTAACGAAGAGGATGATTCTTCCAATGATGATGAGGAAGAGATAGAGGAAGTACCTGAAGATTCTAAACCTACAATCTCTTGTCATGCACTTTTGGGTATTACCAATCCTCAAACACTTAAAGTGGTACATTTCCTCAAGAAACAGAAGGTGACAGTGTTGATTGACTGAGGGAGCACACATAATTTCATCAACCATAAGTTGGACACTTGATTGAATTGTTTCATTTACCCAGCACTTGAATTTTAGGTCATGATTGTAGATGGTGGCACAATCAATTATTTAATAAAATGTCATAGTATTAAGCTTGTTATGGACGAGTAAAATCTAGATCCTCCTATGTTTTTTATTCCCATAGGTGGTGTAGACATTATTTTGGGAGTCTAATGGCTCAAAACCTTGGGTATAATTGAGATGAACTTATAATAACTATTCATGCACTTTCATTCTGAAGGTAGAAAAATTGAACTACTAGGATTATGATAAAAATCTCCATAATTAGTTAGTTCACATCAGATGAAAAAAATGCTAAAAAAGGGGGAAGAAGGATTTATAGCATAATTATGTTTCATAGATTTTAACCCATAAAGGCATCTCCACATCCTAATCTATAAATGATTCTTCATGACCACCCATCTATTTTTAAGGCCATGCCAAAAAGACTACCACCAAAAAGAGAACATGATCATGCCATTTAACTAATTTTGGGGAGACAACCACCAATCAAACCATATAGATATCCATATGTGCAAAAGATTGAAATAAAAAATATGGTCCATGAGATGTTGGAGGCAGGGATCATTAGGCATAGCCAAAGTGCATATTCAATTCTAGTGGTCATGGTGTGTAAGAAGGATGACACATGGAGGATGTGCACAAATTACAATAAACTCAACAAGTATACCATCAAAGATAAGTTTCATATTCCAATAATTGATGATTTACTTGAAGAGTTGCATGGTGTTGTTTATTTCATGAAAATGGATCTTCATTCGAGGTACCATCAAATTATAATTTGTTAAATCCCAATTCCTCGATAAGAAATTTTACTTGATTATCCATAGATTTTCATGGTTGGTAATTTTATTTAATTATTATAAAAATATTATTTAAGTCATATGTTGTTATGGGATAAATGTATGTTTCTTTGGTTTCATGATTTTATTGTTATAAGTTAGTTGTATTGTATATTATTTACATTGTGATCATGTTAATTTGTTATTACAGAAGTATTTTATGATATATGTCAAGATCTTATGGATTAAATACCTTCTTATCATGAGTTTGACATAGGATAAATTCTTCCCTCAGAGCATGATGGAGGGAGAGAATCATTAGAGAGGATGGCATAGATGGAGGTGTTGGGAGATGACAAAGGAATGACTCAAACCCATACACATACCATGTTAATGGCACTTATTATATGCATGGTTTGAATGGTTAGTGTTAGTACATTTTTTATGATTATCTACATTTAAATAAT
This sequence comes from Torreya grandis, assembly GCA_037957365.1. NCBI lineage: Eukaryota > Viridiplantae > Streptophyta > Pinopsida > Cupressales > Taxaceae > Torreya > Torreya grandis. The sequence continues at coordinate 1,053,146 of JARHVA010001868.1, forward strand.
TTTTATGCGTGATTAATTATGTGTTATCTTATTTTAATGATTATGTCATATTATTTAATACATTATTGTGAATGCTTACAAGAACGTAAATTTGCATTATTAGTGTCTAGTCACTACCGCATATAGCATAAACATCATGTTTTGAAATAATATTTATCAATTCATCATTTTGGATTTAAAATAATATTGACTTTATATTAGTCATACTATCCTTAAGTCATGATGATTGTTTAACCAAAACTAATTAGTAACAAATAAAGCAAATATGTTATAATTAGCAATTGCATTATATTGTGTTCAAATTAGCAAATTATAATGTAATGGGTTTTTATAATTAGGAAATAAGATAAATAAATATAAATAAAATGTATTAATAAATGAGTGAGTAAACTTTGGGAAAAAGAAAAAAGAAATAGAATGGCAAGCTTTAAAGGGGCAAGCCTTAAATAAAGCACAAGATATTCATGCAAAAGAAAAAAAGAAAGCAAAGTAAGCAAATTATTTTTTTCAAAATGGAAAAAAGAAAGAAAGAGAAGAGGCCAGTGATAGTATAAGGATAAGAGGGAAGTGAAGAAGGAAAAGAGAGAGCGTGGGTTGGAGAAAAAGAAGGAGCATGGCATAGAAAAGAAGAAGAGCTCAGTGTATGAAGGGGAGAAGAGCAAAGTAAGGATTTTTTTGGTAGCATCTGGGTGCTAAGGTTAGTAATGTTATTGTTTTAAACACACACAAAAATTGTATTCATTTAGTGTTGAATCGCTTAGTAAAAATCTATTCGCTAATGATATATTTGAAGTAATTATAGGAGCATTGTATTAAGTTAACCTGCAACTATATAATATACAACAATATATATTTTTATTAGATAGATAAATCATTTAGCATATAGTGAACTATGTCGAAAACTATGTTTAATGTATAGCAAACTACGTAAGGCAATTTGTGTAATATATATGTAGCAATCTGAATAATATAAGGGCAATCTAAGAAGGAGGTATAGTGGATTATATAAATATAAGCAGTGATGTGTATGCTTTTGACTTCTAAAAATAGTGATTCATATGAATAGGGGAATAGTTATCAACCTTGGAAATATAGCAAAGTGTATATTGTATAAACTAATGTTTATGACTATGTATGACATAGCAAACTATATATAATGATATGAGTACATTAATATTCAATATAGAAATTTGTGTTGGAAATATTGTCATTGATGTCAAAGGTCTAGTATTATTGGTGATAAAGGCCCCATTGCATTTAATGTTGTTTGTAATAAATATATCTTGGCTAATATGAGTTAATATTTATTTAATATTAACGAATATATTTTTGGTTGCATATGAGACAAAAGAAGGGCCCATGGAGAAGTCAAAGAGCCACGGGGTAAAGACAAAAGAAGGATGGGACGCATTTTCCCATGAAGAGTCATCTTGGGGAATACCAAGAGTCACCAAGTGAAGACAAAAGAGTAAGGGCACAATTTCTCATGAAGGGACACTTTGAGGAATACGAAAAGTCACCAAAGATAAGGACAAAAGTGGAAAGGATGTTTTTGGTCATGAAGGGTCACCACATGACTTTTTAAAGGCTTGAATATGAAGGGTCATCCAAGATTGGTGCCATTTTCCATGAGGATTGAAGGGTCACAAAGGGGAAAGGCCAAAGGTCATTTGGAAAGCTATAAATAAAGGCTTGAGAAGCCATTTGTAATGTGGTTGAGAGAGGTTGATTTGATATTGTAATATCTAGCTTAGAAGAGCAATTGTGAGAGATGAATAGTATTTGTTATATCTAGCTTAGAAAAGTAATCGTGAGAGATGAATAGTATTTGTTATATCTAGCTTAGAAGAGCAAAGGTGAGAGAGAGGAAAGAGATGTTGTATTGAACTATCATTTGTTGAGATAGCAACATTGAGAGATAGGTGTGTGGTATACACAAAGGGGTTGGTGCTCCTATGGGTTGGTGCTCATGAATTGTTGTTGGATTGGTGCTTGGAAAAGGGGTTGGTGCTCACGAATAGTTGTTGGGTTGGTGCTCGGCAAAGGGGTTTGAAGCTCCTGTGTGTTGGTGCTCATGAATTGTAGCTGGATTGGTACTCGGCAAAGGGGTATGGTGCTCCTGTGGGTTGTTTCTCATGAATATACTTGAGATTGTTCTCCATGGTTTTTTTCACATTAGATTTCCACGTTATATCTGGTGTCTCTCTTTATTTTGTGTGATGTTTATTGTTTGAGTTTTATTGCATATCTTGAATGTTTGATTAAGTGAAATTTGATAAAGGGAAAGTTTTAATAAGATATATGATATATTGATTCACCCCCCCCCTCAATATATTCCATGTTTAATAATTGGTATCAAAGCAAGTTTCTTTTTGAAAAGTTTTACAGATTGAAGGTAGATCGGGAAAGCACGATGGCTAGGTCACAGGAAGGATTTTCTACAAATAAGGCACCTTTGTTTGATGGAACAAATTATGCTTTTTGGAGCATGAGAATGAAGGTTTATTTGAAGGTTTATATGAAACTTGGGTAAAACTTGAGAATATTTACAAAGGTGATGGAAAGGTTCAGCAAGCTAAGCTGCAGACTTTTAGAAGGCAATTTGAAAGTTTGAAGATGGAAGAAGAAGAAGATATAGCAAGTTATCTTTTACGAGTTGATCGAGTCATAAATCAGATTCAAGGTCTTGGAGAAATGTTGGATGAGTCAACGGTGGTGCAAAAGGTTTTGAGATCTCTACCAATGAGATATGATGCAAAGGTTTCGGCAATCAAGGAGATGAAGAATTTAGCCAAGCTAAAGATGGATGAGCTTCATGGTATTCTCACGGCATATGAGATGTGGACAGAACAAGATAAACCCTCAAAGAGAGAAGTGGATTTCAAGACATCAAAGGAGAAAGCTAAGATTCAAGAATCAAGTGATAATTATAGTGATGATGAAGATGACAATGGAGCACTTTTCATTTGCAAGCCGAAAAGAGGAACAAGTTATATATATATATATATATATATATATATATATATATATATATATATATATGTGTGTGTGTGTGTGTGTGTGTGTGTGTGTGTGTGTGTGTGTGTGTGTGTGTGTGTGTGTATGTATATATGTGTGTGTGTGATCAAAAAAATTACCTTATAAATGTTTTAATTGTGGAAAGATTGGACATTTTTCAGCTAGATGCCCAAATAAGGTTAATGATGATGAAGAAGAAAAGCCTACATACAAGAAGAATTTCAAAGGCAAATCTAAGAAGGGTTTTGAGAAGAAGAGCTTATATTCTAAGGATCCTAATTCAGGCAAAGATAGTGGAGTCAGTGATTCAGAAAAAGAAGAGATTCTATTCATGGCCATACATGAAGGTGATCAAGAAGAAGAAGAGGAGGAAGCTGAAGTGAATATGGAAGGAGAGCTCATTTGTGCCTTAGAAGAGTTAGAAGTTATTCAGAAGAAGAATCAAAGATTAAAGCGTCAGATCGAGAAAAATGAACAAGAGTCAAAGGAAATGATTGAAGATCTACAAGCACACTTTGAAGAAGCCAAGAAGAATGAAGAAGACCTCACAGCACAGTTGGAAATAGCAAGAAAAGAATGTCAAAGGTATGTTATTGAAATTGCCTCTTTAAAAGAAGATATTAAAAAAGAAGTCAGTGATAAAGTAGTCAGTGATTCAAAATTTAAAGATAGCACTAACATGTTGAATAAGATATTGGAAAGTCAAAAATCATATTCAGATAAGACAGGGATCGGTTTTGAAAAGAAAAATAGCTATGTTGAAGCTCTTACATAAGAGGAAACAAAAAGGGGAGAAGTGAAGAATACAAAGGACATTCCATACAGAGAAGGCTGGAAGGAACAAAGCTACAAAAGGCAATCAAGTCAGAGATATACAAACATGTCTTATTTTTATGGCTATTGTTTTTATTGTAATGGATATGGTCACAAAAAATTAGAATGTAGAAAAAAAGCTAACAGTTTCAAAAATAAGGAGAAGGAAAGTCAAGTAGAGTCAAGCAGAAGCCACAACTCTTTTGCTCCTCTATCAAGCTTTATGAAGAGACCATAGTATGCTACAAGTGCAACAACTTCAGACACATAGCTCGATATTGTAGAAGCATGTTCGAGTCAGTCAAGAAGGATTAGAGCTTCAAAACTCCATTCATCAAGAAGAAGGATCAAAAATCTCAAAGCTCCATTCATCAGGGAGAAGGTTCAGACATGTACATGGCAGAAGAAACAACATGCAGATTCTATGATGGTTTAGACAGCCTTGCATGTAAAAGGTAAAGATCAACCATGGTTAATTGATAGTGGATGTTCGAGGCATATGACAGGAGATAAAAGTAAATTCATATCTCTAAAGAAGATCAATGGTGGTACAGTGAGATTTAGAGATAAAACCACTGCCAAGATAGCTGGAAAAGGTACTTTGAGTTTGGTTTATGGTAGAACTAAGACTAAAAATGATTTGAATGTAAAAGGTCTTAAGCATAATTTGTTGAGTGTTAGTCAAATATGTGATCAAGGATATACATTAAAGTTTCATAAAGAAAATTGTGAGATTAGAAGAAAAGATTCAAATGAGTTGACTGCAAATGCTCAAAGGACAGGGAACAATGTGTATGTATTATCAGATATCTTCTCAAAGGCACGATCAAAGGATACATTCAAATATTGGTGAGAGGAGTTGGGAGTAATTTCTATTACTTCTTGCCATTGATGTTCAAGATCAGTTGAGGGGGAGCTAAGTGTTAGCTCCAGATAGGCCCTTTACCATTGATATCAAAGGGGGAGAATAATAGGTACAGGTACAGGTACAATTGCAAAAATAGGTACAGGGAATAGGTACAGGTTGCTATAGTAAGGGGGAGTTACTGTATGTTTTCAAATGAAAGTATGTGCAGGTGACAAGATGTGGCAGTTTCAAGATTGAGGTTGCCATCAATGACAAAGGGGGAGATTGTTGGAAATATTGTCATTGATGTCAAAGGTCTAGTATTATTGGTGATAAAGGCCCCATTGCATTTAATGTTGTTTTTATCTATCTCTATGTCATTCGTCTCTATGTCGTATCTATCTCTATGTCATTCATCTTTCATCACATCAGATATCCATCGCATGCCTTCCTATTCATCCTCTTTGGATACAACATTTAGTCTTGGAACTAAATCAAAGTGGTCACCCATCTCCCCATATCTTCATCATCCTTTTGACTAAGTGTTATTAACACACACAACCTTGTCAAAAAAATTAGTCTAGCACCCATCACTTCCCTATAAATGCCTCTTCACACCTAGCACCTATCACATCACCTATTTGCTAGTGTGTAAGGTACTTGATCCCATCACTATATTTATCATTGCTTCTTCATACCTAACACCCATCCAATCATTATTCTACTAGTATGGAAGGTATTTAATCCCATCATATCCTACTCTTTTGCAATATTGGACTCTTGTAGGGTGTTGTCTTTCAATAATCCTTGGTCATCTTCACATCTATATCCTCATCCACATCCTTATCCTAATCCTAATCTCTCTTCTGAGTCCATACCTTTATCCAAATCAATAGTCATTTCTCATCATCATCATTAAGTATATCATTATTCCACAATCACATCTTGATCATCCTAGTCCAATTCATCACCCAATCACTCATCCCATCATTAGACAAGACACAATGACACTGCATGTAGATACTTGTGTGTGTTGCTTGTTTGTGTTGTTTGACTTGTTTGCATCATGTATATATCTTATTTTTCTTATGTTTATCATGTCTCTTTTTTCTATTAGGCATTGAATGAAGATGTTATGAGGTCACAATAATGCTTGTGAGTGCCCTCGAGGATGCATAGTTTACTACTTACCCATTTTATGCACTTTGGCACAAGGTCCTCTTGGTCATACCTATATCATTGGGCATATTGTCAAGTGCCATATTATTGGATTGTTTAGACTATGATGAGACTTATGACATTTATGATGGATTTATCACCTCCACCCACAACTTTCATCTAATCATCCTTATTCCCATCATGAGTCTAATTCTCTCAACTCATCCAACTAGCATCCCATATTTTCCTTATCATCTTCATCTCATCATCTGAATGATATCCTTCAAACACTAACAAGTCTAACAATCCTTTTCATCATCACTTTTTATTCACTAATCATCATCATTGTCATCATCTCCTAGTCAGAACTATATTAATCTAAGGTATTTTTAGACTATATAGGTAGTACTTGGCCACGTTTCAGTGCCAAGGATCATTTAGCCACTATCTGTCTCATCCATCATCATTCTCTATTCCTACATCAATCAAATCCTTAAGCCATAATCATTCAATCTATTGATCAATCACCATCATCATCTCCTTAATCTTTTTTGCCATTCACCTACACCTGTCAATTGGGCCTGATAAAATCACCACATCCATCTTAGGGGCATCATTATTGTTCCCTTACATGTGTCCTTGTTAGGGGCATCATTACATTATGACTCATTGATTTGATGCAATATAGTCTTTTGGTCACTTGACTCTATCATTCCTCTCTATCATCACCTACATCATATTGATCGACTTTAGCTTTGAGTTATACCCATCATCAATCTTATCCAATCCTCAGCCCATAGCTCTCCCGTGCATGCATCCTTACTTGAGATGTCTAAAGCTTATGACCTTTTAATCCTTCATCATCATGTTATGGTTGACTCCCCCTTGGATGTGTCAACAACCATGACACCCATCATCACTACTCCATGTGCATGTGTCTTTGTTAGGGGCATCATCAATTTTTAGATCATTTCTCAAGTCAAACTTTTCTTATTCATCTTCTACCTTACATCTAGCATTCCATCCCCTTCTCTATCCATTGCATCCCACCCATCATTTCTTCTTTTGAGTGGCCATCTATCTCATTCTTCCCCGCATGTACCCTTGAGAGGGAATCATATCCCCTGACATCATCTACTAACATCATCCATGCATTGGTTTTTATTTGAAATATCATTACTCCATCCACTTCACTTCACTCGCAATGCCATTTCAAAGAGGGGAAAAATGTATGCACCTAAATTTTCTTACTCCACTTAATGTCACTAATAATACTATTAGTTGACAGTAATTCTACTTATCTAATTTATCTCATTCCTAGTCATTTTGTCTAATATTCTCCTTCTATTATTTTTCATCTACTAACCTTATCCATCATCACCAATCAATTAATTATCCTAAATCCCCATTATCCCATTCTAATCCCCTTTATCTATTATTTGGGAATATTAAATTCCCGTGACCCACCTACCCACCTACTAGGCTTATCCCTAGGCTCTCCTACACCCCTACATTCTCTAGAATGCCCTAAACACCTATCTAATCTATCCTTAGTCATAGGAAGATTTAAATGGTGCCTAAAATGAGGATTAGCAGACATGAGTGTCATCCATAATCTAAGAGAGGTTTAGTGACCTAATACTCAACCTTTTTATCCACTATGTTTATGACATATTACTATAGCTCCATACGGGAACTATAAAAAGTAAAGGGAATGCCCAAGAATTTGAATTTTCCCCTCTACAAATCCATTTCCATTTATATTAGTGTAATTAATATGGAATTAGTATCATATTTTGTCTAAATCATTGGGTTTTATTCCACTGCAAGGTGGAGCTAGAATCTTGGCAAAAACTATCTATGTAGGCAATGCATAACATCCTTAAAGGATTTTTCTTGCTCTTTAGAGTGATTAAAGTATCATCAGTGAAATTCCATTAATTATTTGAGAGGATCTAATGGGAATAATAATTTCCTTGAAAATATCCCACTCATCTCTATGTGCCAGAATATATCCAAGAGCTTCAACAAGCAAAACATATAAGGAGGGTACAAGAGGATAACTTTGTCATATCGAGTGAAAGAATACAAATATATTGGACTTGAGGCCATTGATATTGAGATAAAATTAGGACTCTGAGAAGAGGGTTTGGACATCTAAAATAAAGAATTATCTAAATCCAAGAGCTTGAAGCATGGAAATAATAAAATACCACTCAATCATATCATAAGCTTTTTCAAAATATAATTTAAAACATATATTTATCTAACGAGAGGCTTTCATCCATTCCATGCCATCCCAAAAGGAATTAAGGTTACCTAGGATAAACCTATTTTAATAAAGCCTATTTGCTCAAGTTTGAAAATGATAGGTAAGATAAAACGGAGGTGGTAAGCAAGAGATACTATCTCAAACTTGATGGAATTGATACTATCTCAAAATTTGTTTGGATCTAATAAATTAAAGAATTATTTGGAAGCCTTATCTCTGATTTTGATCCAATGGAGGCGATCACACATTTTCCCACCTCTAGTTTCATGTTTTTTCCACATTAATTTTGTGTTTGAGAGAGTTTTCCTAGGATTTAATCTCTGAGTCAAATGGATTACTCTCAAAGAGAGAAGATATTATCTAATCTTCTTTTAGCACAACCCCATTGGCCTACTTCTAAGTATGCGCAATATGTTTACCATAATGGTTGAGAAAGGTGATGGTGCAAAGGATGGCCTCATTACACATTATATCTGATTGGTAGCATAAGATGGTCATGGTAAAGATTCCACACATGGGCAATGAGACATATGGTGACTTCATGGTAGAGAAGGGAAGCTTTTAGGAATAATTGATTGTGTTTCACTTTGAAGTGGTTGTTACTCCACTCCAATTTAAAAGTGATGGGATTGTGTTCTAAGAGAGCATATTCAGAGTGCATGAAGACATGATGTCCATCAATAAGAGAAAAAGAGAAGACATTTTTATTTGAAATCATATAATGGTCCAATGTCTTGAGGACCCTATCATCGCCAATGTGATTGTTGGACCACATAAGCCAAGTAGTGTAATTTAATGAGCACCACTAGAACAAGGAATTTTTTAGTGGCAAATCTTCATTAATTCATGAATATTCTATTTTGTAAAGTTATCATTCGGCACTTTTGTGGGGTAGCCGATAGCACAAGATTGCATAAATTTTTTGTTAGAATTTAAATTTAAGGGTCAACTCACCTACTCTTTGAAATATATAGATATATATATATATATATATAGTAGTCTCATAGTAACTATCTAAAGTTATGGTTTCCCAACAACTGCTTATTGTCTACAGGGAATTAATTATTGTTGTTTGGTACCTAGTACTATACTTCAAACAACAAGTTTTATATATTATATATAGTGGTGAATGCCCCTATATTGGCTTTTTTGGTATTGGTGACATGTGTGTGTGTGTGTGTGTGTGTGTGTGTGTGTGTGTGTGTGTGTGTGTGTGTGTGTGTGTGTGTGTGTGTGTGTGACCAATACCAAAAAAGCCAATATAGGGGCATTCACCACTATATATTATATATAAAACTTGTTGTTTGAAGTATAGTACTAGGTACCAGACAACAATAATTAATTCCCTGTAGACAATAAGCAGTTGTTGGGAAACCATAACTTTAGATAGTTACTATGAGACTACAATCAAGTATCGAATGACTACAACCAAGCATAGAATAACTGTAATCAATTGTCATGCAACCATAATTAGTTATTGTGTGATTGTAAGCAACTGCCACATGACTCCATCCACATGTCATATGACTACATATATTTTTGTATGATTTTAATTAGTTACCATCGATTCGGAGACACCATCTATCATCAGGTGACAACAACTAGATATCGGGTAACAAGATACAATGGTCAGGTGATAACAATCAATGGTTAGATGACACCATTCTGATTTAGCATATAGTGGTTAAGTGACAATAGATAGTGGTTAGGTGATAACATACTTGGCTTCTACACCTATTGATGTTTCACCTACTCACCTAAACACCATCCATTCACTTTTTCCAAACTTTTAAAATAGGCACTTACAGATTCGCTAAAAAACCCAAGTTCATTTCTAAATGTGTCACTAAAATTAACCATGTGCTAGAAGATAGCGTCCACCAAACCCCATATTTTGAAAAAAAACATGCCTCACATTCTCACATACACCATTGCATCAATAGGCCACCGACCTTGTCCTAGATACTCTTCACCATATTAAAATTACTGCACACAAGCCACATGGTGAAAGGTAGGTTGTCAGTCAAATATATCTATAAAGCTAATATGTCAAGACCATCCTTGGGGGCATAAATATTAAGAATGCCTATTAATATTAAGCATAAGCCAAATTTCCCAATGTGATAGATCACCCCTCATGTAAATAATTAAGGAAGTTTTTTGGGAAAACAAGATATTAGCACTATCATGACCATCTTCATGTAGAGTGTAAAACATACTAACATTAGACCAAATACATTTTAGATCAGTTTGTAGGATAAGCCCTAAAATTTTAACTATTTTAAGATAAATAAAATTTAAATCTCCCAATTGTAGATATACAATTCACACAGAAATTACGAGAGGACTCTATGATATTTCAAACATCCCAAGATGAGACATTCATTGGGGAGTATAATCCATATCAAGTTTACTCTAACCATATATAATATTGTCAAGAGCTGCAAAACTATTTAGTAAATTATTTTAGTAGTTTCTCAATATGAAATCCCCAATCTATATGGAAAAATGTTTAACCCCATTATCATCTCAGGGAGAGTCACCACCACCATGAGGTGGGATACTTAAATTCCTAGAGGTAGGAATGCTTGTAGAGGATGCCCCAAAAGGAGATGACCTCAACTGATGTTGAGTAACTTGTGAAACATGGCCCTATGAGGCTATTGGCACACTAAGAGCTTCGGGGACCAATTGATGACTTTTTATTGGTAATTGTCATCTAGTCATTATTATTATACACCACCTTGGGATTATCAAAGAGTAGTTGTTTAATTTTAAGTTTTGACTACCCCATGAGAGTTTAGTTTTTGATCTAATGGTTTGTAGACTCAAAACATAAGAAAGTGTTAGGAATATTTAAGTGAACAATTTTTTTCCTATCTCTCAAGGCTGACTTGAACATCAATGGATTCTTTTAAATCCTTATTCAACTCAACCTCAATGTAGACATGCTTGTTGTGGTGTGTTGAATAGAACTTACTTTGTTCATGACATAAAACATGACCTATGGGTTTGGTAAATTGTTAGAGAAATGCACATATAGAAAGTGGGAGGCCATGGAGATCAATACATACCAACACTTAGAAAGATGTGTGGTCAATAACTTTAAAGTTATAGGTCTATGTGGACAAGACCAAGAGTCTTTCCTCAAAAACTAATATATCAATTTAGAAATAAAAGCATGGACTTGGGACAAATTCTTAACTTAGGATAAAACAAAAAACCCTTTTGTGAGGTTTTGAATGTCAGTGACATGGACAATCAAGGGATTCCATTGGGGTTGAAAGCAACCATCAGGCTGAGAGGTAGAGTCTAAAGTTATACCTCATCATAGACTTCTAGAACGAATTTCCTAGCTCGCTTTAGTAACATCCTTCTTACTATCTATAATAATTGTTACAACAAAGAGGGAGGAGACCATTATATATTTTTTTTTAAATGCCCAAAGGGAAGTGAACCAAGAACAATAAATGCATGACTAGATTTTAAACTTTTGTAGACATGATGTGAGGAGTAGGAAGGGTAAGAAGTCAAAACAAAGTAAGGATAACATATAATCCTATTAGATAAATTTAATACAAGTTAATTCATAGAAAACCATCTTCTATTTCTCTATAAAAAAATTTAGAGAAATGGGATATAATTTTTTTAATTAAAAAAGCTTTTCTCATGTATTAATATAACATTACATTAAAAAGCTATTTGTACACAATGAGTTGAAAGATCACACTTCAAATTCACATTAACCAATGCTGAGAAGCTTAAAATAAGTTCAAGTTTAGAAACCATAAGTAATGGAGGAGGTGTCAAGTCATCTAGGTTGTCTCCCTAAACCCCTCAGTTGTTTCTATTAGGTTGGTTAGCCATATTAGGTATTGACTCTTAACCATACTTATCATTATCCATTTATTTATCCTCGTTAACCTCCTACATGGATGGAAAAATACTACGTGTAAGTCTAGGGAATTTCCCCCAGGGAGGTGAAACCCACCCTTGTCCATCAAACGTATTTGGACTAATTGGTAGAGTAGGAAATGTTGTCTAAGGCAACCACTGCGATGTCTACTATGAGAGTGAGTTGTACCACATTGATTGTATTCATGATCCCTTGCGGATGACCATTGGAGATGAGAGTTGGGCAGAACTTGGATAATAATACACATGATCATTCCCCTAATGATCTAGTAAAGTATGGAGTTACTCCACCACAAGATTCATTTTCTCTACTTGCACTTGAAATTAAGGCAATACATTAGAAATAATGTAAACTATATTAGCAATAAAAAATAGTATTCAAAATTAGTATGCAAAAATAGCATCATTTCTATATTTCCATTGCTGAAAAATAATATGAGCTCAAAAATATGATAAAATTGTGTGAATATTGAAGGAATCTTGACCAAGTCCGTTAAGATCACCATCTTCTAGGTGAACATTTATGGACGAAAGGTCTTGGAAAGGGTGTGAATCTAAATCCATGCCAACTGGGCATGTTGTAGAACTAAAACATATTCGTAAGCGTTTAAGGGTAGTTATAGACTGAGCAGACATGATTAACCAAGCCCGTGTGAACTAACTGGGTATGAATAGGAAGTCCATGGTGTAGAATACACCAGAAAAAATGTGCATATTTGGGCTCAATGATGGCCACCCATAACCACTAAAGGATTCATTTCCAAAAACTTTTAGTGGAATCGACTCTCCAATTGACATTGAGAACCTCAGTTTAGATGTGCTAAGGGGATAAGTTGATAACCTAACATGGGTTGGTACCGAATAAAATATATCTCAACAAGCTATTTCCAATTTCTCCACCACTTAGAAGGAAAATGAACAATAATTTTGTGAAACTGCATATCAGATGGAGATTTTTAAATTTCTAAGAGGGAATCTTGGTTAGAGGCTTACAAGTTGAATTGAGCTCTAAGAGCATGCCAAAGAATCCATTTCCTTTCTGGTTTAAAAATTAAGTCATAGATGACCTTGATGCCTTTTCTAAAACACTAGAGGGTTTTGATCCATGACACAAGAGAAAAAAGCACTTCATAAAAATTATTCATAAGAGACCACCATAGTGAGTGAAAGTTTGGAAAGAAAGCATTCTTGAATCCATCTCCTTTCCATCTTAATTTTTTTTTTAATAATTCCTAGGCCTTCCAAATACACTTAGAAACAAATGTGCCCTCAATAGTCACTGTCACTTGAGTGATTAAAAGGGTCTAAATATGTAATCCATTTCAAGCTCCCTTTCCTATAAGTTTGCCTTAAGTGATGCAACTTTACAAAGTAGGATTTTTCATGCTACATTTCCTTCTATGGCTTAGATGATCCACTCTACACAAAAGACATGACCTTAGATTTTGGTTTTAAGAAACCAAGATCAGTGTCAAGAGATCTTGATTTACAACAAATAGCCCAAACAACACGAAAGAAACCTTTGGTACCATCAAAATTAATCCACATAATATCCCTCAAAAGTGACATAATTTTAAGATTCAAAAGTGAATAATATTTAAAAATATAATAAATATTAATAAATGATTAAAATTAATTAATAGATTCAAAAAATAATAAATTTAAAATATTATGACAAATTATTGGAAATAACTAAAAATTAATCAAATTAGTAAACCTTCACAATACCACACACTAAGATTTGTCACTCAAACAAAATTTAAAATAACTTAAAAGAGCGATCTAAACTTTTCTATATACCACCCTCTCGCCTCGACCATTACACCTACCCACCAAAAAAATAAAAATCTAAAATACAATCTATTAAATTACAAAGACCCACCCTCGACTAGTTTATTTGCTATTGCTGCTTAAAATGCCATTTTGTGATATATTAGAGTTTTCTCTAAACTTAACCTATTTTGTTCATTATTTTTGTAACTTTGGGTATTTTGATTCCTACGTATTATCTAATGTATCATTGTCAGTGTGTCCTCTACTAACTTTTTAATAATCTTATAAATATTTTATTTATAATAAAATTATAAACTCTATTTCATAAAAAAATATATATAAAAATTTTACACTTTTATAATAATATTATTTTCATATTTTCAACACATTATTTAACCTTAAACACCTTTGTTATGCTTTTGATGCCATCCACGGCATTTCAAAAGCCTTAACAGCATGTTGTTAATAATGACTATCCCAATTAAAATCCATTTCACATCATACTCTATACTTCAATTTATTACCCCAAGCCAGATCCAGTTTTGTAAGTATAATTCCTCAAAATTAAAAAGGGAATTGTTAGACTATATTTTAGTTATCATTTTATATGAAAGCATTGTCAATTGTTCATCCACTCAATTTTTAAAACCTGAAAAACCAGTTAAATTATATTAAAATCTTATGAAGCTCATTTAATCATTAAAAAAATAAGTGGAAGAATTCACTCCAAAAATCATGTAAGTAGAATCCCAAAGATTATATCAGCTCAAAATGAGAACTGAAATTTAATCTGTCGTTTACAGTTATGTGTGTAAGATTGTAAAAGAAATTCAGAATATTAAATTATTGCCTTGTTAATCCTTTAAATTTTGTACTTTTCTCAAAATAAATATTTATGAATAATTTTTATAATATTTATTTATAAATTTAAATATAACTCAATTTTCGTAATGAAAGATCATATGACGATGATTCAATGATTCGAAATGTTGAACACCATTAATTTGAATAATTAAATTTAATTCACATTTACAAGCCGAGGAAAACAAATTCAAAGGAATCTGTTAAGAAACCAACGAAGACAGTAGTTCTACATTCGATCTCGGCTCTTCTCCCAACCCTAACATTCTCAGAGATTTCTGGCGATCCATAAGAGAAATTAGGGATTCAAATGCAGCTTTTTCGCAGGGAATAAGGATACCCATGTCGTGATCGAATCCGAACTCCTCCTCAGCCTTGTCTAACAACGGACGGAAGAGCTCATGATTTAAATATGTTGCAGGTATGATGAACCGCCTGCGATCGTTCCCAACATACACAGGAATGTGGCCTTTCGGAACATCTGGCGGAATTCCCTCCTCTGCATTATCACAATCCGAAGACAAATGTTCTCGTTTTTTGAACGAAAGGGCGGCCTTCTTGACAGTCGCAATTCTGTGCCACCTTCTCATAATCTTCTTCAGCCCAACAATTTGGGCTAGCTGATTTCTTTCGTTCCCCATTAACCAAACAAATCAAATAAAAGCTACATAGCAGAAAACTTTAAAGGAATCTACGGTGAATTAGAAAGCTGTGCTGTGAGGAAATGGATTGGGAATATCATGATATAAATAGCAATAAAAATAATCATACCATACCCTGGTAAAATAGAAACAAACATGTAATACAAAGGGCTACTTATGATGGCGATCAATGTAACCTAGCCCAGATTCCCTCGATCCACATCTTTTAATTTAAAATTAGGGTCATCAAAGCCTTCCATTTTAGCTTACAAGGCCGGCCAAAAAAAATAAAAAATCAGTACGGTCGGTAGGCTGGATTTTTCTTTCGTTGTCTGAGAAATATTTAAACACTTACAAATCAAAATTCTATTGTTTAACACTCCAACCGTACAGATGTACAAAATACGACAAGACAAAGCACAGCTTCGTACAAAATATGACAAATGTCCACGTAGACAACAGCAGCAAGGCATATTGCAAAAGCACGCAAATGCAGGGAAATAGCTGAAGAAAAGATTCTTATCTTGTTTGTGTTTATAAATTGTGTGAATATTGTCACTAGAATATGGACATGGAAATGCGCACTTAGGCTGCTACTACTATTGCACTCAACTCTGAAAGTAAATAGAGAGAGAATACCATGACACCATGAATGAATTGATCTTCATAGACATTCATGAAGGTACAAATTCTTATTTATTATCGTTGTTTTTTAAAACTTAAAGTTAATTTTGTTTGATTTAAAATATTTTAAAAAAATAAAGATTGAAGCTTGGTGTTAGGGTTTGAAGGGTTAATGTGAATTAATTATACCTCTAAAGTTACATTCGTAGTGTATAGGAACAAAGATGTTGATAATGAATATTTAATAGTAGAAGTGATTTCAACATGAGTGTAAAAAATGCTCTACAATAAACTAGCACATGCAACATGTGTCTCAATCCTCCAAAATAAACTACCTAACTTGTCTATGTATAGAAGCTTGAATTCAACTTCAACAACATTGGCATTCTCATCAACCTTGCAAAGGCTAGAAATGCATAGAGTGAAAAATGGTGAACAAGACAAACAAATTTTGGAAAACACAAAGACAAATAGTCTATGACAATATGTATTGTTCTGATAGGTGTTATGATGGCAAAAATGATCCCAACACATGATTCCAAGACAATGGGAAGAGATACATGGAGACACTTGAGATGGTGAAGGCTTTCGTCAAACATTATCAGCAAGTGTTTTCATCTCAACCTCTGTGCATGGAAAGCGAATAGGCCTTGAACCAGTGCCTCTCAGTGGTTCCCACTAAAGTTACCACCACCCAAAGGGTCACTTGTGACAGACTCCTTTCGATAAAGGATCTATTTGAAGCTATGATGCAAATGGCTAATGACAAAGCCCCAAGATGTAATGGCTTCCTTTACGAGTTTTACAAGAAAATGTGAGATACTATTGGACTTGATCTTTACCAGGTCTAACTTAAAGCCTTCCACTCACAGACCTTGGGCTCAGCTGTCAATAAAGGGCATATCAAATTCATCTCGAATGTTGTGACCCCAAGCTCATTTGTAATTGGCATCCTATCACTTTGCTTAACATCTCTTACAAAATCATCACCAAGGCTTTGGTGCTCTACCTTTGACATATGTTGCCTTTGATCATCCACCCTGAGCAAATGGGCTTCATTCAAGGCCTCTATATTCTGGATAATGTTATTACAGTGTCAAAAGGCATGGAATGGGCCCATCGATCACACCAAAAGGCTTTGTTCATTAAAATTAATTTTGAGAAAGCTTATGATTGCATTGAGTGGCCATTCATCCTAGCTATGTTACAAGCTTTGGGTTTTGGTCCCACTCTCATTCAATCTGTCCACATGTTATTTTCTAATGCCTTGACTTTCTTCTCCATTAATGGAGTTAACTCAGAACCTTTCAAATCCATCAGATAAGGTTTCCCCTTGGCCCCAGACCTATATGTTCTCACCATAGAATGCTTTGGATATTGTTAGAGTATATTTCTCATACTTGCTAGGTTCTAGCTAGGATTTTCGTTATTTTGCTAGTTTTGTCCTATGTGAGGATTTATCCCACATTGGCTAGTTAGGCTTGAGTCATATTTCTCCTTGCCTACTTAAATAAGGGTTCTTTATTGTATTATACATGTTTTTTCATATACTTTTTGTGAATAATAATTGGTTTGTTCATAGTTAGTTTATTCTTTGGGTGTATGCTAAAGCACTCATGGTTGTGGTAATGGTGTGTTGGAGAGATATTGGTTAAAGAGTGTTGTGAACTCTTTCATGGTATTAGAACCCACCCTCTAATAGGCATTACTTAGCTAGTATGTAGCCATTACTTAATTTGTAGTCTTCAGATCTGTGTTTGTATTTTGAATATTTGCTTTTTAATTAGTTGGATTTACAGTTGTGTTGTTTGTACATTCTTTTTGGGAGACTTTTTGCATTATTAGCCAAAAATATCATTGTACAGACTGTCCAACTCTAACTATACCTCTATTTATGCTATTAGGATATTTTGTGCATCTATGAGATCTCCTTAGTTATGTGAGTTTGATTGGAATTTTCATGCATACTATTTATTTTCAAGTACGTTTTTAATCTATTATTTGTTTCTTGCTAAGGTCAAACCTTCTAAACTTTTAGAAGTTCTCTAAGCTCAGAGATAACACTTGTTGTTCAAAGAATTTGTGTTGGTTAGGATCTGTTATTTGACTTCTTTGGCATAACTTTGAATGATTGTATTTGAAACATTGATTGTGTGCATCTAGACCCCCAGTGTCTACTTATTCACCAACTAACATCTAAATTCACATCCATTCACCGACTACTGATAGTCCACATGGTCTTGCAACCACATCACAGCTAGATGCCAACTATCGACTTCCCTCACCGAGTGATGCTCAATCCTCATATGTCATGTTCTTCAACTGTTAGGAATTTTCATAGATCTACTCCATTGATGACTGGCTCAATGGCTATCTTGGATATACATGTGGCTTACTTGGTGAATATTCTTAAGGGAATTTTTTAGACTAGTAAGTTAAGGTTGAGTAATGACCACGATTGAGGGATCTCTATGGCTTGACATTTTAGTAGCTATGGATCTGTGGTCCTTAACTACTTTGGTGCTTTATTTGACACAGATTTATCTCAATCACAACATACTACCCATGTCATCTTCCCCTCACCATCCATTTGGTCTCTCTCCTTCAAAAGCAAATCCCTCATCGACTTCTCTATCATTGAGTACATATCCATCAACAACCTCCATGACACATCTAGGTTGCTAGCATCCAAGCGACTGAGTTTTATGGCCTATCCATCATCATTGATGACATTTAGGATGACTAAAACAATGTGACACTTGTTCCTTATTATTTATCCCTCGTTAGTTATCTAGTGGTCAAAATTTGTTTGTTTACAATCAGATTTGGCATATGTGGAGGGGGCCTTTGTGTTTTCACCAAGTAGTGGGGACAATATTTTTTAATTATTTTTTATAAAAATAATATCATGGGGAGGTGATTTGTGTTGCACATGGTGTGGCATGAAAAAATTTGATTTTTTATTTAAAAATAATACATTGTTAAGTAGATTGTTTCATTGCTTTGATTTTACCTTGTTCTTTCACCAGTCAAAGATGAAAGGTGAGGCCTAGGTTGGTAGGAAGCCAATTCTTCCTCATAATTTAAACCCTTACATTCTACACTCTGTGTCAGTTTCAATGAGTGGCTGGAAGGCTATCTTACTTCTTTTTTGGTTGGGTATTTAAATTGCTTGTTTAAATTTAATTAAAATATGTCATTAATGATGGAAAATTGATTATGCCATAACTTTTGCTCAGTAATTCAAATTTGAGTGCCACTTTTTTTTTTAAATTATTTTTCATCCCCATTCCATCGGTCCTATTTTTATTATAAATGCACTAAAGTTATAAAGTGTCATATCTAGGGGGTTGCAAATGTTATGGGCTCTACTACTTTTTGCATTATACTTTGCACATGCACTATCTCAGACACATTTTCAATTGAGCCCAATGTCATTTTATATATGCTTTATATGTTGTTTTTTATTATTGATCATTTTTTGGTGTATTTTTGCATACATGATGGCTTTTTCACCATTTTTCACACTCTTGTATCAACTCATGACATGCATTGGTACTTTGACACACTGGTAGTTTATGTCATGTCTCCTTAAAGCCCTTTTTTTAGCACCTTACCTTTTTCTATGGAGATATTTTTTTCTCTCCCTTTTTTTAGAGTACCTCTCATGATTCTTGATGGCTTATATGATAGGTCGATAGTCTCCTCATTTAGAGCTATTCTGGTGAAGCCTAGTGTCTTCTTTATTTTCATTTGATACTTTTTTATGTATGGTTAATATTGTAATCAAATTGATTTATAAACTATCATGGGGGGTTTTTTTATTTATCCTTGTCTACTTTCATGCATTTGTGTGCTCTATTCTAGGTACCTTTTCACTTATTTAGTTATTTATCTCTTCCATCACCACCATGGGCCATCATCTTTGAGTGACCTTTTCTATATTTTTGACACCACTTTTTTTTATGGTTGACAGTCTCTCATAGCTTGAAATGTAGCTATTTTAGTGAATCTTAGTGTCATCTTATCTTTTTTGATAGTTTGACAATCTCTTTCAGTGTGATATGGAACTATTATTATGTATACAATGTCAACTTATTCACTGTTCGAGTAGCAGATTCAGACCACTCATGTAGACCTTTATTTGTCACTTCACCTAGTCAATAGTATGAGAGGGTGTGGTGTACATTATGTTTCTTAGGTGTTGAAAATTACTTGAACATGCAGTACTCTTTTGTACTTTCATCACCACTAATAGTATTCTTGATTGAAGTTATTTTGGTGAAGCCCGATGTCAATTATTTTTGTGATCAAGTAGTGGATTTAGACCACTTGTGTAGATTGAGGTCCTTTATGACTTTTGAGTACTTAGAGTGCAAACTACTTCAGCATCATCTTTTGAGGGATTTTTAGCTCTCTTCTTTTATCTCTTTGGGGGGGAGTTTTTTCTATAAGTTTTCTCTCTTTTCTCCACTTTATAAGAGTTATATGTATATGTTGCACTTTTGGAGTAATTTTTGAATTACTCATTTATACATGGGTATCTTATTCAAGCACTTTATTTTTCAAAACCCATATGAGAATTTGTTACTTGTCTCCATGTCCTTCTTGGTGATTCTTATATTGAAACCAGTGTGGTATCCCCACTAGTGACACTAGTTTGGAAGCCTCACCAATATTTGTGATCACTTCTCACTATCTTATTGGAGGGTGTTCAAGCAATGCTTTCTTAGGTTTATCATTCTACCCAGTATTTTAGAGTGTAGTGTTTGTGTTCAATGATCTTTGAATTCAGCACTATTCTTAATTTTATTTGATAGTTATAGCAACTTGACCTATATATACTCTGACAATATGGATTAGCATCCATAGGGATACATGGCTTCACTCTACATCCTATATTTTTAACCGTTAGCTTCACTTGAGGGGGCTTTGTTAGAGTATATTTTGCATGCTTGCTAGGTTCTAGTTAAGATTTTTATCATTTTGCTAGTTTTGTCCTATGTGAGGATTTATCCCATATTGGCTAGTTAGGTTTGAATATTATTTCTCCTTGCCTACTTAATCAAGGGTTCTTTATTGGATTATAGATGATTTTTCATATGTTTTTTTTTAAAAACAATTGGTTTGTTCACAGTTAATTTATTCTTTATGTGTATGTTGAAACACTCATGGATATAGTAATGGTATGTTGGAGAGATCTTGGTTGAAGAGTATTGTGAAATATTTCAATTATATTTTAGCCAATGTTCAATCCCAAATCCTTTTTCATGGTATATCCCTTCTTTTGGAAGAACCCTAGTAACTTCTCAATGGGCACTTTGCTAATGACTCCTTCCTTATAGTCATCAAGGAAGAGGATGTTGTGGTCAATCATATGCACTACATGGAGATCTTTTATCTTGCATCTAATTCTAAAATTTAATGACATAAAATGTAATGTTATAGGTAATCATTTCTTCCTCAACCTACCTATATGGCATAGTACAATTGACATTGGCTATAGTATGATGAGATTTTTAATTTTTTGGGTATTTCCTTTGGCTTCTAGTCCTCTCCCTCTTGATTGTGGTAGTCCATGGTGGGCCGTGTTGATAAAAAAAACTCTTATATTATATCACCATGTCACTTTCCTTGGCTGATAAATTCCAAATCTACTTAAAAGTACTTGTTGCCACCCATGTGTAATATTCTTCTTGTTGGGTGCCCACTAAATAGGTTGTCTACAAGCTTAAGATGTTATTATAGGATTTTACTTAGGTCAATTTCTCCATAAATAAGAGATTTTAAAGAGATAATTGGGATTATTATTGCCTTCCTCATGAAGTTAGAGGTATAGGCCTCATTAATATCTCTCAACAAGCCTCTACCTTGTGCACTAAATAGATTATTTATGCAGTGGAGGGTAAAGAAGCCTATAAGATTTTAGTTCAGAATTGCATCACTCAAGGTTCCCCCTACAACCTATAGCTTGGAAAGGACTTTGTTTTCCTAATATCTTTACCCTTGTCACCTAAGTCAAAGTGGTGGGCATATTTTTCATTAAGAGCATCTAAAAAGCCTAGGAAAAAAATCAAAACATGGCTATTATAGATTGGTTCAACCTTCATAAATGGTATTTCCATTAACTAGCAGTCTCTATGGTGGTAACTTATCATCAACATGCACGAGGTGCCTTTTGAATAAGTGCCTTAGATTCATGTGCTAGGGTTTTAATGCAAATTAATCTTCACCATGCAATACCTTATCTATAAAGAGTCTCGATTTTGGATCCCCTAGAATGTTTTTCAGGCTAAATTCAAACTTTCTCTAGTTGATAGAGTCATGATGATATTGTGGTAGCGGTGCCTATGGAGTTTCTTCACAATATATTTTTCAACTCTAACCATCCTTGGTGGAAGGATTAGAAATGGTACAAAGAGACTCCTTTCCATAATTATATGGTTAGGAAAGGTTATGAATGGATCTCTCCACACTTGCTTATGGTGGATAAACTCAACCAGAGGTAGAACATCCATTAATCCCCTTATATATGGGGGAAGTGCTTTCACACTATTTGGTTCATTTGTATTGAACCCAAAATTATGAATTTAAATTAGTGTTTTCTTTATTAAGGACCATCAATAGGTAGAAAGCTTGTCCAATTGAGGATTTCTCTACCCAAATTTCGTTTTTGTATCCACCTTGAAACCACAATACACTTTTTTTGGTATTACCCAAAGTCCCAACATGCTTAGACTTAGATTCAAGACTTTTTCCAACCCCTTCACTCAATTCCCTTCAGTTGGGGTCATATTCTATTTAGAGATAATCTTAGTATGCCTCCCCAGTACACCCAAGTCTAGCATGCTTTCATAATGGAAATTTTATTTTGGTTATGGAAAGAGCATGTTTCAACATTATTTTCTAATAATTATATTGACTCTCTATTTTCTCTTTATGATATTGATACCATTATTTCTAATGTGATTCTATGGATACAAGTGCAAATAAATAAAATTTCTTTGGAATTTGACTACCTACAATGGCTCCTCCATCACTGGGGTGATGCACCTTACACTTTTATTTGCGTGTTGCCTTCCCCACTTAGGGACACCCTGCCTCAAGGTTAGGGTGACCTTCCTAGGGTTGGCCCTCACTATAGCTGGCCTTATCACCATTCTTAATACTTTGGTTATTTGTAGCAAAGTCACTCTCACCCTCCAATTTATCAAGGTGGCTTGGGATATCCCCCTATGGATTTATGTTTTGGATGTGATTCTTCACCTCATCCATCGTAACATGGTCAGGGGTGGGGATCTCTACCTCTGATATCTCGGTACTAGGGGAATTCCCAATCTAGTATCTCCCAAGATGGTTTTCTTTAGTCATTTAATAAAAAAATTCCATGGCTTAATTTAATCATTTCTCCCCTACATGATACTAAATAAAAAGATAATATTGGATAGGATGATATTGATGCTAGATGGGAACCCATGAATGACAGAAAATACCTTCCAGGTTCTGAGTGGGGTCCTCCTAACAATGACCCACCCTCAACTATTTTATTTTCTATTTTTGCTTAAGTTTCCCTTTGTTTTTATATATTAGAGTTTTCTCTAGGCTTGGCCTAGTTTGTTCGTTGTTTTGTGGCCTTGGGCCTTTTAATTCCTAGGCATGGCCTAGGTGTCAATGTTGGTGTGTCCTCTACCACCTTTCTATGATATTACTATTTATGTTATATTTATAATAAAATTATAAGATCTATTTCATTAGAAAATTAATAATTTAGAGATAAAGGAAAGTTTATAAAGTATACTATCATAAATCTACTACTAATAATTAATTATGAAAATAAAGTGTAGGCAAATAGCGTAAGAAAATATTCTTATCTTGTTTATTTTTCTATTATAATATTGTGTGAATATTGTCGCTATAATATGGACATGAAAATGCACACTTAGGCTATAACTACTACTACACTCAACTCTGAAATTAAATAGAGATAAATACCATGACACTATAAATGATCTTCATAGACATTTATGAGGGTAAAAATTCTTATGGTTATTTTTTTAACTTAAAGTTAATTTTGTTTGATCTAAAATATGTTTAAAAAACCAAGATTGATGCCTAGTGTTAAGGTTTGAAGGGATAAAGTATTTTAAGGGTTAATGTGAACTAACTATGCCTCTAATAGTCACACTCGTAGCATAGGAACAAAGATATTCATAATAAAAATTTCATAACATAAGTAATTTCAATTTGAGTGTGAAATTTTTTTCCACAATATATTGGCACATATGACATGTGTCTCAGTACTCCAAAATAAATTAACTCACTTATCTATGTATAGAGGCTTGAATTCAACTTCAACAACATTGGCTTTCTCATCAATCTTGCAAAGGCTAGAAATGGATAGAGTGAAAATTCATGAACAAGGCAAATCAAATTTAGAGAATACACAACCAAATATTTTCTGGCAATATGTACTATTATGATAGGTGTTATAATGGAAAAAATGATCCCAACATAGGATTTCAGGACAATATATTGAGATAGAGAGAGAAAAACTTAATCATGAGGAGGGAAATCATCAAAAGTTGAAAAATAGATCACTAACACCTAAGTTGGATCAATCATTAATATATATAAATTTTAACATAAATAAAACTAAATAAATTTCAACTTCCCTTTTTTAGTTTCTATATAATGCCCCACTTTTAGGTGTGTGTCTAGCCACAAAGAATAATATGCAAGCAAATACTTTAAAGTGAAGACACATAAGTAGGATACACAAATTAATCATGTTAAATTTATAAATATGTGGGCACTAATACATTGAGTCTTAGACTTTGGTAAAACACTTATCCTTCATACATAAACAAGGGTAAGCACTAAAAAAATAAATGTTTAATATGAACTTAATTAATATAATAATACCTCTTTTTCCCTGGTATCCAACTAAAGTTATATGGATCTACTATACTATTGAAGGAGTTAGAGAGATGGAGTGGAGTGATGAAAATTACATGATTTTATTAGGAAACACGCCTCCAAATTTGAAATAATGTAATGGTTTTTATGTCACTATCGCAATGGATAGAATGGGTATTCAAATTAGAAACTTTTAGTCATCATGCAATGGCCTCCAGTCCAAAAATATTATGAGTATGGTTATTTCTATGACCCTTTGTCATCGATATCCATTGCAAGTCCCTTTGTTTTTATAGATGTTTTTAGGAAAACACTATCCTCAAAATATAATGAGTAATACATATGACCCCCTTTTGAAATTTAGGATTAATGTGTGAAACTAATATCTTAAAATAAATATTTAGATCTAAAATTATGTATAACATGGAATGTTACATAAGGATGTAGCAATGAAGCATATGTGCAAATATATTTTACCTCATGTGGGTTGGAGATATAGAAATTATAGTTCATAAATCATTAGAACCATCATGAACCTAAGTCATTTATCCA
Organism: Torreya grandis; assembly: GCA_037957365.1. Taxonomy (NCBI): domain Eukaryota; kingdom Viridiplantae; phylum Streptophyta; class Pinopsida; order Cupressales; family Taxaceae; genus Torreya; species Torreya grandis. The sequence continues at coordinate 1,078,536 of JARHVA010001868.1, forward strand.
TATAAATATAACAATAAAAGGGATGATGAAGGAAAATGATTTTTTCACAATTATAAGTCTATGATAAGAATTATGGAAACATAGACAAATAAAAATAACATAAGCATGATAAAGATCATGAAAACATAACAAAACATGAGAACCATGAGCATGATAAGGTTTATGGAAAACGTAATATTATAGAAGAAAATAAAGTATAAATAACATTCACATAATAATGATTATGGAAATATATCAAAACATAATGAAAAATTAATATGATGAGTGCATAATCATATTAGACAAATAAGCATGCTAAGTGCATAAGCATAGAGCAAACAAATGAAATGATAAAATTATTAAATTAGGAACATAAACAACATAAGCATATAATAAATTCATCAAACACATCAGCATATCAGGAGTGTAAGAAAATTTATAAACACATGTACAATAAATTCATTTTGAACATAAGTATATTAGATGCATTATGCACATAAGCATATAAAAAATTAAAAAAATTGGCTTATAAAACATATTAAAAGATTAGGAACATGTAATAAAATTAGTTATAGAAATATATCAAGAATATATATTAATAGCATGTAACCTTTGTCAAAATCCTTGTCAACATTGAAATTTTCAAATAACTATCAACAAAAATCGATCTAAAAGTGAAGGACTAGATTTGGTCACAGACCTTAGATTGTGAGGGGGTACCCTTTTGATTTCATTGATGTTTTGAAATTGGTCATTTGCTAACAACCTATAGGATCTCAAAAATAAATATGGATACATCTTTATGGAAAGAGGCCCTTCCTAATTTACTTATAGTGAAAAGTGTCGATTATCATGAGTGACGCTTCAGATTTGGCTTCAGAAGCATTTGTATCACACAATAATAATATTGAAGCATAAGAGGATCCTAAGGATTTGATGATTGAAAATACTCTGTTGATTGTTCCTTATTTTTTGTTTTTTTCTCAATTGTAGTTCATTTTTATGTGTGTTTCTTATTGTTTGGTCATGCCTTTCCTTCATTTTTTAAGGCTAGTTTGCAGACTATTTTTAACAATTCTTTTATTGGTTTGCTACAAGTTCACTAAGTGATCCTAGATTGTTGGTTGAAGGAAAGATGAATGCTAGTTTATGGTTTATAATTTTTTGTTGCTTGTTTTTTGTTTCATCCTTTGTTTTCCATTGGTAGAGGAATTTTTTGTGAAATTTATTGTTATATATCTTTCTCCATTATACAAATCTATGGGGGTTTTCAAAACCTATACTTTTATTCTTACCAAAAAAACATAGAAACACATCAAATAATCATATAACCATAGATATCAATTTATAAATAACATGATATTCAAACATTGGATCATAACAAACATTTGTATAAATAATGTATCATAGATAACATATCATTTATCTAATGTTTTATACAACGAACAAGGATTTATAAGAAAAAACAAGAAACATGAAAAAGTAACATTGAAAAATTAGAAAATAAGAAAATTTTGAACATATAACCTCAAGGAGAATGCGTGGAAAACCTTGGATTAAAGTTTGAACAAAATCAACTCAAAAACATAAAGACATATTATTTGAAAAACATCCCAATGAAATAAGATAAACATGAAAATAAGAAATCATAAAATTAAATAGTGAAAATAAGCATTTATGATAGTAAAAACATGATAAATTTATTGGTTAAGAGGTACGCATATAAAGGAAGCCAATAATGAAATAAAATAAGATAAAAGAATCCAAAGATCCCTTAAGCAAATTGTGTAACATGGGACAAAAAAAAATCATATAGTTATTAGTCTTGAAGGGAGGGACTATTCGCATTAAGATAATTGGTTATTATTTATTAGGTAGCTAACCAATCAGATCATTTTCATGCAGTAAAATATGTGAATCTTATGGCCAAGTAAGGTGCAAATATTTTAATCAAATGAATATAATATTATCTTTACTGATCTTTGATTGGAAAAAAAAATTATATGTTATTTTCAACCTCACATGGTTTGATTCAAACGTTAATGGGGAATTTTTTTTGGGCATCATTGATAGAGGACTAATAGACTTTAATGCACTGGTAGACTAAACTGCCACTCTGATCCTAAGGCTGAAAACTATTTCTACAATATTCTAACGCACATTCCTATGCCTTCATATTGTGTGGCAATTATCTTATCCAGTTGCATGAACTATGTTATAATATAATTATGTATACTCTTTTGTTTGGTGGTGTAGCATATAGGAAGTTAATATAATCATGAGGTGCAATATTGTACATGAGCTCTGAATCCACTACAGTTACTGGATTTACATTACTTGCACCCAAAACAAACACATCTACTACTTCTAGGGTCACTACATCTTGAAATCCAACTGCTACTTCTTATCTTAGGCAAGAAAGGCAAAAGGTAGAATTGATGTGAAAGTAGATATCTAATATTTGAGGCCTGTAGATTGATAGTTGTTCATTTAGTAGTTTGTTGAGTAGTTGTTGAATTTAGTATTAGTAAATGAAATTGCCTTAGTTTTGATTCCTTCTATTCTTTATGTCATAACAACATGGTAGAGTGATAATATGGTTTTTATTATCTTGATTTGCTATGATACAACCCTTATAATCATATGTTTCTATGGATCTCATGTAGGCTTCCATAGAGAATCCAGACTCGATGAAACATCCACTACCCATGTCTATTCTAGTGAGTGGTGTTCATTGGTTTTTGCTTTAGTATGTAACTCTTCCTCCAAAATCCACCCTATTAATTGATCTTAGTCTTTGAAACAATGGTCCTAGCCACCACCCAACTCAATTGTTTTCCAAGTATAAAGACCATACTTTGTACTTTATTATTATCTCCTAAAAAAGAAGATATATTAGATACATATAGTTCAACACCTTCTATAATAAAAGTTATTTCAATTTATTTTAAACTCGTTTAATAGAATGTTTGAGTTGCGGCTACTTAATTGTTGTCCATTATAATCAATAAAATATTTTAAAGTTGGAACAATTTACTTAACCTTTTTATTATCATAGAGATCTCTTTCTGATCTCGATTTTGATATGTAGATCTATATTATTTCAATGGCATATCGAGATATTATTTATCACCTCTATCCAGTATTAATCCAGGTGTATAGTCTAGATTATAGCAACATGTTTTGTTGTAATCATCACTCTACACCAAGACACAAGGTACATCAGTAACAATAAAACTTGTATTTAACTCAAAAAACACGTATATAGTTTTAGTTTCATAATATTTAAATATCATCCTTACCATCTAGAATATAAAAAATCTAGGTGTCACATTTCTCCCATAATGTCTTGATAAACCTACAGTCATAACATTATATTATACATCACTAAAACTAGAATTATATAGTTTAGAATAAGATTTATGGAAACTAGTAATTGACTCAACCTTGTCCATAAAAATTTATACAAACTATGTAGTGTAATGTGATCCTCATACAACCCAAGAGGTGTTATTAATTCTTTCTATCCAGGCATTGTATTCCCATTTTTACATATTTGCACGCGCGCCTGCACACACACACACACACACACACACACACACACACACACACACACACACACACACACACACACACACACATAATGGTGAAAAAATATGAAATCCTTGATTAAAATATACTCACTTACTAACCAACATGTATTGTCTCAATTCTCCAAGTATAAGCGCTAACCCGCATATTAGAACCACTAATAAGTCCATTAGATGGAGCCAACTAAGGGTTACATACATTGAAGGTGGTTGAATCTTTTTGTATACCATCTCTTTCATATGCATCTATTTTATACTTTAAAATAAAAATGGATAAACATTAGAATATGAGAGAAACAAGTTAATGTCTTTATGATAAAACATCATTAATGTCTTATTGAAATCCACAAAATGGATATTAATAAGTCATCATGTTAATTAAATTTTATTGACATAAATCTCAATTCCTTTGTATCTATATACACATATATAATGTGTATCTAATTATGTGTGTTTGATTTGATCTGTATATATTCTAAATTGTAACAACATAAACCATAATTTCATTTAATTCTATATATTCTTAAAAATGTATCAATATACTCCCTTTTTAATATTATATATTTTAGAATCCTATAAACCATCTTAATCTTTAATACACATTAATATATAATTAAATCAAATATCATTCTTTAGTTGATATTAAATTAAATATCATTTCCCTTGTTTAGAAGAATGTTTTTATAGATTTGTCAAAACTTTATTACATAAACTATTATCTGTTTTTATGTTAACATGTAGACAATCAATAGAAATATGTTGTAATTTTCTGAAAGGTAGTCCCAAATACTTTTAAATGTATTTTTTATGTTAATAGGTAGACAGTCAACAAAAAAATGTTGTAATTTTTTGCAATGTAGTATATATTTAAATACTAGTTTTTACCCTAGATCTATTTTTTTTGTTTGATTTTCATGATATATGTTTGGTACATTTAGATGCAGGGCTAGGGTTGAAGGAGATATTACCTACATTTTTAGATTATCATCTCAATATCCAAAACATTCTCACTGGTGTAAGCTTTGCTTCTTTAGGAACTAGATATGACAATCTCACTGCAAAGAGTGTTGTAAATGATCTCAAATTTGAAGACATATAGCCTATATTTATATCTATGAATGTATTTTATCTCTATTAATAGGTTATGTATTTCCTTTTTGTATGGTCCAAAAAATGTTTTTTAATATTTTGTTAAAACCCTTCTATTTATTTCTGTGTTTGGCTTAATCATTGGTTGGTAATAGTCAATGTCCAGTTATCCTACTCAAAAGAGAGGCTCCATCTCTTATGTAATATTCCCTCTTTTGGTACCAATCAATTAAAAAATAACCTTATCAAAAAAATTCTACTTTGGCCAAAAAAATAATATCAAGTGCTTAGAATGTGGGGTACTTGTTATTCAAAGCCATGGCTTGGAGAACCAGATACCAATATTTCTAATATAGAAACAAGCAGCCAATGATCAACCCCAAAATTTTACCTTTGATTTGAAAACCTTTAGTGGAAAAATAAATGGATTGAGGTTTGAAAATATTTATTATTGGTCACACCCTTTTTTAAATTTACAAGCCTTATACCTGAGCAAGTTCTTCTATCCGAGTAATCTAGCTATTCAGTTTTCTCTCTTTCCCATAGGGACTTAGTGTTTTGCACCCTTATCAATAATGTCTTTAAAAAATAGTACATAAATATGAAATAAATAGTGAAATAAAGAGTAAAGGGAATATATCACCCTCATGTGCTATTGTAAAATTGATTATAAAATTTTATCTTTTTAATTATTTTAGTTGTGTCTACATAACGTGAATGATGGTAAAAATACAAGAAATTGAATGGTTAAGAGGTGCACCTGTAAAGGAAGCCAATAATCTAATAAAAGAAGATAAAAAAAGCTAAACATACCTAAAGTGTATAGTGTAACATGGGACAAAAAAGGTTTCATATAGTTATCAATAATGTCTTTAAAAAATAGTACATAAAGATGAAATAAAGAGTAAAGGGAATGTAGCACCTTTATGTGCTATTGTAAAATCTATTACAAAATTCTATATTTTTAACTATTTTAGTTATGTCTATGTAATGTGAATGACATTAAAAACATGACAAATTGATTAGTTAAGAGGTACACGTGTAAAGAAAGCTAATAGTGAAATAAAATAAGATAAAAGAATCCAAACATACCTAAAGTGAATTTTGTAACATGGGACAAAAAGGGTTTCAAATAGTTATCAATAATATCTTTAAAAGATAGTAAATAAAGATGAAATACATAGTGAAACAAAGAATAAATGGACTATAGCACCCTCATGTGCTATTGTAAAATCGATTATAAAATTTTATCTTTTTAATTATTTTAGTTGTTGAGATTCCCTCTCCCCCACCTGGGCCTCTCCCTACCCTTACGGAATCTATCTTTAAGGATGATTTGATCTCTTTATTTGCCCCCCTCAAGGGGGGATTTCTTGGTTCCCCACTAGGGCTTCCAAAAAACATGTTGACGTGGACATATCCTAAAAGAAGAAAGGGAAAAAATTAGAAAAAAAGTTACTGAGGGTAGAAGTAGATATTTTAATCAGCAATGGCTCTTAATGGACCTTAAAGGATCTCTTCTCTAGGTGTGGGAGATGAATAGTCTCAGCTTGTGGATAATCCCTTTAGGGTGTGTCTCTAGTAGGCCCTGGTTTTTAGCTAAGGTTTATTTTACGCTCATTTTGGGGTCTTTCGATTATCTCCCATTTGGTTTTATATCCATGTTGTCCCTATTGAAGTTTGGCAGAAGTCTCATTGATTCTACTTCTTTTTCTCTTTGTTGTTTTTTGGATATAATTTAGAGTTTTCTTCTTTCTTCTTCTTCTCATTTTGTTGGTGTGTTCCCCCTATGGGAGGTGGCTATCTGCCTTTGAGATCATTGTTTTGTCTCATTTCTTTTATTTCATGTTGTTGTTGTGGGGATTGCATAAGTCTCTTTGGCCTTCATTTTGGAGTTTTCTTCTTTGTTCTTCTTCTCTTTTTTTGGTGTGCTCCCCTTATGGGAGGTGTCTATCTGCATTTGATCTCATTGTTTTGTCTCATTTCTTTTGCTTCTTCTCCTTTTGTTGGTGTGTTCCCCTTATGGGAGGTGGCTATCCACCTTTGAGCTTGTTGTTTTGTCTCATTTATTTTGGATTTTTGATGAATAAGGTTATTTTTAATCTTGCTTATATGAAAAGCATAATGAATATGGAACTGTGAAAAGGAAGACATGTAGTAGCTACAAACAAATAACATAGATTTGGTAATATTCTCATATCTTATCTTAAGCAAGGCTTTATAAGTTATGTTGAAGTAACTTATTATTTTTTTAATAAGTCTCCTTAGCCTTTATTTTGGAGTTTTCTTCTCTATTCTTCTTCTCTTTTTGTTGGTGTGCTCCCCTTATAAGAGGTGGCTATCCACCATTGAGCTCATTATTTTGTCTCATTTCTTTTGCTTCTTCTTGTTCTTGTGGGGACTAGGGTCATGATTGTGCCCCATGCTAGTTCATATCTCTAGTTAAAAGTGTTAACCATATCAAATAAAAAAATGTGAATGAGTCCATTACACAAAAAAATATATATTCAATAAAATCACACCAATACAAATTAATGATATTACACTTTTGTCCATAATTAATCCTATTAAATTCATATGGATGGGTTGTTGAGCTAATATGTGTTTTTTCTCAAATACACACCAGGTCATAATATTGGGACCTAAATATTATTGGCCCATAAGTGATGATATTTCCTAAGTCACTCAAGGGTTTAAAAAACCATCAATAATCAATACCATTACATCCTAAGTGTTATACCCTAAAGTGCCCATGCCCACTTCATGGGTTTCCTATATATCAAATTATGCTCCCAATATGAGTGTAATCAAGGATACAATAGTTCTCCAAAAACATAAAAAATGATTTTGGATAACACATTAAAATATTTCATACTAATGTGACATGAACATATAAATCATCATCAATTAATCCTATCAGAATAATATGGGTAGCTCACTTGTAGTATAATTCATAATATAGCAAACAAGTTAAAATATTAAGCTTATGATTAAGATCTCAAGATAAAACTTTAATCTCATTGATCAAAGGTTAAATCAAACGCCACCATTAGATTCAAAACATTTGAAACCTTAAGTAATGCCTACAAACTTATTCATTTTGGACCTTTGGTATAAAACCCTAATTTAAACTTTAATTTTAATTTATTCAATCCCACACTTAAATATTATTCTAATACTAATAATTAATTAAGTGATCATGGGATCAAAATTATCATAGATTCCAAGATGTTTGTTTCAATGCATAAGGTTTATGGAAGTGGGCCACCTTATTTATATCAAGTGTGTGTGTTTGTGGGTGTGTCCAAAGTGGATACATACATACATGTGTGTGTGTGTGTGTGTGTGTGTGTGTGTGTGTGTGTGTGTGTGTGTGTGTGTACACACACACATATACATATACATATGCATATACATGTGTGTGTGTGTGTATTATGTATAATAATCTAATTAATCATATATATTCCATGTGATCACCATAAACTCTAATTTTTATTGGTCTCAATTTATAGTCCCATGGAAAAATCTAATTATTCATTTATATATGAATAATCAGATTATTCTATACTATATATGAATAATCAGATTATTCTATACTATATATGAATAATCAGTCTCCATTTCCATTTTTTAAATTCAAGGAAAGGTGGCAAATGGATGGAAGTAAGTAACGAAATAAAAATTAGAATTAAAAAGCAAATGGAACCATCTAATATGACTCTCAGATCAAAAAAAAAAAAAAGTTAGAAGGGTCATAATTTATGTATGTCACAAGGGTTTATTGTTGGATAGACAATGTTGTCACATCGTAATCATAGCTTGGTTGAATTTAGTTTCATTTTTTTCTCATAGAGGAACTTCATGGATTTTTAGTGTTTTATCTTTATGTCCTTTGTATAATGTTAGAGTCCATTTCAAAAACTTCTTTTTACCCTTAATAAAAAAATTAGATTATTTTGTGTGTGTTTGCATGTGCATGCACACATGTGTGTTTGCATGTGCATGCACACATGTGTGTTTGCATGTGCATGCACACATGTGTGTGTGCATGTGTGGGTGTCTATGTGCACGTGCGCGCGTGCATGCGCGCACGCGCGCGCGTGTGTGTGTGTGTGTGTGTGTGTGTGTGTGCGCGCGTGCGTGCATGTGTGTGTGCATGTGTGTGTAAAAATCTAATTATTCATATATAAATATATATATATGAATAATCATACTATTCCATGTGATCACCATAAACACCAAAATTTACTAGTCATAATTTAGAGTCCCATAGGTCCACACAATAGTGAGCTTCATTATGGGGTGGTGGAATTGCATTCAAGATGGATCAAGGTTAAAAGTGAGGCATGTGGCCTTCTCCCTGATGCAACCCTGAATTGAACTCAAATATAATGTATAATGTGTTTGTGGCTAATATAATCTCATTTAGTTAACCCAATAAAAAGGTGTTTTGTTTAAAGTAAAGGCATGGGATTCATTATATACATTACATCAAGGGTCACTTATTTACAAAATATATGTGGCCTCCTTTTATCTTAGTTGTATTCCATAGTGACTTAGTCTCTAGTTATTTATGTGAATATAAAAAAAATATTGATATTAGGGCCACCCATATGTCATTATTATGAAGTACCAGTCTCAAGATGGTTCATGGAATTTCATTCCACACAATCTCAGGGAATGAAAGTTTGTGGTTGTGCTATTGTTATTAGTTCCATGTGACCTCATCATGAACCACCTCTTTTTCTAAAGATTGAATCTTATAGACAAATTTTATCCATCGACATGTCTTAGTCTAATTGGCACTTGATCATAAAGAGTTGAAATTCGCTTAAGTTATTTGAGAGAGTTTTTAATGCATGGTATTTAAGCAATGAACATGTGGTTAAGTCACAAATGTATATTATGTTAAAATCCTAGGATAAGGACCAATGTAGGATACTATGATTATGATACATGTCACCATCATAGCCTCTCCAAGTCATAAGGTGTCTATAGCTCATGGAGTGTGCATTGAACATTGAGTAATATTAAAGCCTTGATCAGCATAAAGTGGTATAATTAGGTAAAATTTTCATGAGGAAATAGAAAAATTTAAGTTGAGTATATAAGGTGACATGTTATATTATATTTTTTGTGACTTCAATCCTAATGACTATTTCATTTTAGGTCACTTTCAATACAGTGATGGTCCCATGAAAAATTTCCTAGCCTAAGGACTTATATAAAAGGGCACCAATACAATTTTTTAATATGTTGATACATGACTCCATATTGAATTCACTAACTTCATGAATTATTGGGTGAAGATATATCACTTTGTGGAATCTTTGTGGCATGATTACAATAAGTGATATAATACTAATAACTCATTCCACATACCAACTTATCCCTGTAAATCAAAAATCAATACTAAGGATTATAATATTTATTTTAACATAGGGAACTATGACACATGAAAAATAATCTCAATAATAAATTGAAATAAAAGTATTAAATATCTTCCACAATTCATTACAATCCAATAAACCTAAGACATGAAAGTATGTGAGCTAACATTTAGATCTTACATAGTGGGTTTGTATATATGAGTAAAACTACTCATTGACTTGTGACTATGATGAATATCATGAGAAAGTTTTGTGTATATAAAAACCATTACAAACATTTCTATCTTTTTAATATTAAAAGGGTTTTTATACACTTGATACATAATGGTCCCAAAGTTATACTTATGACCTAAGAATGTGATTTTCATAATCAAGGTTTAGGAATCTATGGTCAAATCTTACCAACAAATATAGAATCCATTGGCATTATCTATTTCAGACCTTTTATTTTAGTATGCAAATGTATGTATATTCCTTGATTAAAAAAAATCATATTTTATAAGAAGGGCATAATGATTTATTTTTTGGTGAATCCCTCTATTTAAGTAATCCCATCTCAACTTCATTAGTCATAGGTTTATGCTCTATCTATATACCTATTACTAAAATACCCAAAGGGATTAATATTTCATACTTAAACATAAGGAGGTAGAGTATAAAAATGGAGATGGAAAAATTATTGTTAGTACATTTTTTCCTTATATAATTACATTGGAAATCCTGAGGCTCATTTCTCAAGGAAGGGTAAAACTATTATATGATTTCCAAAAAAATAGGGTATAAGAGATGACAAGGATTTATTCTCATTCATTATTGTTTTCTCCCTTTTAATTATTTATAAATATTTATGGATAATTAGTCATTTTTACCTTAGAAATATAATTTTCAAGTTAATTAATACATTCTAAGAATTTCATATTTCACAAACAATGTCATGAAATAAAAACAACATAATAAATTATAGAACATAACTTTCCACTATTCAATTTCCTTGATTTAATGAATCACTAAAATTATTATACTTGAAAATGAAAAGGAAGAGGATGTTTGAGATTAGAAACTTGGAACTTTCTTATTAAATCTTGCTTGCTTGTCACAACATAATAATAAATTAATATACTTGGATGATGAGAGGATTTTATGCCATGCTCCACTCATCCACCATTACAATGTTTGATTGAAATCTATAACTTGGATCTAAATAATTATCTAGCTTCTCTTTTTTTTTTTAATACATATGCATGAACCTACAAGCAACTATGTAACACACTAAAATTTAGATAATAACTATATCCCATAACTGCTATAACAACCATACCTCATTCACTCATTATTATGATCCAACTTAACCAATGATCTTAAATTGGGGAAGGGTCATACAAGGGTGTAAAAATTAAAAAAATATATATTGAGGTTAAAAGTCATAAGGGAAATATAAAATAACATAAATAAAATGGATGTCAAAAGAATCAACATAGATAAATCCACAAGTGACATGAAACCATAATAAAACATTCAAAGGATGGAGGAATGACACATAACATAGGGTCCATAAACCCACATATTTTATAGATCCAAACACTTAAAAAGGAATTAATCACATGCTAAAAGTAAATAAGTTTGCATAAGGTGTAAATATTTAACCCCACAAGATTCATTAACCATCAAAAACACCAGCTTGGGACTTATCTTACCTTGGTAGAGGCCTATATTTATGTACCAATATAATCCAACAAACATAAAGGAACTAATGCATATAAAGCTCTATTATTATCCTCCTATTTACCCACGTAAATAAAATCATAGAGGATGGAAAATATAAATATAACCAAAGATAAATTAATAATGTAAAAAAAAACATCCACTCATAAAATGCAATCAATCACAATGGAAAGTTCAAAAATTAAACAAGATCCATGTATGATCAAAATGAGTGACACCCATAAACAAAAGGGGTAAATGCATAAAACATAAACATCCAAAACAAGACATTTTCAATAATAAAATATATTATAATATATTTAGGGTTAGTCACATACCTAATTAAAAAATGGGAAAATTTTGATATATGAGTTATAAATATTGCCTTAGAATAGGCTATGGCACTACCAATTATCACATGACATTCACTAAGGATTCTCTATCACCCTTCACTATATTGTCCTTATTGTCTCAATATAACCATATCATCCCAACTAAACATACCCTTATTAGGTAATCTGATCATCTGAGCTCAAATGAACAACTAACTATGTATTCATTTCCATCTGTGAACCCCTTCTTATTAGATTTCCTTATTTATATAATTATTATACCCTTAGAAAGGTTATAGATGCCATTAAGTGATATAAACACATCTTTTTCATTTTTAAAAGACATATCTATTGAGGAATGGTGATCCTCATATGAATTGAGGATTCTTTTGTGGCTGCTTCTTTCTTTATTCCATTCAATTCATGTAGACTGAATGGTCAGCTGTGGTCTGGATAAGTGCATGGAATTGGGGGACAATTCCTTGGGCATGTAACATAACACGTATGTGTTATAGACATTACATGTATGTTTAATGTCCATAATGTGTACACATTATTTAAAATTAGGATCAAAAATACCGAGCTTAAACACATACACATTATCTTCACATTTCACATAAAAACATAAAATATATATTTTAAGTGGAAGATGGTTGACTAAAATAAATGTTAAGTATAAGGAATATAAATGTAAACTTATAGTATAAGTTTGTTTACATTTGTATTACTTATAATTCAAATTTATTTTAGTAAATATAATAAATTAGGGTCACTCTTCATCTAATAGAGTTAGTCTCATAGTTGCACAACTTATGGTGTAGAAGATAGTTTTTCAAAATCTAATTTGGTTAGTACTTAGGCATTTTTAGGGTCTTAATATTGAACCTATGTATTTCAAGGCATAAAAAATTAAATTGATGTCCATTTTTATAAATATATAGTCATTTTTTAGGTGTTTATGCCTTTCAAATTATTTCTTGACATTTATAGGAGTCTTACGTTTGTCAAAATTGAAGTTTACAAACCAATAACTTTGAACTCAAGCCAAAGTGGTGTGATTATGGTAGCATTGGTCATATTAAAGACCTATGCACATCAAATGACCACATTATGTTAATTTCACTTGTTCATCATCCCTCCCTCATCTCTAATCACTTCCTCCTCATCCCTCATCACCCCTAATCACTCTCTCCTCATTCCTCATCATACCTAATCACTCCCTAATTGACCCTCATTATCCCCTATCATCTCTAATCACTCCCTCATTGATGCTCATCATCCCTCATCATCCTTAATCACTACTTCATCATCCTTCATCATCCCTAATCAATCCCTCCTCATCCCTAATCATCCTTAATCATTCCTAATCACTCACTTATTGACCCTCACCATCTATCATCATTTTTAATCACTCTCTCATCATCCCTAATCACTCCCTTATTGACCCTCACTATCCCTAATCATCCCTAATCACCACTAAATCATCCCTCATCATTTTTAATCATTCTCTCCTCATCCCTCATCATCCCCAATCACTCCCTCATTAACCCTTACCATCCCTCATCATTTATAATCACTACCTCATCATCCATAATTACTCAGTCATTAACCCTCATCAACCTTAATCATTTATTAATCATCCCTCATCATTCCTTCTTCATCCCTTATCACCCCTAATCACTCCCTCATTAAGCCTCAACATCCATCATCATCCCTAATCACTCCTTCATCATCCCTAATCACTCCCTCATTGACCCTCACCATCCATCATCATCCTTAATGGATCCCTCATCGTCTCTCATCATATATACTCAATCCTTCCTCATCCTTAATCACTCCATCCAATACCTTGATGTCAAATGCAATAGCTTCTTACTTATGCTTGATTGGATTATTTTCCAATTCTAAATTTTATTCACTCAAATAAGGGACAAAGAAACTCTTTTTTCACTCATTCTCTTTCACTCAAATGAGGAAATCAAATATATCATATGATTTTTTAGTGGGATTAAAATATCTATATAGTGATCCATGCCTAGATCATGGATAGAGTGTGTATCCAAAGCCCTGGACTAGAATAAATAGGAAAAAAGATGAGCAAAGGATGGGTTGAAATTGTATTACTTACACATATAGATTGGGATTTGGGCATCTAAGAATCCATATCCTATCATTATTAATCTAAATTTATATCTATATAGATAGGGTAAATTGGAGACTAGTTAAAAATTTCAATCTCAACCCCATATTTGATCGTATATCCATAGTAGATCAGATTACCAAATAAATATAGATATATTGTCACCAATTTGGTAGAGTGTATTCCTATTTGATAGTTGATAAAGTGTTTTTCCCAACCCACCTTGATATATACCCAACCTAATCTATACCAAACTTGATATATAATGGAATGAATGGCATATGCCTTAATCTAGTGCATCAAGTAAGGGACACTTAGAGTTTGGGCATGACTCACTGGACGTTAAAGGCCAAACTAGGGCCTTACCATACACTGAGTATTCCCCAATCCCCAATATAGTTTATTAAAGGATAAAAAATGAACGGGGGGCCCACCATACATATATACAAGGCACCATTTCAAAGGCCATTCCCTGATATTAAACTTTACTTGTTAAGTAAATTAAATATTTCCCTACCTACTTCATATATGCCAATGAGTAAGGTAAGGGAAATTTGTATTTTTGATATCTAAATTTGATTTACTTAATAACATATCAATGGAATATTTCCTTCTCTATGGGTAGCAAGGATTAAGTCACAACTATCAAGGGAAGTTTTCCTTTCTGGTATATAGCTTTGCTTTGCTTTCAGATTAAGGCATGGTTATCAAGGGAAGTTTACTTTTTGGTAGATAGCTTTGTTCTTACCCTACCTACTTAATTATGCCCTACTTGATAAGGCAAGGGAAGCTTCCTTCCTGATATATATCTTTGTTCTTATCATACCTATGTTCCCTTTCTAGAATAGACTCATAACTATCAAAGGAATATTTCTTATTGATCTATAGATTGCATATGTTCTTTCCCTACCTACTTATTTATGCCCTACCTACTTAGATTTTGTTATTGGTAAGTGAATCTTAATTCCTAATAGATAGAATTATAAATGAATTTTAGAATCGTGTTATGTATGTAATATATTTAAATACCATTGATCATTCCCTACCTAATTTACTTACTTGAGTATGCCCTACCTACTTTACCTACTTGAGTATGCCTTACCCAATTGAATATATGGGCCATATCTTGATCTTGAGTATTCCATAACTAAATACCAGAGCTATATCTTGATATTGACTATGCCCTACCTACCTTATTGTACTTGATTATGCCTTACCTACCTATCCTTCTTTCCCTACTTACTTCAGTATACCCTACCTACCTACTTGTACTTGAGTATGCCCTACCTACCTATCCTTATTTCCATAACTACTTGAGTATTCCCTACCTGATAAAATACCCAAGACATATATTGATCTTTGATATTTATATATAATCATGATGGTTTATATCCTACCTAACCATTTATTTAATAATTGATACCTAATTGAATACCCAATTAAATACCCAAGGAATATCTTGAAAGGAGAAGAAAAATTCTAACCTATTTAGAGAAAGGAGTGACTAGCAAAAATTAACCAGTCTCATATATTATATATTAATCATTAGGTTCCCTATCCCCATTCCCATATATATAAAATAAAGGAGAAGGAGAAGACTCAATTAAGAATTTTCTATTATATAAGTCATAATAATGCAAGTGCCCCTATCTATATATGGGTATAATAGAAGGAAGTGTGCTCAATGACATTTACCTCCCTCATTAGGGAATTTATGTTGTAGGAATATACACACCATATATCAATCATATGCACTCTAGGTTTCACTCCATGAAATGAATGGATTCCACCATAGAAGAGATCTTAGGATTCTAAGAGTTAACCCAACCTGAGCTGATATTTATTAATAACAAACCTTAAATGGCATTGGGTTAATAGTTGGATGGTTATCAAACTTAAGAGAGGACTGAATGAGTGATATCAACCCTAGACCTAAAGGAACTATGGGATAATCAACCATGCACATTAAACCCAAGCATGAAGGTACTTACCTAAAGGGTCTGAGGGGGTAAAGGAGGAGGAAGAAGATACTACCATAATAACCAAATTAACATTCCCCCCTCTCTATTTTGGGGAAGGAGGGCCATATATATTTGAGTTTAATTGGATCTATCTTGGGGGAGGAGGGCTTAATCACCACCTACCCCTACCCTAATATAATACCCAATACCCTAGTCATGTCCTATCTATATAAATGGCCCAACCATCTAGATATAGGTTATCCATGCACTATCCCCTATAAAATATTATTGTTAATAGACTAGAGTGTTACCCTACCCATGTAGTTCAAGTTGGTCAGACTAAGACTAGTTATGTATGTAAGGTTAGACAAATAGGTATGGTTTGGTTGATCAAACAAACACTCTATTTGGATTGGATGTGGATCCATTCAATAAAATTATACTCTAATTAAATTAAAGATATAACTATCATATATATAATATATTATGAGATTTTATATGGAGGAGTAGGTCACTATTGATATAGGGATATATATAGTTAGGTAGTTAATTCCTCATCTCATTATTCCATATAGACTCATCCTCATAGTAGGTCATTTCCCATCTATCCTATCCCATTATAGAATTGTATCATCTTTTTTTTTTTGTGTTTGAAAAGAAAGTAAATAAGAGTGAGAGGGCCCAATCGAGAATAGCTAGTCAAATCTACGGAACTATATATATGCTTAATTAATCCCAAATGCTCATAGTTGGTCTTGTTTCCAATGAGTACTTAGTTATCCAATATAGAATAGTTAGTCAAATATAAGGTACTATCTATATACTCAATCCCATATAGATAAAGGGCCCAATATAGTCAATCAATCCCTCTCTATTAGTAGGTTCCCCATACAAATAAAGGGAGAATGACTAATTGATTGTATAGTGGGATCCTAATCTATATATAAATCCCACATGTCAATTCCAATTGATCATTAGGATCCTCATACCTTCTATATATAAGGCCCATTCAATACATCTAAATTATATAGTTATATATAAGATAATTATTTTTATCAATATATTCATTTTCATTAAAACAAAATTAGAGATAGCAAACTGTAATGGGAAGACCTTTCACATGATTTGGTTTAGTCCCTCTTGATCAGAAATATCAATGATCATGAAATAATGAACATGGATATGGGATATGGCCTACTCATGCTAATCAAAATAAAACAAAACACAACATCTTCAAGTTGATGGATTTATGACACACTCCATAAGAGGGGTATAGATATGGCTATAGATATAATCTATAGATACCACCCTCGATCCACAAAATACCATGCCCCATATATATCTACCTAATTTTTAACTTGATATCTCTCCAAACACTTATGTCCTTTATCTTTCCCTTTCCTTCCTTGACCTCCAATAATTAAGTGAATAACAACCGCCCATATATCTATAATCATGTTAATCACTTAAAATGACCTAATTATGAGATATAGGGGCATATGACACATTATATAGCCATTATACCCATCAAAATATGTTTATAATAATAGAATGGTCTATATTGAAACCCTATATTTTATAATAGTCATAGTAACCACTCATGAACTACATATATAGTCATCTTCCCCCTAGGTAGCCCCTATATATATGGGCTCAATGGAGCACAACTCACCTAGTGAGTAATAGATCAAGAGTGAAGTTATAGGATGGATCGTAGTGAATCCCTCTACCTAGAGGCCTTATCATTTAGTCCCTCTAGTTTATATGACATACTATATAACCATTATACCCACAAAAATGTATTTATAATAGTGGAATGGCCTTTATTGAAACCCTATATTTTAGTGTAGCATAGTAACCACTCATGAACTACATATATAGTCATCCTCCCACCAGGGATCCCCCTATTTATATGGGCTCAGTGGAGCACAACCTATCTAGTGAGTAATAGATCAAGAATGAAGGTATAGGATGGGTCATAGTAAATCCCTCTACCTAGAAGCCTTATCCTTTAGTACCTCTAGTTTATCCCCTAAGAGATATGTGTTTATATATATAGATAGATAATGTATAATTATCTATATAGAAAGAGAGATCTATATGTCTAGGAGGCTCATATCTCATATAGATAAAAAAGACCTCTATTGGCCAAGGGGGGAATAAATACAAAGATATATGAGGAAGGGAGGGACCCTAGGCTTGAACCACAAGAGAGGTTAGTCTATCATACATATGGAAGGCAAAAAAACTTATATATTTGATTGATTAGACTCAAGGAAAATGTTACGCCCCTAACCTATCATATGTATCAAGATAGAAATAGTTGACATGTGGATTACTTATCCCTTTTTGATGTTATATCACATTTTTATATGCTTTCATTAGGTTATTAGGTCAGCCTATGGAGTAACCATGGCCTAGGTAGACTATATATGGGAGATAGTGGGTGGTTGTGTATTATCATATTGTGAATTCTGCTCTTATTGAAGCTTATGTAGGTTTCCCCCTTGAAGTGGCTTATCTTTTATTCATATATTCTATTATATTTCAGTCATATTTTTATCTATTACTATTATTCTCTTTTATTGTTGAATTAATTTCATTACAAGTGGTATTAGAGCTTTGATTTGGGTCATAATTGGGTCAAAACCCCTAGATATTATAGTTTGTATATATATCAAAAATGGTTACTAATTCATCTACAATTGTTTTACTCAAGGTGATAAATCATTCAAGTAAGCTTCCATGCAAATTTTAGCTCGATTTGATTTGGTTTGCAAAAGTTATCACCATTTTAAGATTTTTCATAAATTCACTCTCTAGTGTGCATTTCAAGAAATTTTTCAAATTCATTTACATTTTTGGAAATATTATAAAAATATATTTGGTTTATGTTCTTTGTAGTTTTTATTTGAGGCTGACATAAGTACAAAATTGCTTGGTCAAAGCTAGGTCAAAAGTGCCAATCAGGGTCGACATTATCAAGCTCTTTTATGGTAGGACCATAAACTAGGGGCCAAGGAAAGGGTGTTGAAACCCCAGTAAAACTCCTCACAATGAATATATGGATTCAAAAAGGGGAGTTATTGTATCCTTTATACCAAGGTTCTGTGAGATAGATCACAAAGTGAGTCAGCTTGACTACAATGTACAAGGCATTCAAAGTGAGATGTAAGGCATACAATTTGATATGAAATCCATACAATTTACTTTAGAAAATATCATGATGGATTTATAAAATAATTAATCAAATCATCTAGTTATCACTATTACATAACCCCACCAAGGTGGATCTCCCAACCAGCCTAATCCAAATCTAAGTACCTTACCACAACATAACATGTTACCAAAGGTAGATATGTGTAAATTTGATGGAAAAAATCCACTCAATTGCATCAATCAAATGGATAATTTTTTTGATCTACATCATATCCCATGTGGATAGAAGGTTATCATGGCATCCTTATATCTAGATACTGAACAATTCATTTGGTATCGATGGTTATGTACTCAAAAGAAAAAGATGACTCTTAGTGTCACCTGGATAGTTTTTATAGAGATGTAATTACACTTAGCAATAGCATGATAGATAATTAACTTAACCAACTAGAAAAATTGAGATAAATTGGTTCAGTCAACGATTATATTCATAATTTTTAAAACCTATTTTTACATGTGGAGACAATTTCTAATGAGAACTTAAATGACCTATTTTGGGAGGCCTCAAGGACCACATTCAACATGAGGTATGCATGTTTAATCCACTTAATTTTTATGATTCTATTATTATGACATGCATGGATGAATAAAAATTCATAGCCAACAAGAAGCATCCATTCACACACTTTAGAGATGGTAGCATATTGACACCATCATTTTCTCCACCTACTAGATTAACCCCTTAACAAATTGAAGAGAAAAATGCAAAAGGATTATGTTTCAGGTATGATAGTAAGTGGAAAAAATTACATAGATGTCTTGAGAATAAGTCATTATACATTGAGGGATCTAATGAAGAGGATGATTCTGCCAATGCTGATGAGGAAGAGATAGAGGAAGTACCTGAAGATTCTAAACCTACAATCTCTTGTCATGCACTTTTGGGTATTACCACTCCTCAAACACTTAAAGTGGTACATTTCCTCAAGAAACAGAAGGTGACAGTGTTGATTGACTAAGGGAGCACACATAATTTCATCAACCATAAGTTGGACACTCGATTGAATTGTTTCATTTACCCAGCACTAGAATTTTAGGTCATGATTGTAGATGGTGGCACAATCAATTATTTAATAAAATGTCATAGTATTAAGCTTGTTATGGATGATTAAAATCTAGATCCTCCTATGTTTGGTATTCCCATAGGTGGTGTAGACATTATTTTGGGAGTCCAATGGCTCACAACCTTGGGTATAATTGAGATGAACTTATAATAACTATTCATGCACTTTCATTCTGAAGGTAGAAAAATTGAACTACTAGGATTATGATAAAAATCTCCATAATTAGTTAGTTCACATCAGATGAAAAAAATGCTAAAAAAGGGGGAAGAAGGATTTATAGCAAAATTATGTTTCATAGATTTTAACCCATAAAGGCAGCTCCACATCTTGATCTATAGATGATTCTTCATGACCACCCATCTATTTTTAAGGCCATGCCAAAAAGACTACCACCAAAAAGAGAACATGATCATGCCATTTAACTACTTTTGGGGAGACAACCACCAAATATCAGACCATATAGATATCCATATGTGAAAAAGAGTGAAATCAAAAATATGGTCCATGAGATGTTGGAGGCAGGGATCATTAGGCATAGCCAAAGTGCATATTCAATTCTAGTGGTCATGGTGTGTAAGAAGGATGACACATGGAGGATGTGCAAAAATTACAAACTCAACAAGTATACCATCAAAGATAAGTTTCATATTCCAATAATTAATGATTTACTTGAAGATTTGCATGGTGTTGTTTATTTCATGAAAATGGATTTTCATTCGAGGTACCATCAAATTATAATTTGTTACATCCCAATTCCTCGCTAAGAAATTTTACTTGATTATCCATAGATTTTCATGGTTGGTAATTTTATTTAATTATTATAAAAATATTATTTAAGTCATATGTTTTTATGGGATAAATGTATGTTTCTTTGGTTTCATGATTTTATTGTTATAAGTTAGTTGTATTGTATATTCTTTACATTGTGATCATGTTAATTTGTTATTACAGCAGTATTTTATGATATATGTCAAGATCTTATGGATTGAATACCTTCTTATCATGAGTTTGACATAGGATAAATTCTTCCCTCAGAGCATGATGGAGGGAGAGAATCATTAGAGAGGATGGTGTAGATGAAGGTGTTGGGAGATGACAAAGGAATGACTTGAACCCATACACATACCACGTTAATGGCACTTATTATATGCATGGTTTGAATGGTTAGTGTTAGTACATTTTTTATGATTATCTACATTTAAATATATTTTGATGCATGATTAATTATGTGTTATCTTATTTTAATGATTATGTCATATTATTTAATACATTATTGTGAATGCTTACAAGAACGTAAATTTGCATTATTAGTGTCTAGTCACTACCGCATTTAGCATAAACATCATGTTTTGAAATAATATTTATTAATTCATCATTTTAGATTTAAAATAATATTGACTTTATATTAGTCATACTATCCTTAAGTCATGATGATTGTTTAACCAAAACTAAGTTAGTAACAAATAATGCAAATATGTTATAATTAGCAATTGCATTATATTGTGTTAAAATTAGCAAATTATAATGTAATGGGTTTTTATAATTAGGAAATAAGAAAAATAAATATAAATAAAATGTATTAATAAATGAGTGAGTAAACTTGGGGAAAAAGAAAAAAGAAAAACACAAAAAAGAAAAAGAATGGCAAGCTTTAAAGGGGCAAGCCTTAAATAAAGCACAAGATATTCATGCAAAAGAAAAAAAGAAAGCAAAGTCAGCAAATTATTTTTGTCAAAATGGAAAAAAGAAAGAAAGAGAAGAGGCATGGTGATAGTATAAGGATAAGAGGGAAGTGGAGAAGGAAAAAAGAGAGCGTGGGTTGGAGAAAAAGAAGGAACGTGGCGTAGAAAAGAAGAAGAGCTGAGTGTATGAAGGGGAGAAGCAAAGTAAGGATTTTTTTGGTAGCATCTGGGTGCTAAGGTTAGTAATTTTATTGTTTTAAACACACACAAAAATTGTATTCATTTAGTGTTGAATCACTTGGTAAAAATCTATTAGCTAATGATATATTTGAAGTAATTATAGGAGCATTGTATTAAGTTAACCTGTAACTATATAATATACAACAATATATATTTTTATTAGATAGATAAAACATTTAGCATATAGCGAACTATGTCGAAAACTATGTTTAATGTATAGCAAACTATGTAAGGCAATTTGTGTAATATATATGTAGCAATCTGAATAATATAAGGGAAATCTAAGAAGGAGGTATAGTGGATTATATAAGTATAAACAGTGATGTGTATGCTTTTGACTTCTAAAAATAGTGATTCACATGAATAGGGGAATAGTTATCAACCTTGGAAATATAACAAAGTGTATATTGTATAAACTAATGTTTATGACTATGTATGGCATAGCAAACTATATATAATGATATGAGTACATTAATATTCAATATAGCAATTTGAGTATAAAACTATTCTTATGTAGTGAATTATGTTATTTAATTTACAATGAATCCATATATAATGTATGGAAATTTATATAAGTATGTACAATGATTTATATAGTTGACCATGAAATTATTATGACTGGATTGTGTATGATCCTGTTATAAAGGATTGCATAGAGGATTGAGAATGAACTACCATTTGATGTATTTCCTATTTGAAAAACAAAGATTGGCATATTTAAAATAGTGATGTAGAATCAATTACATGACAATATATAAGAGGATTAAATTATAAGAGTGATTTGTATATTGTCACGGCTTTAGCAATTTGTATATTTGTATATTTTATGAAGTTTTAGTGTATTATATAAGAGTGATTTGTATATTGCCAAATAATTATATGCAAACCATAGTATGAATATAGTTAATACGTACAAGGGTATTAGTTGACCGGTTGCATTTTATGGAATCATAAATCATTCACCAGAAATACATGACATTAAATTGCATTATACTGTGATATTACATACAAAAAAACTATAATCATTTATTAGGTGGAAGCATTTAGTTTCAAACTCTTGTATAAGTTGGTGATGTATTTTAAGTACAAGATATTTATATAAAACAAGTCGATGGAGTTGATCTTAAGCAAAATATATATGGTAATATGCAACTATGTGAGTGGTTATTATAATTAGATGGGGAATTGATTTAAATATGGATATAAATAATCTATTAGCTATAATATTTTGTTCATTAATATTCTATAAATATTAATATCACATAATTGATCGTCAATATATTTTATTAAATAATTATTGAATCCTTATGAAATCTTTATTTAAAATTATAAATGACTATTGGCATTTACATACAATATTTATTTATTTTTTGAGAACTTGTGTATGGTACATACTATGAATATATTAATATGTATGAGTGCATATACATATATAAAATATATTAGTGCATTCTGATGTGTGCCTATAGTTTTATTGATTCATAAAAACTAAGTCATAGATTCTTGAAGGGTAAAACACTATCTATATATGCACACAACCTTCATAAAATATAACAAGTTTTTTAAATAAAAGATTATGTTGTCTTGAGAATTATGACTTTCTTATTTATGAATTACTTTTTGAAAGTGAGTATTGTGTACATAAAATGATGAACTGTGATATTAATGCGTGTCATAAATGTATTATATTTGTATCTACTTATGAAAATAAAAAATTTACAGTATATTTATAGATTATACCTGGTTGGTATAAAGAGTATTTTTTATACTTATTATTAATGTGATAAATAATATAGTAGAGATTCATTCATACGTTTGACAAACTAAATATATGCATTTTGATTATTCTTATGTTTCGCATGTTTTATGCTTGCTAGTAAGAAGTAATCTATATGAATCTATTGGTTATTTTTATGTTAACCAAATATCATATTGCTAGTACTAAATAAGTAGTGATATGGACTTCACTAGCTTACTAGCATCACTAATTTCAGATGAAGGTGATTCGATCAAGTGGTGTGTATGAATTTAACTAATCTTAGAGATAAATAACTCTTGAACACTTTAGTCAAATTAATATTTAGCTAAAAATTATCATTTTATATATATGATTTACATGTTTGTGCGATATCATGTTAGAACATTTTTTATTTATGGTACACATCATGTATTAGAATCTTACAGTATACGGGTACTATCTTGTCTCTCTAGAATCTCGCACCATCACTATATACTCATCCATGAAGGGAGGGTCATTCCCTAATGAAATATTATGTAGGAGATTAATGATCCATGGTTGGTGTAGAAAATCACTCAGATGATGCTCTCCCTTTCCATAATAGTACTTATTTAGAAACTACACTTGAGATTACCACAGATATTAGAGTTCGGGAACTCTTGCTCTATGAAGCCTTGTATCTCATATATTTTATTATATTTATTATTGAAAAATTATTCCTAATGTAATGTAATTATTTACTTATTGAATATTGAAAGTAGTGGATATATGTTTGCACCAGCCATGGCTAGAAATCTATAATTACTTTCTATATTCAATTATGCTATTTTTCATCTGATGATAGTGATCAGTTATAGATAGATGTTACATTCTTATTTTACAGTTAACATACTTAGAGTTTTTTATCTGAATAACTAATTATATTATCATGGTGAAATATAATGAAATAATACATTGGCTAATTTATTTATTTTAAATCATATTATTCTAAGTAGATCCTAGTGGAGATGTTACAAAATCAAGGATGAAGGTGTTCATAAAACTGCTTTTAGAACTCATGAGGGCCATTATGAATTTTTGGTAATGCCCTTTGGTCTTAAAAATGCACCATATACTTTTGAGAGCTTGATGGACACTATTTTTAGGTCTTTTTTAAAGAAGTTTGTGCTAATTTTCTTTGACAATGTTTTGATTTATAGTAAGACATGGGAAGAACACTTGCAACATGTGAAATAGGTGTTGATGGTTTTGGAACAACATCATATTTATGAAAATCCATCCAAATGTGATTTTGAATTACATGAGGTAGAGTACTTGGGTCACATTGTATCCCATGAAGGTGTCAAATTTTATCCTCATAAGGTCAAATCTATGGTGGATTGGCCAATGCCTAAAACTCTTTAAAACCTCTGAAGGTTTATAGGACTAACAAGTTACTACTAAAGATTTATGAAATTTTATGGAAGAATAAAATATATAATCACTAATTTACTAAATAAATATGCCTTCCACTTAAATGATGCATCCACTAAATTATTTGAGTAGCTGAAAGCAGCTATGTGCACCACCCCAGTTTTGTCTACTCAAGACTTCTCAAAGATGTTCATTGTTGAATGTGATGCTTCAAGGTCAGGGTTGAGAGTAGTAATACTGTAAGAAGGAATATCCCTTGCATTTGAGAGTCATAAATTCAAATTTAAGAATCTCCAAAAACCTATCTATGAGAAAGAAATGATAGTTATTCTTCATGTAGTAAAATAATGAAGGCCCTATTTGATGGGTAGGCATTTTAATGTTTAAATGGATCATGATAGTATCAAATAATTTTTGGAGAAAAGATTATCATTTGAGGAAAAATAAAAGTGGGTAACAAAAATGTTGGGTTATGATTTTCAAATCATATACAAGGGTAAATATAATGTAGTAACAGATGCACTATTCGGATGGGATGCATCCATAGAAGTATTACTTTGTGTACTGTCCATGTTGCAAGTAGATTAGGTAGATGAAGTTAGGTTAGAGTGGGGGTAGGATAAGGATACACATTTTCCTATTCTAAATATCTAGCAAGGTTTTATATCCTCTAAAGAATTTTAATGTAAAGGTAATGCCCTATGGTATAAGGATAGGTTATACTTATGAAAAGATTCAAAGTTGAAGCATAAGATTATTACATAGTTGCATGCATCTCCAATTGGCGAATACTCTGGGTTCTTGAAAACCTATCATATAATCAAGTGAGAAGTATTTGGGAAGGATTCAATGGAGATATATAAAAAAAATTGGCAGGATACTTAATATGACAATAGAACATAAGTGAGATAGTTAAGACCCCAGGTATATTACAACCTTTAGCAATTCCTAGTCAAAGGTGGGAGGAGGTTTTTATGGATTTCATTACAAGGTTTCCTTGTTCTAAATGTAAGAATGTTATCTTGGTAATTTTGGATAGACTTAAAAAATATGCCCTTTCTAATGCCCTCTCACATCCATTTATAGAAAGTACAGTAACGGCTATTTTTCTGGAGGTAGTAATAAAATTACATGGAACCCCAAAAATAATTATAAGTGATTGTGAACATATTTTCACTAATAATTTTTGGGTTGAACTATTTTCCCATTTGGGTACTCAACTAGATCATAGCTCATCTTACCACCCCCAATCTAATTGACAAATATAAATTGTCAAATGTTTAGTGGGGTATCTCCCTTATTTTGTATCAGATAAGCAAGAATGTTGGGTTAAATGGCTACCACTTGCAAAATGGTGGTATAACACATCTTTATATACCTATTATAAAATGTCACCATTTCTAACACGATATGGTTACCATCCACCTTCCATCACTCCTTCCTTAAGGGTGTCAACCAAGGTTCAAGATGTGAAGGAGCACATTCAGCATCAACAAGAGGTTTTGGCTAGTTTGAGAGAGAATTTGGCATTGGCACAAAATAGGATGAATTAACAAGTATATCAACACCATAGTGAGTGACATTTTTATGTGGGTGATTGGGTCTTTGTACATTTGTATCCTTACAGGAAGATGTCCTTAAAATAACAAAAAAGGACAATAAAAATTTTCCTAAGTATTATGGCCTTTATCAAGTTCTAAAAATAATTTGAAGTGTAGATTATAAGCTATATTTACCTCATTCATATTGCATACACCTAGTATTTCATGCTTCCTACTTGAAGAAGGTCATTGGACAAAAATTTCCATCCTAGATAGAGCTACCAAAACTAGAAGAAGAAGGATGAGACATTTTAGAACTAGAGAAGATCCTAATAACACGTATTAAGAGGTTGAGAACTAGAGAGATAAAGGAATATCTAATCAAGTGGAAGAACTTGAGTAGTGAGGATGTAACTTGGGAGGGTGAATATTTTTTGTAATAACATCTAGAGTTGTTAAATGTTGAGTACAATGTTGGTTTGAAAGGGAAGGGCATGTTATGCCTCTAACCTATTGCATGTATCAGGATAGAAATAGAATACTTGTGGCTTACTTATCCCTCTTTGATGGTATATCACATTCTCTATGCATTCATTAGGTTATTAGGTCAACCTATGGAGTAACCATGGCCTAGGTAAACTATATATAAGAGGTGTTGGGTAGTTTTTTATCATCATATTATGAATTCTTCTCTTATTGAAGCTTATGGATGTTTCCCCCTCAAAGTGGATTGTCTTTTATCCATATATTATACTATATTTTAGTCATATTATGATCTATTAATGTTATTCTCCTTTATAATTGAAGTCATTTCATTATAGAAAAGGCCCCACCCATCATCTAAAGGAGAAAGGCCTCACCTCCTTTAGAACCGCAAACCCCACCCACTATGGATAGGGTTGGGCAACCCAAATAGATATTTTATCTATCTATTTATATGTCATGTCAATCACATCTTTAGTCATAGTCATAACTCAGCCAATGACCTACCCCTCCACTATATATCTTGAGCTTATAGTTGGGTTTGAACAACGTGATTAATAACTAACCCAAACACTCAAGTATGGGACATAAGGAATTGACCAATAGAATAAATCAAGTCAAAAAATGATCCTTACACTCATGTTACATATATATATTATATATCAATTCACATATATCATATCTAGTTACTCATGTTTCCCATCCTATGTAGTCATGTTACGTATATAGTTAAATTATTCATGTTATTTAATCCCATAGAGTCAACCCTATAGTGACTCATGTTACCAATGTCATAGAGTCATATTACCCATATAGTCATGTCACTAGTTAGTCTATAGTGAAACTATAGCTCTATGTATTTAGTCTAGTTATGTTATGTTAAAAGTGTTTCTTGAAGGATTAGGTGAACTAGAAAATAGAAGTGAGTCTACCATAAGGGTGAGGTGTTGAAGAGGGTAGATAGAAAACACCTTATGACTAGTTTTAATTTACTACTAGAGGGACAAAGAATACAAACAATTAAAGTAGACTCTAATTAAATTAGATATAGTCATCTCTATCAATTAAAGATAATGAAACAGTGATTAGGGATGATGAAGGATGGTGAGGGTAAATGATGGAGTGATTATGGAAAATGATGGAGTGATTAGATATGATGATGGATGATGAGGATCAATGATTTAATGATTAGGGATGATTAAGTAGTGATTAGGGATGGTGAGGGTCAATGATGATGTGATTAGGGATAATGGGGGAGTGATTAGAGATGATGATGGATGGTGAGGATCATGAGGGAGTGATTGGGGATTATGAAGGATGAAGGGGGAGCTATTGGGGATGATGAATGATTAGGGATTATGAGGGATGAGGGGGGAGTGATTAGGGATGATGAGTGATGATTAATGTGTGTTTAAGAAGATGAAGGATAGTGAGGATCAATGAGGGAGTGATTAGGGATGGTTAGGTTCAATGATGGTGTGATTAGAGACAATGAGGGATGATGATAGAGTGATTAGCTATTATTAGGGATGAGGAGGAAGTTATTATAGATTATGAGGTATGATGGAGTGATTAAGGATGATGAGGGACAGTGAAGGTCAATGAGGGATGATTATGGATGATGAGAGAGTGATTAAAGATGATGAGGGATGGTGAGGGTCAATGATGGAGTGATTAAGGATAATAAGGAATGAGGAGAGATTGATTAAGGGTGATGAGGGATGAGGAAGAAGTGATTAGGATTGAGGGAAGGATGATGAGCAAGTGAAATTAAAACAAAGTAGTTATTTGATGTTCATAGGTCATCAATGTGACCTATGATACCATAATCAAACCACATTCAAAGTGATTGGCTTATAAACCTTAATTTTGACAAACCTAAGACTCTTATAAATTCTAAGAAACAATCAAAAAAAGCACAAAGACCTAAAAAATAACTATATATTTACTTAAAATGGACATCAATTATAAAATTTATGCCCTAAAATCCATAAGTTTAATATTGAGACCTTGAAAATACCTAAGTACTGACCAAATTGGATTTTGAAAAACTATCTTCCACATCATAAGGCATGCAGTTATGAGACCAACTCTATCAAATACAGAGTGATCATATTTATTATATTTACTAAAATAAATTTAAAGTATAAATAATTAAAATTTATGCTTAACATTTATTTTAGTAAACCATCTACTAGTAGACCATTTTCCCCTTCCATAGATCTTTTTTTTTTTGTGCAATGCGAAAGGAATGCCTACACATTATAATGCATATGTGCTCCTTTTACATTGCATGAAACAAAGTAGATAACATTTAAATAGATATTTCTTACTTTTTATTGTAATGTCAAAGGGATGCATATGTTTTATAATTCATACATGTTATAACACATGCATTATAAAACATACATGTTGCATTTAGTTTGATTTCAAAACCAGGCCTTTTGGCTCAGAAATGGATTGGATTCTCGAGGCAAAGGCTTGGACCTATCAACACACAATCGAATCTAAGAGTTTGTATATAAAATAACAAAATTAAACTTCCATCGTCAAATACACTAATATTTTTAATGATAAAATTTATAAAATTATTACCACAATGATGAGCATGTTCTCCTCTTTCCAAATATATCATCTTTATAATTTTTGGACTATTTTAAGGTTTCAACAAATGTTGATTTCTAATTATAACCTTTTTAGGCCACTACATGCCACAAATATACATGCCTATATATGTTTGAATATATTTTTTCCATTGATCCAAATGTAAAAAAAATATTGTTACAAATTGGGCCTTATTATACAAGCATGCAAAAAAAATAGTTTTCATTTTCTTGATGTAGTTAGGGAGGATTAATGGTCGACTATCCATTTTTTGTCATATTTCAGGATCTATTTACTTTTAAAATTAATTAAAAAAATAACTCATCAAAAATTTATAAAATTATATAGGTCAAAAACTAGATGATCTTATCTAAAGTTTCACCAAATAAATTTAAACAATATTAAATGATGCTCAAAAATGAGGGGTTGCACATCCAGTTATCTACTCTATTTTCCTGAAAAAATTAGTTCCTATTGACATTTTAGATGTCTAACATAGTTGTACTTAGCTATTTTTAAAAATAAAATAGTGTTTTGGAAACTAGACTTATAATACTACAATTCTAGTTCTTGCACCATCCTCAAATTTTGAGTGTAGTCATCTCAAATTATCTATAAAATTTTTAATTTCTCAAATTTCAAGAAAAATATGTTCATGGGTAGGCCCCCTTTTGTCCCTCAACTTTATGCACTTACCTATATTTTGATACAATCTCTTCCTATCTTATATTGTTCTTAGCCAACTTACATATTTAATGTTTACTGACCATCATGATATCCTCTCAATTTGGATTACTACATCCATAGTTTTTGGTCACTACTTTATTTAATATTGGCTAGGTATTGTCCATCATGGATACCATTTAGTTAATGGTTGGGTTAACATATTACATAGCTTTGACTCTTTTTTTGTTTCTATGTTTTTATTCTCATCGCTGCCACTACATGGTTTGTGATCCACACCATAATAATTTACACTTATCATTAAATGGATATATGTTTTATTTTTATTAATCACATTTTTTTTTTTACCATGAATCTTTCAAATTTTTATCTCATTTTATTTGTTATACATTCTTACATTGATAAGGTTCAACATCATACGTAATGTACACTTGTGTTTTTTCCTTCAGGGAATAATATGATATGTATCCATGTGGATAATGTAGCACCTAGACAGTTTCACATACTATGACTCTTATCATTATTATATTGTTAGTATTTATGCTAAATATGGATGTTATATGTTGGATCACTCGTTTACTTCATGTCAACTCAAATAACTAGTAAATAAAATCAATGCAAACCCTTACCAATTCATCTCATCATCAGTGCATAAATAAAATTAGAACATAATCATAACCCTTGTCCCCTCCACACAAAAAAAAAATCATTGTGATACATATATGATATGAAGAGCTATAAATAAAATTATAATAATAAAATCCCTTATAACCATAATCAAAATTTCTTTCCCGTGACTCAATATTAAATAATAAAATGGTGTATGAAATAAAGTATGGTCCCAATCATATAAAATAGATTCATTAATAGCTCAAACCCCAATTTATTCTTAACCAAATCAAAATGAGGCTAGGTAGGACATTACATACTTTATCCCTTAAATAAAATTCACCCCTAAAGTTTCATCGTCACAAGTAACATATATTAAGTGCATCCATCTAGAAATCCAATATTATTCCATCAATGTATGAAACCAATCATATGCATGATGATAGTAACACAAACCATGTCTATGTTAACAATTTCACACATACATAGTTTGAATACAAGTTTAGTAAAATTTTCACAAGTAAACATAGAGTAACCATCCTTGAGAAAAATTTGGTCAATTAACCCCAAAAATTATGAGGGTAATGAAATCACACTATAATTATATCCAATATGCTCTTCCAATAAATATTTTTTTGTGTTTATATTCAAGTTCACACTCTACTAATATTCTACCACATAGAATAATTTAATTCATTTTCAAACATGAATTTGCTAGGTTTCGAGTGGTTGTGGTTGAAACTACAAAGGTAAAATAAGGACACTCTTGATCCTCATTAAATTTTCAATGATTTTATTGAATATTTTGTTAAACATAAATTTTAATGTAATTATTTTTATGAAAACATAATGATCCATCAATCATCGAAAATCATGGTATTATAAGTTATTCTTAGTTGATTCACTACTGAATGTTCAACCAATCATTCGATAGTTTATTTCCACACCAAAGGGTAAAAATATATAAGAACTCATCCACATACAATGTGTTAATTCACCAACAAAATTGATACATATTATGATATAATTTCAATGGTATTAAATAAGAACCAGGCAAATAATGGATTTTAATCTAGTTTGAGGTCTCAATGGATCACTCAACTAATCAAAGGAATATTTTACCACAACTAAAGAAAAATGGTTTATCACCCATTTCTAAATGGTGAGGGGTTCTCATGCTACAAAAATTTTAGCAAGATGTGATATTTACAAGAATGTCACACGAGATTAACTCCATAGAATAAACAAGGGGTAGAGCAAGATGATGATGTCATCATCACCATTAACATTTTCTATAGAGGAAATACATTTATGCTAATAATTTTAAATTAACCAAATCATGAAGTTTTTAGTTGATCATACCCACATCAAACAAAGGACACTACACACAGCATGTGACAGATTAGGGATTTCTCACTGCTTTAAGAAAACACAAGTTCTTTATAGAGTAAACAAGGGATAGAGTAAGATGATGATATCATTCTAACCATTCACATTTTTTACAAAGAAAATTTATTTATGTTAAGAATTTTAATTCACCCAGATCATGAAATTCTTAATTGATCATACTCACATCAAACAAATGTCACTACACATAATATGTGATAGATTAGGAATTTCTTACTACTTTATGAGAACACAAGTTCTATAACCGAACTACATACAACACTATTTCTCAATTCCAAATAAGATTTATAACTAATTGATTTGAACATTCCATGACTTCATCTCCTCAAAAGTTTAAATCATATCCATTATCCTGTCACCTAATAAAACTAAGGGATGACTAGCTATGCAACTGCTTCTTTTAACATGGTGAATATTTCACAAAAACATCACCCAATAACTCTATAAAGTCAAGAAATGGCAAGATATGAAATTATCCTATAATTTCACTTCTTTCTCTAAAAACGATCATCAAGACTAAGGCATGTTGATTTACTCATTGAGTTAGCTAAATATTGCATCATATAGATGTTATCATCGACACATAACACAGTCAATGGAAGAAATTATCTGCATTTCCTCACAATAGTATTGGTTTCATATTGAAACCACAAAAAATATTGGTTCATAGTAAAGGTGAAGCCACAAGAAATTATCTGATTGTCTAATGCTTTCCTCTTCTTAGGAGATTGTGGCTTCAACCCTAAATTTGCTCTCACCAACGGAAAAAACAGGGGTAAACATCCACATTTTAAGGCTGCCAATTCCATCATTAAACATTTTTCCTCTATAATATTGGGGCCACATGTACTTGATATGGATATGAAACGGATCCCATAGAATTTTGTCATACATTTATCCCATAGTCCAACAATCCATGTGATCCATATAACTCCGACTTTTACTCACATGGTAGCTTGAAATTTGAAAAGCCTTAAGTCCATGTGATATGATCTATTTTTTAAATATCACTGGATAGTGTTCAAACCACACTTACATCCTGTGGGAAAACGTCGAAATAGGTTACAATGCAAATAATCAGGCTTACAAATTTGGCTATTACAGCATTGAATAATATGAGAAACATATTACAGATAATAATTCAAACTCTAAAACAAGTTTAAACATAGGATTCCAATATATGACCAGCCTCTTCTGAGCAGAGTCAAGTATTGCCATTCCTTAGAACAAGGCATCCTTAAACATTGCCATTTATAGATTGGTTTAATAAGCACATTACCCTTTATATATTTTCCATTTCTCACACGCTTAAGATTGTTACTAAATATTCTGATACAAATTTCTCTCTCTCCTTTTTATATGGTTCCTTTCTTCCCACATATATAGTAATATCAGGGTGTTAAACTCACTTTCGTGACATGTTTCAGACGGGATATTCTTAATTTTAATGATGGAGTTTATTTTGAGATATTTTAAAGTTACATAACGCTTAATTATATTGAATATGCAATTTTAAATGGGCATTTCTCCTTGTTAGGGAGGGGTTAAGATGTGAAATTCACATAAGTGGTTATTCTACTATATTTTATTTATGATGTATGTTTGTCAGTCTCAAATCATTCCAACTCAAATTATGTAATTAAAATAGCATTTTCAATAAATTTTAATAATATTAAAATGGTTAAGTATTAAAATGGTTAAGTATAACTACATAAATTCAACAATATTTTTGAATGAGAACTTATATCTCAATTGAAATAAATTTCATTTCGATCTTATGACATTTGAATTTTCTCATGTTAATTTTCAGTCATGATGAGTTATGTCCAATTATTTTTCTAAAAAGGTCATCCTAACTATTTTGGGAACTATTATTTGTGTATAATCACTAAAATTTTATTGTGAATCTTGTAGATTAATTCAAAAATAATTTATGAGTGATCATTGTAACTTTCCAATATTCCTATAGGTCATTATCATATATTTGTCAAAGGTTTTACTTTATATACATAACTTTTTATCTCTATACTCGGTCTCAAATAATTTTCAAAAATAAAAGGTGTTGAACTTGAGGTAGAGGAAGGGTTTCCACCACATATAAAGCATCTAATGTCACTTATGTACAAAATCGACATGGCCTCCTTTTATGTTATAATTATTTCGTAATGACCTAGTTTCCAATTATCTTACTATTATCAAACCATTAAATAGATTAGGGTCATTGAAGTGTCGAGATTATGAAGTCTCGGTCTTAAGAAAGTTCATGATGTTTCATTCTATATGATAATAGATCGGGAAATTTTGTGGCCATGGCACCAAATTATGTGCCATGTGGCCTCACCATGGACCACCTATGGCCCTAAGGTTTAAAGTCTCATATGGATCTGATCCATTAATATGTCCTCATTTGATAGACACATGATCATGGAAGGGTAGAGTTTTATTAATTTCCTCTGAAGTGTTTGTAATATGTGACCTTTAAACAATAGATATATGATCTAGTCATATTATTAACTTAGGAATAAAATTCATAGAGACGGACCAATTTAAGATATTATTATGGTGACATGTGTCACCATCAAAACATCTCAAGGTCATAAAGTGGATATGAATCATATATCTTGCATCAAACACTAGTAATTCATGAATTTGGATTAGTTGTTAAGTGTTATGATAATAGAGGGGGCTCATAAGAAGATAAAATCCTATGTCAAATATATAAAGTTGCATACTATATTTGCATATCATTTTCATAAGTTCAATCTTAATGTATATTCGATTTTAGGTCACTTTTATTTTAAGTGATAGTCATGTGTATAATGTCTTAGCCTAAGGTCTTATGCATAAGGGGACCAATTCAAATTACTAAGATGATGACACTTTTGGCCATCATGGCTTCACTAGATCCATGAATTCCCAAGTGAAAAGTGATCACTCCATGGTCTTGCAGTGATGTGATATCATTAAGTGGCACAATCATGGCCACTCATTCTGAAGATACCCACTTAGTTAAAAAAATAAAAATTTGAAGATTGGGATTACAATCCTAATTAAACCATAATTAACTATGACACATGAGTAGGAAGCACAAATTTACTTTAAAATAAAAAGAAGAAAAAACTTCCTCAATTAATTGTAAACAAAAAAACTTAGGATGTCAAAGTCCTATAACTAACATTTATATCTCATATGGGTAATTTTTATATATCACTAACGACACTCAGTGAATTGAAACTGTGATCAATATGAACATCAAGGTTTGTGTTTATAAGTATCACTGTGAACATTCATGTCTTTGTAATATTATAGGGGTTTTGATACACTCGATTCATAATGGTCCTAAGGTTATACTAATGACCTATGAATGTGATTCTCATAAAAATGTTCAAAAATATATGATCAAATATCACCATAGACTATATAAACCATTGTCATTATCTATTTCAAGCCTTAAAGCTTAACATGAAAAGTTACATATATGCATTAATCAAAAAATGATTTAGATTTAAGAACCAGACCATAGTGATTTATCTTTGGGTGCTTCCCTCTATTGAATTATACCCATCTAAAATATTAGTCATAGATTTCTATTTAATCTAGTGACCTCATCTCGGATGCCCCAAATGTATCATTCTATCATATTTAAACATAAGGAGGTATGGTATAATAAGGGAACTATAGATATTTTTATCAGTTCATTTATTCCTTGTATAATTGAAATAAAAATTTCAATGCTCATTTCTCAAGGAAGGGGAAATCTATTATCTAGTTGCAAGAAAGAGGTCTAATAAATGATGGGGATCTAACCTTCCTAAGGCATTTTTTAACACTGTTATTTATAAATAAAAATGGGTAATTAGTATTCATTTTTAACTTAACCTTATAATTAATCCATTCCAATAATTTCAGATTTTAGAGAAATTGTGGTAAACCAAACATGACATAATAAATTTCATAAAATAACTTGCCACTATTCAATTTCCTGTATCGAATGACTCAGTATTAGAATTTCCTATCTTGATCATGACATTTCCTATCAGATTATAAAATGGAACCCTGCCTTGGAAACTCTATCCCCTTAACCACATCAAAACCATCATCTAATTATGTCCTACTAACACTACACCAATGACAATCATTTGAACCAAAGTCAATCACTTCCACATCTAAACAATGTTATGAACAAAGAAAATATACTCCTCTCAGTGAATCTTTAGAAGTCATCTACCAACTATTCAAAACCAATATGATTGTCTACCTACACAATAAGCTTCTTGACTCAAATATACCTAAGCCTTATTTGTATAGAGAAGGCCAAAACTAAGAATACCATAGAATCTAGGGGAATTCTAATAATATATGCCTCGATTTTAAAAATTACATCCAAGACCTAATCAATAGTAGTGACATTGACATCATTAATGAATCAAATGAATCCGCATCTGATAGTAAGTAGGATGGGATATTCCAATATTCCTTTCCTAATCATGATCAAATTCTTCCATTTCTAAACCAAGTCTAAGACAATGAAACCATATTTGATGATCTCGTATTTGATAGTGAACCCATATTTGAAAAGCCTCACTTTGATGAGTCTCTATGTGACCACCCACATACCTTCAAAGTTCCCATTTTCAATGGTCTTAGTCCACCTGTCTTTGATGAGCACCCTTGGATGATCACATATTTGAAGAACCGATCATTGACCATCCATATGTCTATTATCCATCACATAAAATCCCCCATTTTAGGAAATACCTTCATCTCAGAGCTTCCATCACCAAGAAGAAAATGAAGAAGGTACTTGTGGATAACATTATCC
Organism: Torreya grandis; assembly: GCA_037957365.1. Lineage (NCBI taxonomy): Eukaryota > Viridiplantae > Streptophyta > Pinopsida > Cupressales > Taxaceae > Torreya > Torreya grandis. Next base: position 1,116,224 of record JARHVA010001868.1, read on the forward strand.
AATAATACCTCCTTGAAGACTCAATCAAAACATCATCCACATCTACATCACTAGAATTAGTGTCCACATTAATGTTAAATCTAACATTAGAATCAACATATATGTCATCTGCATTAGGATCAAATCTATCATTAGAATCTGAATCCATATTGGATTCAATGATATAATCATCATCAATTTTATGAGTATACAACATTAACTTCATGCCTCTTGTATATCATTAAAATGACCTAAGTGATCCTTTCATGATTCTTGAGGAATTTTTATCTAGCATTGAAATAGGTCCTCCTAGTAAATTTTATGGGGATCATGCTACCACTAACATATTCACTAACAAATATGTCTTTACTATTCATCTTGATTTCCATCAGCAAGGAGAGACATATTTTTATCTATTTCATAATGACAAAGTCATATCAGAGTTTATGGGACTCCAAAATGATTTACCAATTGATGATTATAGGAATGGATTTGATATCATATTGGATGTTTGTCTTACATATCAGGGCAATAACTTTAGTGATCCTTTTAGTAAACTTGAGTATGTTTTCTTTGACATTGAAATAGATCATACTAGTAATATCTGAGGATAATATTTCTAATATCCACTCATTGACATCACCAGTCCTTCCCCTTATCCCTATTACATCAATGATCCTTTTCTTCCCATCGATGATCACTTCAAAAAAACCCTTAATGGGGACCAACAAAACCACACACCATTAGACTTTTCCTAGAGTGACATATAAATTATTGAATCTTTGGGGATTCTTAATGGTATTCAATTCGTCAATCATGATATCAAAATCAGATTTGATCTAATAATAAGTCAAATAATCCAACAAATCAAAAATCATTATTCCCTAATGAAAACCTCCTTGAGGTGCTAGGGGATAATTAAAATCAAAATAACCATCATAAAAGTCAAAAATTAAAATCCCCTAGTGAAAATCTCCTTGAGGAACTAGTGAACAATCAAAATCAACATCAAGTAAAAAATCAAGATGAATCTATTGGTGAAAACTTCTATGAGGCACCAACATATGAACAAATCAGCATCAAATTTAATATTGGAGTGGTCATTCATCCACCAATCATTTAGATCACATAAAGAAATATTTTGGACCCCATAATATCTAAAATTATGTTGTGAAAAGCACATATGAAGCATCCAAAATTAACAACATTGTGTATGATTGTTAGACCCAATTTCTAGTCTCCTGATAGTTATACCTCTTGTCATGATCGTACCATCCATTTAATTCCTATAAACTATCATAAAATCTAATTCATGCCATACATTACCTTTTCACATGGAATTATCTCTTGTAGGGTATATGAAAACACATGGTGAGATGTCTGGAGGAAGTTGAATCAAAAATCAATGAAGATCACAATGACATTAGTGGATCCAATATCGACAACATGATCCTAGTGGCACAACTATCCAAAACATGTATCAGGTGAAGACCAAGAAAACATCATCATCATGCATCTTGTGTGCCTCTAATAAATTGAGGTGCCATATATATATATATATATATATATATATATATATATATATATATATTCAAAAAAATAGAAAAACATCATTCATCCAATGGTGAAAACCAATTTTATGGCACCTTGAACAAGTACCATGATGAGAAATGGTTTATGATATCATGTGTAAATAATCTATTTATCACAAATGTCTCAACTCTTAGGGGATAAATATACTTCATCCCTACATTCATGTCCTAAAATCCCTTTTTTACCCCATATGTGTCACATTCCTCAACTTCCAAACATCCTTATATATCATATCCATCCTCCATCCATACCTATCCATCCTAAGCATCCCATGCCATCCTATTTTCCATCATATTGTGTCCATCATTTCTTCCCATATTGACCTTAGTAATGAAGTGTAATATGTCTTGATACATGTTCAGGAAACATCTTAGCATATCCTTTGAGTTACATTTTGACAATGAGACATTTGGTCCCCACATAATACGGTCCTTTTATATCCATAGTCTATTCCTCATTATCTTTCATTCCCTTTGATCATCACAAAGATCATTTAATCATTTCATATGCCATCATTCCCCATCTTGGTTTCTAGGCTTGGTTTTCCCTTTGCTAGTAACCCCCTTTTTGTACATACATATGCCCAAAAAATAAAAAATTCATAAAATTCATAAAAAACCAAAACATCCTTATCATCTTGCCTTATGTCCTAAGTAAAATCCCAGTCCTTGTCCTCAATAAAATTCACATTTATTATCCAAATCCACATCCTTTATCCAACATGTCATTTGGGACTATCCTATCCACTCGCCTATCAAATCTAATCTCAAGACCAGTATCATTTCCTAGGGGCAAAATCAAATAAGGCAATTTTAATCATGATTGATTCACCCATCTTATAGATTTTCAATAGGATAATGGATAAATCACGTGTACATAAATATCACATATCATTAGCATGTAAATACTTGTGTGTTCATTTTATATGTTTCTTGTGTAATCTTATTTGTTATTCTCATGTACATATTTTTGTTTGGTCCTTAAGTATCTTAACTATATTTCATCAAATGTTTTGATCCATATTTTTATCAATTTGTAATCATGCATATACATGTCTTTAATTAATAATTTTGTAAATATCTTTGTCAAATCATTATTGTCTATCTTTTTTATCTTATCTTATGCTAGTCTAATGGCATAAAGCAAATATGTCATCTTGGTTACTTATACCAATGGTGCATTACGCTACATGTTACTTGTACATTTTGTTTTTTCAATATCTCTATCTTTTGCATTAGTCCAACATGCATTATAGTAAAATTCCATCATGGTTACACATATCATGGTTCATAGTACATAGTGTTACATTAAATGTGTTTGCTCAAAATAGAATGGCTCAAGACCATGATAACACATATCCACACCGAGGAGATAAAAGGTACAAGTTGGAGGATGCCTAGCGAAAGCAACTGATGCAGCTCAGATAAGAAATGCATTGAATTTAAATTATTGGTAATTTTTATTGAAAATCAGGCTATCTGTGGACAATAAGATAGTAGGGGGGAATCGTGTAGTGAAACTGGCCCTAAGAAATGTTTAGGTAGAGTAGGAATTATACAGATCAATGGGTAGGAAGTGGTAGGTGAAATAAATGCCTAAGGCATTAATGATAATTAAGTTAAAAATCACCACATAATTTGAATGGGGTCAACCATGTCGACTTAGTTCAAATTTGGGCAAGATTGTAGTAGGGATGATTGCATATGAAGTGGCCAATATAGTTCTTTGGTATGTAGTTGATTGCATAGGGTAGGGCCGACTTAGTTAGAAGTGGTAAACTTAGTTAGGAGATAGGTCTGACATCATAGGAAGTGGTCGATTAAATTATTCAATAGGGTCAATTAGTAGAAAGTGGGAAATTGCATTAGGAAACAGATCCAACTTAGTTTTTAGTTGTTGATTGTGTTAGGAAACAAGGCCAACTTAGCTTTAAGTGGTCAACTACAGAGGAAACTGATGCAGGAGTATCAATCACCAGATGTAAAAAAATTACATAGTAGTTCAAATGATTATAAGAAGTAATGGAGTGAATAATGAAGATGTATCAAGTTTTCTTGTATGTTGTAAAAGGTTTTTTATGCACCTAAATTTGCTTGTTCCACTTAATGTCACTAATAATACTATTAGTCGACACTAATTCCGCTTATCTAATTTATCTCATTCCTAGTCATTTTCTCTGATATCTCCCTTCTATTATTTTTCATCTACTAACCTTATCCATCCCCACCAATCAATTAATTATTCTAAATCTCTATTATCCCATTCTAATCACATTTACCTATTATTTGGGAATATTAAATTTCCATGACCCACCTACCCACCTACTATGCCTATCCCTAGGCTTTTATACACCCCTACATTCTCTAGAATCCCCTAAACACCTATCTAATCCATACCTAATCATGTTTAGCTTTCCCAAAGAGATTCTAGAGGTTTCTTCCTCTAGAACCTTCTCTCCTCTAGAATCCTCCAAAGAATTTTAAATTCCTTGAATAATCCTCATCCCTTGATCCTCTTTCAACCAACTTCAAATCTCCACCCTTGTTATCTCCCTCCATTTTCTATTTAAACAAGGCCACTTTCTCCATGAAGGCTAATTAACAAAGGAGCAACAAATCCATGTTTAAATAATCCTTGAATCAAGTATCCAACATCCTCAATCATGCCATCACAATGTCACAAATTCGAGTCAAGGTATATCAATCCAATCTCAATCTCTTTGTCTTTCATTCTATTTGATCATGGTGTAGAACACTTATCTTTAGGATTGTAATTTGTTGAATGTTTTATAATGGCTCTATCATTTTAACTAGGTAGTTGGCTATTTGGATTGATTAAATTACGTAATTTAATCATAGAGCTCAAATTTCACCTACATTTTGATGACCACGGTGGGAGAAACCTCCCTTAATTAACCTAACAGAATTGTTGGAAGTGATTTGAGTGATTGCAGGACCAACCGGATGTGAATCTAAGCCTAGATTTTCAATTTTTGACATGTACAAGTGAATCACAACTTTGCATTGGTATTCACAGTATTGAAATTGCAACTTTATATACTCTAGTAGTGATAGTTTTATTTAGCCACTAACGGTCAAGGTTTTTGTAGGGTTTTAGCATTTGACAAAACCACAACTTGGATAGTCATGACTTTGTCCTACTAGTAGTGGTATTGCATTTTGCACTAGCGATATTGCCAAAACTAATAGTTGGGGTTAGGTTATGGTCTGATTTTGATAACCCTCCCTTTTTACAGCTAGCTTGTCTATTTATGTTGTTTTTGTGTGCAAGTCAGGAAGGGGATTCACTTGACACGTAGCTATTTACACATTTTTGACAAAACTTCAACTCTGACAGTTGCAATATTGAGCTAATAATCACAAGATTGTAAGTTTCAATTGCGATATTATCAAATATCATAGTTAGGGGAGATTTTGACATATGTTTCCTTTCTAACACCCCCTTTGCCTATATCTAGTTATCTATTTCATATTTTTATGAGTAGAACAAAGAAAATATTAACCCAACATCCAGTTGTTTGAATAATTTTGATAAAACCGTGACTCCCTCAACCACGATAATGCTCTGGTAATCACAATATTGTCAATGATAGTAGCGATATTATTTTTCTTCATAAAGTTGATAAAACTCTGACCTATTTTATTTTTTGTATCACCCATAAAAGCATCTCAAGCTCTAAAAATAAGGTTATAAGGTCATTAAGTTAAGATAAGATTGATTTTGTCAAAGATTTTAACCATTTCTTAAACTAAGTATTTTCTCTTAAACCCCACTTACCTACAGAAAAACCCTTACAGAGTGTTGTTTCTATGTCCAAGAACCACATGGGGTAGGAAGAAGATAAGACAAACATCTCAAACCCCACATATAGGTTGTTTTGATCTCTTCAACAAAACCACAGCTCTGACAGTTATGATTTTATCCTATAAATTGTGATATTGTGACTTGCACTCATGGTTTTGTAGATATTCAGTCAAAGGAATAGCTTAGAATAGTTAGTTGATAATAGACTTGAGATGTAGACTCTAAAAGTCATTTTAATCATTCTATTTAGCAGCATAATACTATATTCAAGAAAAATTTGTCACAAAGTTGTATATTTATATCAGCCTTGTAATTATTTTTAACCTGGTAGAAGACTTACATAGTTACCTTAGGATATATTTTATTTTCCTACTATTTTCTGCATTATTTTAGATTGAGTTCTGTCAATAGTTTTGATTTTGTCGATTTAAGTAGTGATATTGATAGACAGTCATGGTCTTTTTTGCTAACTGTAGTGGTTTCCTAACCTCTTGAAAAGTTGTGACTTGTGACTTGTGAGTTATGGTTTTGTTCAGCGAGTTACGGTATTGTATATTCTAGTTTTGATTTTGCTCTATGCATTCACATTTTTTTAGGGACTTGTGAGATTGTAAAAATTTAAATTACTAACCCCTTTTGTTGCAGGACCCTTCAAGATTTTGGCACCCCAATTGGATTTCTAATCTTTGTGCTTGCAGGGAGGGGTGCCTTTCTAGTTTTTTCCCTAGTTTTTTAATATATTTTGATATATCATCATATTTTTATTGCATGTATCTTTTGAAAATCATTTTTTGTATATATTTTTGTGTGTGTTTATTAAATTTTAAATAATTATTGTATCGTGCCCCTCACATAGGTAATTAAATTAGTTAATTAATTGTATCATGTGTTTGTATGTTTGTTAAGCCCCCTCCTTCTAGGATAGCACATGATGTATAATTCATCCCCACGCATGGGCTTAGTGTATAGGGGTTAGTGTTGTGGATTTCACCACCGTGCACTAACCAAACTCCATGTTTCGATGGAGTATAAAAATTAGGGATAGTTATCGTCAGGATAAGCAATTAACCCCATACAGGTCATCCATGAAAGGGAAGAGTTAACTCTCTGAACTAGGCATTAGATAGCACCTTATACAGACTTGGGCCCCACTGTACCTTCATGTATATAGGGGACACACCTAAAAAGCCTTTATGTATACCTAGATTGGGATTCTTCAGTCGTAACAAGTGTAATGTTATAGGATTCAATATCAACTCTGAAGTAGCCATCGAATGTGAGTGAGGTTGAGAGGGTTTAGTCGATACTGTAATGGGTCATCAGCCTATAACCTCACCTATGAAGTTGTTGGATGGACGGACATTGGGTTACACACCCTTGAGTTTAATAAACATAGGTTATGTATTGCTTACTTTGGTGTGTGTTGTGATAAACCCATGTTATTTGTGAGTCGAGTTGGCCTTCACCCAAACCTATATATCTATCTTGTGTATATTCTTGTCTCGTCAAAACCATCATCTCATCACCATCATCTTTTCCACTCTTGTTATCATCCTCTTACATAAATCATCCTCTTATATCCTTATCCCACCCCCCACCTTTTTTTCATCCTATCCTAGTCTAGTCATCTTCACCCATCGACCAAACCCCCATCATCCACATATCATAATCTCAACTACCTCTTGTCCTATGTCCATAATCAATCCTTTATCTTGTATATCTTTGCCACATCATTTTATCATCTGATCATCCTTGTCATCATCCTATTATCCACCCTCATCTTAATCTACATCCCCATCACCCACATCTTGTCGTGTAAATTCTTATCTCATCACTTGTGCATACCTTTTGTTCTCTTGTACATCATTTTATCCCCTCCTATCACTATAACCACTCATTATTAGTCATACCCCCATCACCAACATTTCATCTTCTACCTCTTTGTCATCATTCCATTGTACATTCCTCACCCCCTTCCTAGTCCTATTATATCCCCCCATTCTTGGTCATCACCACATCATCTTGTACATCCTTATATATCCTTGTCTTACCCTCTTGTACATACCTTTTGTTCTCTTGTACATCCTTCTAGTCATGTCCTATAGTCATCTCACTCATCATTAGTCATACCCCCTCACACATCCTAATCACATTTGATCTTATCATTTGCATCTTATCTTAAGCCCACATCTTGTCTTAATCAACCTTTTGTCTTGACCTTGCCTCCACCTAGTCCCCTTATCCCCTATCTAGTCTAACCTCATCCCATCTCATCCTAGTTGGCTCTTTAGGTCACATACATACCCCTCATCACTTCATCATCACCTATCATCATACTTATCATTATCCCATTATCCTAATCACCTTCATCACATCTCCTCTCATCTTGAACAAATCAATCTAAGGATTGAGATATTCCTTTTTTCCTTCCATATCATCCCATCATTTTAATCCACTATCATTCAATCAGATCTCATACCTAGTCAAAATCTTGCTAGCATCTTATCGCCTTGTCAATCTCAATCTAGAAAATCCATCATCATCAATTTAGTCTAATCATCTTTTCCTACTCGTAATTATCACCCATCTAATCATCATCTTGCTAGTTTTGGAACGTAGGCACCCATCAAACCCCCTCTCCCTTTTGCTAGCTTGACACTTAGGCAGTGTGGATAAGTCATTAGCACCTATTGCACTATCGATATGAAATCTAATCTTAGTCTTTAATCCATTCGTCCATCATCACCTAATCATACTAGCTCGGTTCTTTTGAAATATCTTGTTCAAGAACCCCATCCAATCCTTGTCCTACCTCCATCATCCATCACTTCTTAACCATCACCATGGAGATAGACCCCGCATTCATAGACCAATATGTAGTTGCCCATAAGGATGAGATCCTCTTGAAGTTTCTTATGATGGATGTTCCACTCCCCAAAGGTGTTGATCCCCTTCAACTCATTTCACCTCCCATCCAAGCCCCTTCATGTGAGTCCCATACCAATCCTCCATCTACTAGTCATAAACCACCGTCTACCCATTCCCATACTAGCAAAGGGAATCCAATCTTGGCCACCTCAACTCCCTCCACCCCCTCGCATCAACCACCATATATTCATAAGTTCAATGTTTCCACTTTGAAATCACTAAGTGAAGCAGGTCCTTATACTCCCTTTCTTATGTCCTTGGAAACCCTTTTCAAAGAACTAGTCACCACTAACATGATGGTCTATCCACTTATATGACATCTTGATCCTAATAAGCCTAATCCCTCTTGGTATATAGATAATCAATACTATGTATATCACTAAACCTGGGGTCATACCAATAATCGATGTCAACCTTTTCAATACTATGTCCAAGACCTCATCAACCATGGTGACATCATATTTTAGGATGAACCAGATGAATCTACACCCTTGGGTGAACAAAAAGAGGAATGCCAAGATTCCATTCCCGATCAAGCCCTTCGCCTTTTAATCCAAGGTCAAGACACCACACCTATATCCTCCATCAAATTTGAGTCTACTCCCCATAAGCCTAGTCCTCCCATCTCTCATGAGTCCTTCCATAACCCTCTTTATATCAAATCCATTATTCTCCCATCCTCTCCCTCTCACCCATCACCTCAATTAAACCTTGATGAGAGTTCAAGTGTGGATAATGAACCTTATACTAGCATCATTGCATCTTATACATCAGAGTCAACATAGAAAGTCTTATCATCAATAGGATCATGCTCAACACCAATATCTAGATTAGATTCCTCATCAAAAGCATCATCCCTCATTGATTTTGATAATGCTTGTCTTCTTGAAAATGCCTCTAATCTATGTGCCTCTGCTCCATCATTAGGCATATCTTTTGATCCCAATTACGATGATGACATCATAAATGAGTTTTTGCAATATTTATCTTTCAAACATTGTTAGAGTGAATCTAATCCTCTTTTAGATGTATCTACTATAGATAGTCATCGTGATCCTTTCTTTTGATGTCAAAACTAGGTCTCCTAGGAACCCCTATGGAGACTATGTTGCCCCGTCACCACTCATTGACCTTATTATACCATCTCCACCATTTCCATCCATCACTGATATTTTTCTTCCCATTGATGATCACTTAATCACTCCCTCTATAAGGATGAACAAGAACATGCATCATTGGACCTTGTCTTGAGCAATATAGTGTGTGCCACAAATACAAAGGTCCAAGACCATATTCCATAAGTCATAAATCATAATCAAGTCATCTTTGATCCCGTCATTCAAAATAAAGAAGAGTCAAATCATTGGCCTTATCCAAAAATGTCTTCTCCTAGTGAAGCCCAATATCTGGCACTAGGGGACTATCAAAGTCAAAATAATCATCATTTATTAGGTCAAAAAATAATCTCCTCTGATGAATCCCAAAATCAGGCACCAGGGGTTAGTCAAAATCCAAATAATGTCAAAGTCATGGCCAATAATCCATTAAATGATCAGATCAAAGATAAACGATGAAGTTAAAGTATCTTGGACCTCGTGCAATCTTTTGTGACATGGCACTAATCAAATGAAGAACATTTAGCATCTCCAAAGATGTAAGTGAATGCTAGTCCTAATCCTCCATCACTCATCACATCATCTTATCATGAACCCATAATCCCATCAAGTCTTATCATCTATTAGTGTCCCATACATCCCCATTAAGATCTAATCACATCCATACCTCCCATCACCCTCCCGAATAGAATTATCTCTCCTAGGGGTGACGAAGACACCTAGTCTAGATATCTGGAGGGGTCGCCATCAAGAATCACTAAAAGTCACAAGGACATTAATACATCTAGTAGCAACAACACCATGGTCCTAACATCACACATCCCTCGAATAGGTGTTGGCTAAATAATCCATCAAGTGTCTACAACTTGCATCTCACCCATCATTTAATAAATCAAGATGCCATAAAAAAATCAAAAAAGTCAAAAAAAATTCATTCATCCAATGGTGAAAACCAATCTTTTGGCACCTTGGGCAAGTACCATGATGAAAACCAATTTTTGATGTCATGGTAAAATAATCAATTGTCTGCATTGTACCTCAACACTTGGGGGTAAAAATCCACCCATCCCTTGTTAATTCCCTCATCAACATTGTATGTGTCACCCATCCATCAATCCACCATCTATAATCATATCGTATTCCTTTCCCATCTTGACCTTTGTAAGGAAGCAGAATGTGTTGTGAGAAGTGAAACCATCTTGGCATATCCTCCAATGAACACTTAGGCAACTAAACATCTGGTTCCTTCACAATGTGGTCATTGGTGCTCCCTAGTCCACTCTTAATCCCCATCTCCTTTTTTGCATCATCTTCATCCTCTTGTCACTCATCCATCATTCCATTCATCCTTATCCTGGTTTCTAGGCTTGGTATTCCCTTTTCTAGTAACCCAATTTGTATAGTGTACATACATATTCTAAAAAAATCCCTAAAAAATTATTAATGTCAACGTAAAAAAGTATAAAAATCTAAAAAAAACAAAAAATAGTCCATGGTGTCTTGTCTTATGCCTTTTATCCCTTAGTCGTATCTATCTCTATGTCATTCATCTTTCATCACATCAGATATCCATCGCATGCCTTCCTATTCATCCTCTTTGGATACAACATTTAGTCTTGGAACTAAATCGGAATGGTCACCCATCTCCCCATATCTTCATCATCCTTTTGACTAAGTGTTATTAACACACACAACCTTGTCAAAGAATTTAGTCTAGCACCCATCACTTCCCTATCAATGCCTCTTTACACCTAGCTCCCATCACATCACCTATTTGCTAGTGTGTAAGGTACTTGATCCCATCACTATATTTATCATTGCTTATTCATACCTAACACCCATCCAATCATTATTCTACTAGTATGGAAGGTATTTAATCCCATCATATCCTACTCTTTTGAAATATTGGACTCTTGTAGGGTGTTGTCTTTCGGTAATCCTTGGTCATCTTCACATCTATATCCTCATCCACATCCTTATCCTAATCCTAATCTCTCTTTTGAGTCTATACCTTTATCCAAATCAATAGTCATTTATCATCATCATCATTAAGTATATCATTATTCCACAATCACATCTTGATCATCCTAGTCCAATTCATCACCCAATCACTCATCCCATCATTAGACAAGACACAATGACACTACATGTAGATACTTGTGTGTGTTGCTTGTTTGTGTTGTTTGACTTGTTTGCATCATGTATATATCTTATTTGTATTATATTTATCATGTCTCTTTTGTCTATTAGGCATTGAATGAGGATGTTATGAGGTCACAATAATGCTTGTGAGTGCCCTCGAGGATGCATAGTTTACTACTTACCCATTTTATGCACTTTGGCACAAGGTCCTCTTGGTCATACCTATATCATGGGGCATATTGTCAAGTGCCATATTATTGGATTGTTTAGACTATGATGAGACTTATGAAATTTATGATGGATTGATCACCTCCACCCTCATCTTTCATCTAATCATCCTTATACCCATCATGAATCTAATTCTCTCAACTCATCCAACTAACATCCAATATTTTATCCTTATCATCTTCATCTCATCATCTGAATGATATCCTTCAAACACTAACAAGTCTAATAATCCTTGTCATCATCACTTTCTATTCACTAATCATCGTCATTGTCATCATCTCCTAGTCAGAACTACATTAACCTAAGGTATTTTTAGACTATATAGGCGGTACTTGGCCACGTTTTAGTGCCCAAGGATCATTTAGACACTATATCTCTCATCCATCATCATTCTCTAATCCTACATCAATCAAATCCTTAAGCCATAATCATTCAATCTATTGATCAATCACCATCATCATCTCCTTAATATTTTTTGTCATTCACCTGCACTTGTCAATTAGGCCTGATAAAATCACCACATCCATCTTAGGGGCATCATTATTGTTCCCTTACACGTGTCCTTGTTAGGGGCATCATTGCATTATGACTCATTGATTTGATGCAATATAGTCTTTTGGTCACTTGACTCTATCATTCCTCTCTATCATCACCTACATCATATTGATCGACTTTAGCTTTGAGTTATACCCATCATCAATCTTATCCAATCCTCAACCCATAGCTCTCCCTTGCATGCATCCTTGATTGAGATATCTAAAGCTTACAACCTTTTAATCCTTCATCATCATGTTATGGTTGACTCCCCCTTGGATGTGTCAACAACCATGACACCCATCATCACTACTCCCTGTGCATGTGTCTTTGTTAGGGGAATCATCAATTTTTAGATCATTTCTCAAGTCAGACTTTTATTATTCATCTTCTACCATACATCTGGCATTCCATCCCCTTCTCTACCATTGCATCCCACCCATCATTTCTTATTTTGAGTGGCCATCTGTCTCATTCTTCCCCGCATGTACCCTTGAGGGGGCATCATATCCCCTGACATCATCTACTAACATCATCCATGACATGGTTTTTATTTGAAATACCATTAATCCATCCACTTCACTTCACTTGAAATGCCATTTCAAAGAGGGGAAAAATGTAAGCACCTAAATTTTCTTACTCCACTTAATGTCACTAATAATACTATTAGTCGACACTAATTCTACTTATCTAATTTATCTCATTCCTAGTCATTTTGTCTAATATTCCCCTTCTATTATTTTTCATCTACTAACCTTATCCATCATCACCAATCAATTAATTATCCTAAATCCCCATTATCCCATTCTAATCCCCTTTATCTATTATTTGGGAATATTAAATTCCCATGACCCTGTCAGGATCTTGCTCCACCAAAAGAGCACAATATGATTACCAAACCAAGCAACTTAATATGCGGAAATTAACCAGATTCACCAAGTAACTAGAATTCAGAATAACACAAGATATGAGAGACAATACATAAATTGTATTAACACTTTATACAAAAAAGAATACAATAAAGAAGATGCCACTTCTTCTCCACCACCTTACAGAGGTTTCCCACACCTCAAGTGAACAGTAAATCTTCTCCCCAAAGCTCTCCCTCTCAGGTCCCAACACAACTCAAATACAGAGTTGGTGTTCACCTCCTGTGCTCCACGCACACCACAAGTGCTCCACGCACTCCACAAGTACTCCACGTACTCCACAAGTACTCAAGGTACTTCAAGTAGATCTCCCATGAACCTGCAATAACCTGCACTTCAACAGACCATACTTATGGAAGGAACTCCCTTGCCTTTCTCTTTGTTCTATCCGAGTACACACCTGTACTCCAAGTAGATCCTGCCCTGATACTGCTCCCTATTGTGTTGTTGTCTATATGATCCTGCACACCTGCAAATCAAACACGGTTCTGCTCACCTGTGAACCTTGACCTTGCACACACATACACCTGCAGATCAACGATCTTACTTACCATGTAGATCTCCTATATAGGCCATGCAACTGTGACCAAGATCCTACACACCTGAAGAATCCTGCTGACTCTCCAAAACCAGCACCCACCTGGTACTGTGGAACTAGGAGGAACACCCTTGCTCACCTCACACACAGAAGGAACAAACTTTGCTCAACTCAAACTAGAACGACTTTTCCAATACAACCATGAGTCTATTATATAGATCTCATCCAAACAATGATTGGACATCTAGTTACAATAATTAGATCTGCAGCTCTCAGTCTAAAAATAGATCTAATCATGCAAACACTTGGTTCGTTAGCTAACTGCCCGTAATAAGCTCACAGTCGAACCACACAGGCGACCGACGTCGGTCCCTGTCTGCCTGGGGGTCGCCGACGCCGGCCGATCTATGACTGACGTCGGTTGCTTCCTTGTCTAATACTGCCGACGTCGGTTGGCCAGACCAAACGCCAGTCTCCATGACACTCAGCAACTCATCCTGCAACCTCCTCCATGTCTGCATCAGTGAAGCTTTTAGCTCCACAACCTAACAATCTCCCACTTGGAGATAAACAACTGCACTGCACCTGTACCTGTACTCCGTCTAATCTGTTTCCTAGTTTGTATCCCTCTTCAAGATCAATCCTGAAGATAACCCACCACACATCCCGTGGTGTACCTCCTGTCATCCGAGTACCCTGCCACATCCAAACCTACAGACACATGTAGTGAAGTCCTGACCCTGCATGTATACCTGCTGTTGGTCCCTCTCAAATACCTAAGAACTCACTTTCCCGAATTGGCTCCTAACTCTCTGACAGCTCCCACTGCATGGGAATACTTAGGTCTATACCAGACCTCATGTGATTTTGGACACTGTACCTGTCCAGCCCTTAGTGTGCTCCGGCTCTGCATCCTGAACCTCGCCAACACCTGATTCACATCAGCTCCCACTCGAGACAAAATCAACCAGTGATCTCCATGTCTCCCATGTCAAAGAATTCCGCTGCTCCAAACTCTTCATGACATGACACTGAACTAATCTTACCCTTAGCTCAGCGAAACCCTGTATGTACAAACCTGCTAGCAAAACATACCATCCACATACAGCAACGGAATGATGTCGCGACTCATCATCCCCCTAGTAAGACAAAACCACAGTAGTTACCCTGACACTGACTGAAGCCATGCTTCGTCCTCCACCTGTCAAAACCTGTACCACTGTCCTACAGCTCCTCAAGACCATATTCCTGATCTTTCGTCTCACGTATCCGTTCACTCTATTCTTCAACTAAGGTATCCGTTTGCCTTTGTGCTTTTATACCTGCTGACAACCCTACTAAAACACACCTGTTTGGTTCTCCTCCAAGGAATCACATCCTCATCCATGCCAAGCTCACACCTGTTTCCTGGATCCTTCCTGCTCTACAATCAGCAACATGTATAAAGAAGAGGAACAACGAATTTGAGGGCCTACTTACGTCTTCAGTCCTCCGTATGGGTGTTTGAGACTCCTTGACAGCTCGTTGTCCACCCAAAATCCGTTACAGTGACCGACCTCGGTCACTCCACAGTCTGCATCCGACCGACGTCGGTTCCATGCGTCTGTCCCTGACTACCGACCCTGCGGTGTCCCTTCTGCCGACGTCGGTCCTTCTGGCCGACGTCGGTCTTACATACTGCCGACGTCGATCCCATGACCGACGTCGGTCTTACCCTGCCCGACATCGCCGGCTTCGGTCTGCACATGACCGACATCGGCACCTGTCTGTTTGACGCTGGTTCTTCCTGACCGATGCCGGTATCTGTGTTCGCCTGTGAGTGATGACTTTTTACCCGCGAGCTTCTTTGAATCAAAACCCATGTCCAAACTGCCCTGCTCAGAAGTATCCAGCACCATCCACTGGGTTCTGTCCGCCATCTCCTCCATAAACACCAAGGCTTTCCAGTTCTTAAGCCTGTCAAATATATCTGTCTTCTGCTTAAGAACATGCATCTCCTTCCTGCTCATGTGACCAAGCCTACGAAGCCACGTCTCCGCAACAAAAGAAGAATCAGTAATATAAACAAGTAGATAAAAAATACCTATTTTCTTACCACCAGCTAATTCAAGTGCATCCGCTGTGAGAGTTCTTGTGCATCTCTCATCACCCAATCTTTCTGAAGAAATTAGCCATATCTCCAAACCTGGGACCTGCATGACCTTCATCAACACCTGTGTGTTGGCCGCCTGCAATTTCAGCTTCACTTCCCCTTTGCCAATTCTTTGGCAAGGCTCACCAGCTCCTCTACCTAGGGCTGCATGGAAAGAGGCAACCGAATCTTTTATCCAAGATTTAACTTTATCCAAGAAACCTCCCAGAGCATCCTGTGCAACAACCCCTGCTACATCTGCTTTTTCAGTTTCTTCATGCTGATCTGCTACCAACCAACAATAATCTTTTACCTACTCTTTCTTTCCATAGGACCGTGAGTGACCATCTGTGCTTTTCAACTCCTCTATTCTTAGCTTACTTTCATCTGCCATTGCTCTACTCCCACTCAATCAGAAACCCTTGAGAGTGACCTGTAATCAAAACACACTACCCAGATCTAAACCAATCTGTTAGTATCCCAACTAAAAGCTCTGATACCACTTGTCAGGATCTTGCTCCACCAAAAGAGCACAATATGATTACCAAACCAAGCAACTTAATATGCAGAAATTAACCAGATTCACCAAGTAACTAGAATTCAGAATAACACAAGATATGAGAGACAATACATAAATTGTATTAACACTTTATACAGAAAAGAATACAATAAAGAAGATGCCACTTCTTCTCCACCACCTTACAGAGGTTTCCCACACCTCAAGTGAACAGTAAATCTTCTCCCCAAAGCTCTCCCTCTCAGGTCCCAACACACAACTCAAATACAGAGTTGGTGTTCACCTCCTGTGCTCCACGCACACCACAAGTGCTCCACGCACTCCACAAGTACTCCACGTACTCCACAAGTACTCAAGGTACTTCAAGTAGATCTCTCATGAACTTGCAATAACCTGCACTTCAACAGACCATACTTATGGAAGGAACTCCCTTGCCTTCTTCTTTGTTCTATCCGAGTACACACCTGTACTCCAAGTAGATCCTGCCCTAATACTGCTCCCTATTGTGTTGCTGTCTATATGATCCTGCACACCTGCAAATCAAACACGGTTCTGCTCACCTGTGAACCTTGACCTTGCACACACATACACCTGCAGATCAACGATCTTACTTACCATGTAGATCTCTTATATAGGCCATGCAACTGTGACCAAGATCCTACACACCTGAAGAATCTTGCTGACTCTCCAAAACCAGCACCCACCTGGTACTGTGGAACTAGGAGAAACACCCTTGCTCACCTCACACACAGAAGGAACAAACTTTGCTCAACTCAAACTAGAACGACTTTTCCAATACAACCATGAGTTTATTATATAGATCTCATCCAAACAATGATTGGACATCTAATTACAATAATTAGATCCGCAGCTCTCAGTCTAAAAATAGATCTAATCATGCAAACACTTGGTTCGTTAGCTAACTGCCCGTAATAAGCTCGCAGTCGAACCACACAGGCGACCGACGTCGGTCTCTGTCCGCCTGGGGGTCACCGACGCCAGCCAATCTATGACCGACGTCGGTTGCTTCCTTGTCTAATACTGCCGACGTCGGTTGGCCAGACCAAACGCCAGTCTCCGTGACACTCAGCAACTCATCCTGCAACCTCCTCCATGTCTGCATCAGTGAAGCTTTTAGCTCCACAACCTAACAGACCCATCTACCCACCTACTAGGCCTATCCCTAGGCTCTCCTACACCCCTACATTCTCTAGAATCCCCTAAACACCTATCTAATCTATCCCTAATCATGTTTAACCTTACCAAAGAGATTATATAGGTTTATACCACTATAACCTTCTCTCCTCTAGAATCCTCCAAGGAATTTTAAATTTCTTGGATAATCCTCCTCCAACCAAGTTTAAATCTCCACCCTTGATCTCTCCCGCCATTTTCTATTTAAACAAGGCCACTTCATCCATGAAGGATAATGAACAAAGGAGCAACAAATCCATGTCCAAATACCTTGAATCAAGTATCCACCATCCTCAATCATGCCATCACAATGTCATAAATCTGAGTCAAGGTATATCAATCCAATCTTAATCTCTTTGTCTTTCATTCTGTTTGATCATGGTGTAGAGCACTTAGCTTTAGGATTGTAATTTTTTTTTGAATATTTTGTTCATCTATTTGCATTAGGTTCTAATGGATCTATCACTTTAATTAGGTAGTTGGTTATTTAGGTTGATTAAATTGCATAATTTAATCATAGAGCTCAAATTTCACCTAAAAGTTTTGTTAGGTTCTAGGGGGCATAAGGAGTCCTATTTTTATCATGTAGGTATGTTAAAGTAGCTAAACCTTCATGATGTAAAAGTCCTTTTACTTTCATGAACAAATGAAAACACCTCATCATCATCTAGAAGCTAATCTCCTTCGTTGGAAGAAAGAAATTAGCATGTTGGTGAGCATAGCTTGGACAGTTTACATGATAAGTGGAACAGCCAAGCTAAAATTTGAATTTCTACATGGAGATAAGATAAGATCGTGCCTTGGTGGAGAAAATAAAGGAAGTAGACGTAGAGTAAAAAAAATGTAGTAGTAAGAAGGTCTGCAGTAGTAGTAGGAAGGTCTGCGGTAGTAGTAGGAAGGTCTGCGACAGTAGTAAGAAGGTCGACAAGTAAGGTTTGGGGAACAAAGTCTACAGTAATGGATTCATAAGAGATTTGTAAGTGTTGTAAAGGATTAATAATGAAATAAATAATTTCTTTTGATAATAAATGGTTTATCATAATCTTGTGACTATGGTCATGTAATTGTTATGTTTGTATAAGCTCAAGATGTGCATGGAAATCCTTAGAACACGACTGCATAGAAAGACACATAATTTTGAAGTCTAGGATTGAGTTTTTAAAGGAATATAATCTTAAGAGAGTATGGAACTTAAAATCCATTTATATTTCATGATACGAGTCTGCAGAAATCAAAGAACCTTGGTTTGATGAAGAGAAACACAAAAATATCATTTTACATTAAAAAGGTAATTAAAGGAACATGAGGAATTTTCATGTTGTTTGAAAGAGCTTTACACCGCTCGTGTCTATGAGTGACGTGTATAAATTTCAAAAAAATTACATACATAGAATGAAAACTCATAAGTTTTCATTCAAATCTTGCACAAGTTGATTATCATTTTTTAGTGAATTTATTGTTGTTATACAAGAGTATTAAACTCTGAGAGGATCAATCTGGTGTTGTATTCATCAGGATCGACTTAATATTGTGATAAGGCACAATTTTATTAAAAAATATAGGTCAATTTTGATGACTACAAATCCATTGAAGGTTGTCAGCGCCAATGACAACTTTGTCAGGTCTATTTGGTAAATGCATTCAAGAATCCACCATACTTTATAGATGGTGTGAAACATTATTATTAATAGCATTATGGTAACACTTAGTCAGGTCCCATATCATTAAACAAGATCTGGTACTTGAGCTATATGATGCCAAGATAGAACCAAAATGTGAAGAAAGGCTAGATAAAGTCCATGAAATAATTATTGTGCCCATATGACAGCAACATGCATCTGAATGAGGTTTGACTAAAAATTAACTGAACAAAGAACTAAATTTGAATGATCTTGTATTTAGACTTGAATAGAAATGGTAAAAGTTTGTATATGATTATATTGTCTCCTCCTACAATTTATTGTTCAATATTCTTTGTGAATGATGTCTTATAATATATTCAAGGTCTAGTGGGGCAATGCTTTTATTATTTAATATCAAATTGATTGGAAGAGTTTTCAAGATGAGATATGAGTTAGGAGACATTGGTGTAATGGTGAGTATCTTGTCATTGAATGAATGTGAATGATATTTCTAAAAAGAGTCCTCAAAGAGCTCATGTGAATCATAGGCCTAAGACATAAGATCATTGAAATTTATTGTGTGTAAGATCAGATCTAGAGAGAAGTAAAGAGACCAGAGACATCAACAAAAAGGTGAGAATAAACAAAGTAAAAACTTGGAGAATATAATAGCATTGGTCTTGTGAGACCAATATAAAAGAGCTTAAGACTACTAAATGTAGACAGACCTAAAATTAATTTTAGACTTAAAGAAGTAAAATCAAACCTAAAGAGAAATATAGAAATATTAAGCAGATAAGATTGGCCATTGAAGGATATAGACCGATGTATTGAAATAAATAAAGACTTGATTTTCATATTGAAGACAAGCAGAGTGTATGCAAATGAATAATGGGCCAAGTCATCATTAGGTTAAGCTAATGGTAAAGATCATTGCTATCAATTTTGGTATCAGAGCTTAAGTACAAGCTCTTGAAAATATGATAATTTTGTGATAATATTGCATTGGTTAAGTTGTGGGAAGTTGTAAAATTGGTTCAAGCAATCAAAGCCATTGAGGCTTGAGAGAAGGTAAAAATCAAGGCTTAAAATGCAGTAAAAGAGCTATTAAATCTCAAGGAAAAGAGCACAGTGATTGCTCTAAAATTAGGTCCAAGGTGAGAGAACTTGGATAAGTTGTCAATAGACCAAGGTGTAACAGACTTGGGCGAGGCAAGAGATGGAGCAAGGTGAAAAAGGCTTTCTAGAGAAAGTGAAGAGAATGATAGAGGAACTACCTAGAAGCAAGAATGAGGTAAGATTAAAAAAAGAAAGAAAGGGAAAGAATAAGGATACAAGATGAAGAAGATTTCCAAAAGTAAATCAATGAGGTAAAGCAAAAGATAGCTATGATGAGATTTATGGTAGAGAGCATACCAAACCCATGGTATGGATGGGAGTTGAAGAAAAAAATAAGATGGCCAATCAGAGTGATATAAGAAAGAAAAGGAAGGCAAAGAATGAGATTTGCCTTGAAGAGAAAAGTGATATTTTAGTATAAATAAGAGGATAATATCAAGAATGAAGAGCTTAAGGAGAATTTTCATATTGGCAATCAAATAGAAGGTGATCAACACCTTGTAGATGAGATGGATATCATCATTTGTTATCCTGAAGAAAGAGAGATGCTTTAAGAAGTTGATGAAGAAGTGGAAGTATATCAATAAGAATCCATTCAAGGGGTTATGTGGCCCCAAAAAACATTATCTAATGTTGCTCTTGATGTTTTGAATGCAGATAAAGAGGTTGTTAATAAAGCTGAAGTCTTTGATCGAAATACTAGGTTCATGAACAAAGGATATGAAAGACTACAAGAAGTAATGCTTAGATCAAAGCATGATAAAGAAAAGGCTCAACTAGAGTCTTTAATAGTTGAAGACAATGAAGAAAATTATTTTTTTATCAATCAAGGGTTGGTTAAACAAGAAGAGATGATCCTCACTCAAGAGGATAAAGAAGTTGATAGGGAGGATGGTAAAAAGCATGGTAAAAAAAATTCTTATTGGGATAATGATGATGTAGTTGATTGTGATATAAAATTCATGAAGTAATTTTAAAAGATGATTTGATTAACACAAATATTAAATAATAATTGAATGTAGAAAACATGGATGATGAATATATTTAGAAACAAGGCAATTTGTTTGTATATTAAATCTTGGAAATATCAGCCTTAAAGCAAGCTATGCATAATGAGGTAACATATGAAGGAAAGAATAAACAAAAAGAGATGTAGTTTCAAATCGAAATATCAGCGTTAGAGCAATCTATGCATAATGAGCTAACATATGAAGGAAATAATAAACAAAAAGAGATGTAGACATTGAGTGAAGGGATCCAAGAAATCATGTTTAAAGACCCAAAAACCATTGAGGTTGAAAACAAAGGAGAAGATGAACAAGTATCTTGTGAAGGACAATATGAATGGATAACTACATCAAAAGGATATGAACAAGTGTGGTTGTCAAAACCACTTGAAGAGACCCAAAGGTCTCAAATTTTTATATATAATGCTTCATTGGATTGTGTATGTGTAGGTATGATAGATGAAGAAGTGCAAGTTATAGATAAAATTACTCTTGAAGGGGCTCAAACCAAGGTGATATAAATCAATGTCCTCATTTTAGAGGGTAGATAGATTACAAAGAAGAAAAGTGAAGAGAAGATGAAAAGAGACCAAGGCATAGCATGGATGGAGAAGGTAGTAAGGAATAAAATACGTAAGTGTGGAAGCAAGGAACATGCACACTTGTATGAGAAGTTGACTAAGGAAGACAACCAAGTAAAGACCTTCAATGGAAGCAGGGTATAAAAAAAAAGATTGTGAGCAGGAGCTCATGAAATTTTTAAGCCCAGAAGTCTGATGCAGAAGCATCAGTCACCAAATGCAAATGTTTTATATCATAGTTCAAATTATTGTAAGGATTCATGGAGTGAATAATGAAGAAGTTGTGTTATGTTTTCTTGTATGTTGTAAAAGGTTTTGATAGGTTCTAGGAGGCATAAGGAGTCCTATTTTGATCATGTAGGGATGTTCAAGTAATTAAACCTTCATGATGTAAAAGTCCTTTTACTTTCATGTACAAATGAAAACACCTCATCATCATCTAGAAGTTAAACTCCTACATTGGAAGAAATAAATTAGCATGTTGGTGAGCATATTTTGGATAATTTATATGATAAATGGAACAACCAAGATAAACTTGGATCTTCTACATGGAGATAAGAGAAGATCACTCCTTGGAGGAGACAATAAAGGAAGTAGACATAAAGTTAAAAAAAGTAGTAGGAAGGTCTACAGCAATAGTAGGAAGGTCTGCAACAGTAATAGGAAGGTCTTCAAATAAGGTTTGGAGAATAAAGTCTATAGTAATGGATTCATAAGAGATTTGTAAGTGTTGTAAAAGATTAATAATAAAATAAAGGATTAATTTTTATAATAAATGTTTTATTTTAATCTTGTGAGTATGGTCATGTAATTGGTATGTTTGTATGAGCTCAACATGTGCTTGGAAATTCTTAGAACAGGACTGCGTAGAAAGATAGAATTTGAAAGTATAGGATTGAGTTTTTAAAGGAAAAGAATATTAAGAGTATATGGAACTTAAAATCCATTTATATTTTGTGACACGGGTCTGTAGAAATCATAAAACATTGGTTTGATGAAGAGAAACACAAAAACATCATTTTGCATTAAAAAGGTAATTAATGTAATGTGAGGAATTTGCATGTTGTTTATAAGAGCGTAACGTCGCCCATGTCTATGAGTAACATGTATAAATTTTAACACTATTATATATATATATATATATATATATATATATATATATATATATATATATATATATATATATATATAATAGTTTTAAAATTTATACATGTTACTCATAGACATGGGCGACGTTACGCTCTTCTAAACAACATGCAAATAATGAAAAATCATAAGTTGTCATTCAAAGCTTGCAAAAGTTGATTATCATTTTTTAGTTAATTGATTGTTGTTATACAGGAGTATCAAACTCCAAGAGGATTAATCTTGTGTTGTATTCATCAAGATTGACTCGATCTTGTGATAAGGCATAGTTTTATTAAAATATATAGGCTGATTTTGGTCATTACACAATCCATTGAAGGTTGTTAGTGCCAAGGACAAGTTTAACAGGTATGTTTTGGTAAATGCATTCAAGAATCCACCTGAATTTATAGATGGTGTGAAACATTAATTAATAGCATTATGGTAACACTCGATCAGGATCTTATCATTAAAAAAGATCTGGTACTTGAACTATATGATTCCAAGATAGAACTTAAATGTGAAGAAAGGCTAGATAATGTCCATAAAATAATTATTGCACCCATATGACCAGCAACATGCATCTGAATGAAGTTCGACTAAAAATTAACTGAACAAAGAACCAAATTTGAATGATCTTGTATTTAGGCTTGAATAGAAATGGTAAAAGTTTGTAGATAATTATATTTTCTCTTCCTAAAATTTATTGTTCAATAGTCTTTGTTAATGATGTCTTCCAATCAATTCAAGGTCTAGTGGGGCAGAGCTTCTATTAACTAATATCAAATTGATTAGAAGAGTTTTCAAGATGAGATCTGAGTTAGGATACATTGGTGTAATGGTAAGTATCTTGTCATTGAATGAATGTGGATGATATTCCTAAAAGGAGTCCTCAAAGAGCTCACGTGAATCATAGGCCTAGGAGATAAGACCATTGAAATTTATTGTGTAAGATTAGATCTAGAGAGAAGTAAAGAGATCAGAGACTTCAACAAAAAGGTGAGAATAAACAAAGTAAAAACTTGGATAATATAATCTCATAGGTCTTGTGAGACCAATTTAAAAGAGCTTAAGACTAATGAATGTAGACAAACCTAAAATTAATTGCAGACTTAAAGTAGTTGAATCAAACCTAAAGAGAAATATATAAAAAATAAGCACATAAGATTGGCCATTGAAGGATATAGACCGATGTATTGAAACAAATTAAGACCTGATTTTTAGATTGAAGATAGGTAGAGTCTATGCAAATGATTAATGGGCCAAGTCATCATTAGGTTAAGCTAATGGTAAAGATCATTGATATCATAAATAGGTGTGAAAGTGATAAAAATAGGTTGATGGAGTAGTTATTTTTTGAAATTAAATATTTTTAGAATGTATTTTTATTATTTTTGTATTGATGTCTAATACATTCTATGTTTGGAATTTTACAAAGGGAGTGGAGATTCTAGCGTTTAGTGAATACAGCATGGCTGTTGGATCTACTTGAGAGAATGTCAGATGATCACTATGTGCGATTAGCCTCCTTAGGATTTGGAGATATTATGGAGATGTGCAGGATTCCTCTAAGTGTTGACTTACTTGTCGTGTTCCTTGGAGCATGGGAGTGACTAACCAACACTTTTTGGTAGGAGGTAGATGGGGATACAATAGATGTGGAGATCACATTAGAGGACGTCCATGCTCTACTTGGATTACCCATTATAGGTACTCGTATGATCTATGATTCCCTAGAGTCTAAGGCCAAGAGGTGAGCCTTAGCTCTATGGGCTACTAGCTTAGAGAGATATTTTGTTGGGTTATGTGTACATCTATTTGATGTTAATATATCAACCATTCCAGATATCTAAAAGGTCATGATAGGGCTTGTGAAATTGCATGTACTTTGTCATAAGTCATATGGGAAGGTGTCATTATATGTGATCACCTTATGTTAGTCTATTTTGGAGCAAGGCATGTTTTATGACCTAGGGTCAGTTATTTGGGTGCAACTGGTGCACGATATATACGGTATACTATCTCAAGGCCAAAAGACTATGGGCCCTGTTATTTTTCTAAGCGATTAGATATATGAGAGGTTCCTTATGTACAACCAACTGGGTTTCCCCATACTGTGGATGATAGGCTTTCTCATATGGTTAGGTGGTGACAATATCATGCGGTACATGTTGTGCCACATACCCCACCATTACAGATGGTTACATGTGGTGATATTATATGGTAGCCACATATAGATATTGTAGATAGTTGGATGTCTTGGTCTATTGTTGCTATTGGTTTGGGTCATGTTCGCATTACTGGTCACTATACATGGTGGGTAGAGTCACACCCTATTACTCATGTTCTTAGACAGTTTGGTTTGCCACATCCAACGGTTCCTATACTAGTGATAGATTATTAATCATAACATGCTAGGGAGCTGAAGGTTATAGGCAGTGCAAGAGTACCAGTGGAGATACCTATGATTTGTCTAGGTTGAGTGACACCTTGGACTAGTCAAACTCGGTACCAGAGGATAACTAAACCTAAGGTTGAGGAGGTAGATGTGGATATGGTTGTTGCGCAGGGTAATGATGTAGGTATGGTTATGGTTGAGCCACAATAGGGATTAAAAATTCCCCCACAAGCATGGAGGAGATGGAGACTTCGTCGAGTGGTGGTGAAGACACAAGAGGGAGCAGCTGCACTTGGAGATCTTATGGCGTAGGCTACACATAGTTGGTCGATAGAGAGATGGATTCAGATAAGACCTTGCAATGCATGGGTTATTACTACAAGTTTTCAGCTACTTAGAGGTAGGCTATGATGGAGGTACGAGGTGGTTGTCTTGATAAGGAGACCGTTATTAGTGACACTATTGTTGGTAAGCAATGGTTTGTGTTTTGAGTAATTTGATAGATGACTAGATGTATAGTTGTAGATTTTCTTTGTGTAGATAAATGCTTTGGAGATTTGGATATATATATGTGAAATCTAATGTACAGTTGGGTTTTTTTTACAAATACTACTGAGGAGGATTTTAGATGGGGTGCATTAGTTTGGGCCACACACCATGATATTTTAGATGGAGTGTTATTACATCGTGATACTACTACCATGGAGGATCATGTTATACCATCTACACCAGCTTATGCTAGTTGGTTTTGATTGGTTGGGGAGGCAGCTTGAGAGATACAGACATGAGGGGATGGGCTAAAGCTGCCCCTTGGAGTTGGATATGGAGAGGCATGAGTCTGATAGGCATTAGCCCAAGAGAGAGATGCTCATATGGCCATTATGTCAGAGTTGGGACATGTGCAAACCCAAGTGGCCAGTCTATAGGGATAGGTTGATGGTCTTAGATTTTGTATTGCCTCATTGCAGTTGACTATTTAGAGGAAACAATCACAAGCATTTATGGATAGTGTGGCTCATCCCCCAGATAGGTATGACGGAGCATAGCCTTAGAGTTGTTTTATATTGTACTTGTATTGTGTTGTGTTTTTTTGTATCAAACTCTTGATATATATGGATATGGACAATTCTTGGTTTATGAGTTGTATTTGTATCATGGATGTATGTATTTATTTTCATTCTAGCATATGTGTTTTAATTTTTAATGTATATGCTATGGAAAAATATATGATGTAGGATTTATTTTCTAGCATTATGTAAGACACATGCATGGTTAAAAATAAAAACATAAAATTTGGAGAAGTAGATAAAGAATCATAAAATGTAATCTACACTAAATCACGATGGGAAATGTGTAAAACAAACAAATGAAAATATAGTTACTTGAAATGGTAAAATGAAGTAAAAATAACAAATGTTTGTAATAGTGTAAAAGAAAAAGAAAAACATGTTATATCAAACATTTGAAGAGTATATATGAAAAGAAATTGTGCCAAAACAAAACAAGATAAATCATACTAAATCAAGATGGGAAGTATGAAAAACTTGTAATAAAATGGAAAACATGTTATATCAAATGTTTGAATAGTATGAAAAACAAACTTAATAGTTAAGATTTGATATTTATTTGTGTGACTAATGGTATAGAAGTTCTTAGGAATATTTTGTGAGGAATGCATGGTCCTATCCATGGTTTTATATTGCAACCCACAAAGGGAACACTACTAAAGTGAAATATAGAATATGATTATTAGGAAATAATGATAAATTTGTGAGGAATTCATGGTTTTATCCAAGGTCTTATACTAAGACTCACAAATGGAATAACTCTAGGAGTATGATCAATTAACAAAGCATATTCATCAAGGAAGAATATTGGGATTGTTGTAGTGAATGGAGTGGAATAAACATGACATAGGCATTTATGATGAAACCTAAGTAGACTTGAGGCATACTAAAAATATTGGAATGCACTAATAATTTAGTGAGCATCAAATTCAAAAGATATTTGTTCATAATAAACACACAAAAATTTATAGGCAAATAAGTAGAGTACTAAGATGAAGTCATGAAGGTTATATATACAAGAAAAGTAAAATGGACCTACCTTCCCACAACATGTTCCTCGTTCCTAAGGACCTCTTACAAAGTCGTTAGTCTACTACGAAGATTGGGTACTTATGTGAGAAATTAGATAGCAATATAGATAATTTTGAATTCTCTTATCCCAATCTACTGGCCTACCATACCCCAATGGACCTTGGCTCTATTTTGAGGCCAAATGTGGAGTTTGAGCTTCAATTAGAAATAGGAGATGTGTTATGAATCATGTCTTTTGTTGTGATTTTGACTTTTAAATTTTTATTTTTGTCTTTTGATCATTGTATTTTGTTTTAAATGAATTTGGATTTTAAATTTGTATAGCTTTTATGGATAACCAAAAATGAATGACAAAAGTGACACACACAAATAAGCTTTAGGTTTTGGTTAAAGGAAACAAGATCTCTAGAGATATGACTGACTAAAAAATTTTGCTTTCCTATAAGCTAGTATGTGAACTCAAATCTCAACCGTATGTGTGCTTAATATGAGAAGGGAAAGAAAGGGAATAGATGGAGATCAAAGGAGATCGATTTATATAATTATACAATAAGAATTATGCTTGTTAACTGATCATATGGTAAAAATAAGATATTATGGGGATGTTGGTTGAATAACCAAGTCACAATAATAATTATCTTTATTTTAAGTGCAGATAACAAATAATTATAAAAGCATAAAGAGAGAAAAATTAATCCATGAAAATGAATTATAAACCATAAATATAAGTTGGTAAAAATTATAAGGATAATCCTTAAGAGATAATAAAGAAAATGTAGATAAATGAGACCAAATGAAAACGAAAATCAACATATCCAGTGTATAAATAATTATAAATCAAGGCTAAATAATGTAATAATGTGATAGAACACCATTATGTGTTCAAAAATATAAATAAATATTGCTACAAATATCATCCATACTATATGATACATCCTTATGCAGCTAAATTCTGACATTAATCAGAGTCTCATCAATCTTCGTAGAAAGTCGTGAGAAGACTCCCTTCCATATCATCTCTACAAAAAAAGTAGGTGTGGTAAAAGAATGATGATGCTCATGAGGCACCTCCCATGTGGGATACTCAATGCTAGGAATGTGAGGAGTGTCCTGATATCTGTGGGGAGATGTAGGTAGCAGGGAAGGAGAAGCCTTTGCCCACGAATAAATTGGAGGAGGCTAAGTCGATGAATGCATAGGCCATGGAAGATCTCGAAGATGCAGTTAAATTAATCGACATCTATCAGTATGGTGTGTAGTGCACTGATGCTGAAGGTAATATACTTCCCCATATTTAGGGATAAACTCTGAAAGTAGCTTAGGAGGTGGTATAGTTTTGTCTTTAGGCTGTGTTATAGTTGGATGCAATGTATCAATATATGCCTAAGTTGTCAAAAATGAGTAGAAGAATGGTTATATATACCATAAAAGTAACAAATGTGTCTATTAGTAGATGGTGAAGGTCTACTAGCTGAAATAGTAGAGGAAGATGGTTGTTGCTACTAATGTGTACGATAATCCTTGGTCCAATGACCAATAACTATGGATATCATAATAAGGCTCATCTCCCCATTGTGCTGGTAGAGCATAGAGCTTAGGTAATGGTAGAATACCATCACCGAGAAGGGAAGAAGCTGGAGTGGGATCCAGACTACACTCAGTTGTATTCATGGTTGGCTTCGTAGCAAGTCAAATCAGAATGGCTGACATCTGAGGAAGAAGCAAACTAGAAGGATCATGGAATCTAATAAAATAGTAAGGTCCTATCATGGCATAATCCATAATCAGACTCCTAAGAGGTTTAGTATTCATTGGAGGTGTAGTGAGTGTGTGCTCCATCTCTGACCTATGAACATTAGAGGAAAAACCAATATCAGGTATTATAGCAAGAGAAGGAACTATAAAAATAGAACTGAGAAATTGTAGTAAGGATGAACGATATCTAAGAACTTATGCATTTTTAACTTGAACAAATCTGGATAAAAAATGGTTGTCTAAAGAATATTCATCATCATAATCAGGTGTATATAAGTCAATATTACATGCATCAACTATTTTATCAACCGAAGAAGCATGGTAAATAGAATATGTAGTTTTAATTAGGGTAACCCGTATTTCGTCCGAAAGTTTTTGATGGGAGCGAGGTCGGAGAGAAAGAGATAATTGAGCAATGATATTAAGAGATAGATTGAAAGTTTTGATCTTTGAACTTATCTCATCTAGTTCATCATCATCTGAGTCTAGAAAGTTAGGAGAAACGTTTCCTATTAATTTAGGATGACTATTATAACCTCGAGTAGAGTTGACAAGATAATTAAAACATTGTGATTCTCAAAATAGAATGTTAGGTAAAGGTTCAAGGGTAGGTATTTTTAAAACACCTCATTCTTAGAATTTTTCAAAATTCCAAGGGTTCATGTCGCCTTGAATCTTATAGATAGCACCCTTATAAGGAAATTTAACACATTGTCATGCGGATGAGGTGACTGCTCTCATGCAATGTGTTCAAGGTCGACCAAGTAATATATTATAGGAAAGTGAAAAGTTAAATATCATAACTTTCATATGAATATTGATGGGAGGAATGGTGATAGGAAGCCAAACACAACCTAAAGGAGGCATTTGTCTTCTATCATATCCTTGACATGTACTTTGCATGGATTTAATATTGCATTTAAAATATCCAAGTGTTTTAATAAAATCAAGGGAAGTAACACAGGTGTTTGATCCTTCATTGATTAAAGGAAGTTTGACTTAGATATCTCCTATTTGCATGCTAATGAAGAGAGGGGGGTCATCCATACGAAGCAATATCTCATTGGGAATCATGGAAGAGATAGTAAATTTAAGTGAAAGATGAGTGTCTACCATTTCATCAATGTGGATAGACATTTCTTCACACCGTTGGAGAATACTATCTTCAAATCTTGATAATGTAGTTTCTTGCCCCATGGGTGTAAGATGAGGGATGTTCATTTTGAATAGTAATTGCATTAGTCGATTACAATGAGGGAAAGTTCTCATAAGTTCTAAGAAAAGAATTTGGGATGGAAGATGGGAAAGTTCTGTTGTAGGGTCCCATTCATCATAACTCGTTAGAGGATTATTGGATAAAGGTGCATAATTTTGTAATAAATCTGTTGAAGGAGGGTTAGATGGGCATTGAAATTTGTGTTGATAAGGTATATTTAGTTTAGGTTTGGTTGAACTGGGTTGATCTATCTTAGGTGATGTAGTTATTTCTTTAACTGTTTCTTGTGTTTGAATGGAATAAAGTTGATTTGAAGTTTGAGGGATATCTATTTGAGGTATCTTAGTTGCAAGAAGTTTAGAACTTGTATCAATTGTATGAGAAGTATGGTCAATTTGCATTGTTGGAGGTGATACTTGTGTGTTTGTTGGTTCCATGATTCTGTGAGATGTGATGGGTAAGTGTCTTGGACAATGTGGAACTTTAGAGAATTATAATGCTTAGAGGTTGGGTATTGTTCAATATAAGAAACTAGTCTCCTCATATTATTCATGTTGACCACATTCTCATAATTGATGATGGGATCTATGTTACTATCGATGTTTTTGGTGGTAGGTGTAGGTTGATTAACATTATCTTGATGGTTAGGAATAGGATCTTCATAGTTAGTTAGATGAGCATTGGCTTGATTTAAAGCTTCATTTTTAGTTTTCGTTTCGTGAGCCTTAAGCACTATTTCATAGGCTTGTTGGCGCTTACATATAAGTGAATCGTGGTCAAATTTGGGTCCAAGGAGATAGTTCATAGCAAGATTTCTCAATTGGTGACAATTTTCATGAGAATGACCCCAACTCACATGAAACCAACAGAATTTGTTGGGATCATATCAGTGTTTCATAGGACATGTAGGGTCAAGATCTCATGGTGAAGGTCATGAAAGGTACGTTTGAATTTCTGATAAGGAAAGGGGTTTGTGTGCATCAATATTGTGTTGTTGAGGCAATGAAGAACTAGGATGAGAATTGTTATTAGGTGGATGTGGAAGAGCATGCTCTATTTTAGTGTTTGGAGCAATGGTTTGGATGGTGTCTATGGAATCATAAGTATTTGTAACACCATCATATGTTGCATGTTGATTTTTAGCTTTTGAAAGCATGCGAGTTCCTATTGGAGGGTGGGAAGGTTCAAATTAATGTATAAGGAAATCTTGACGTTTAGTTTGGTCAAGGGCCTCTTCTAAAGATTTTGGGGAAAGAGTCATAATGCGGTATTGTAATTTAAGATGAAGAGCATTAGTGAATACAATGAAGAGGTTCTCATCTGACATATTATGCTTAGCTTTATTAGACAAGGTTTTCCATCATTTAATGAAAACTTGTGTCGTTTCAAATTCTGATTGTTTACAATTGATAAAATGGGCTAAATTATTTTCAAGAAGGTCATTAGTTTGGAATTATTGAACCAATGCATTGACCAAGTCCTTTAAACTAGTGGTGGAGTAGGTTTTAAGTTTATTATACCAATCTAGAGCATCTCCGGAGAGAGTTTTACCTAAGAGTTTGGTTGAAATGAATGTATTAAGTTTAACCCAATTTTTTTATAGGTTTCTAAAAGTTTTCAAGTGTAAGGTAGGATCCGTATATCTATTATAAGTGATAATGAGAATTATACCCCCTATGTCAATGTTTGCAATTTGAGGTACAAGAGGTTCATTTTGTAAGTCTTTAATAATTTTATTAATAAGTGGAGGTTTAGGTATAAGGTTATCATGTGTGTCCCTAAGGGGAGGTGGGGGGCATTAGGATTTGGTGCTCCCCATTGAGTATGTTGAGGTTGATTTTGGAGAAGCAAATGGTTTTGCATCTACATCATTTGGTTTGCATTATTAATTTGAAAAGTATCCATTCGGTTGAGAGTTTGTAATAATAGTTGATTAATTTGAGCACTATTTTGACTTGTAGAAGCAGATTTGGATGCATTATTATGTTGTGAGGTGTTAAGAACTTGGGATGCACTGGTAGCATGGGATGCATTAGTGGCATGAGAAGTGGTAGTATCATGAGAAGTACTAGGTGTAGTAGATCCATTAAGTGTTGAATGAAATTGGGTATTAGTTTGGATGTTTGGGGTAGGCCCACTAAAAGATACACCAACCATGTTAGTAGAAAGACTGGGCATAGAGGTGAAAGAAGACATGGAAGAGGATGTCATAGTGTTAAAGGGAGATATTATTGAGGGTAAAGGGTGGAGAAAATTATTAATTGACTTTCCCCAAATCTTGTGGAAAAACTAGGCGAAGGTGAATGGTGTTCTCCAAAACAAGGTCCCATCATGATGTTATAAATGACTGAAAGATCCTTACCTCTATGTTGAGGATTTTCATTGATGAAAAAACTCATTTCAACCATGTATTCAATATCATTTTCATCTTCTACCATTTGCATAAATAAGGGATTAAGTGACGTAAAATAAAGAGTTTTGTAGTTAGTAGTGCTAGTGGTAACATAGATGTTACTTTGATCCAGGTTAGTTACCATAAAATGTGGCTTAGTATGTTTGTTAGGATTGGTGAAGTTCATCATGTTGGTTTGATTGTGCTCTGAGGCATCATCATACAAATGTTCTATGATGAAATGAGGAAGTTAAACACATAAAATTGAGGAGAAATGGTTATTATACTAAGTCGAATGGGTCGACTGTGTTCTATAAGAAGGTAAACAGAATAGTGAGCAGGAAATAGAGTTGGATGGGTCTTCAATATTTTGTAAAAAGATAAACAGAATACCCTGTAATAGACTGAGTCCACTGTGTTCTGTAGGTAAGAAAAATTTTAAATGTTATAAATTTGGACAACTTAGTGGTAATTTGTAGAGAAGTTAAACACACAGGCAACTAGGTCGATTGGATCGA
Organism: Torreya grandis; assembly: GCA_037957365.1. Classification (NCBI taxonomy): domain Eukaryota; kingdom Viridiplantae; phylum Streptophyta; class Pinopsida; order Cupressales; family Taxaceae; genus Torreya; species Torreya grandis. The sequence goes on from JARHVA010001868.1 coordinate 1,149,709, forward strand.
TCTAGTTACAGCCCACAACACAAACCTTGTACCAACATTGGCTAATACAAATTTTGTAATACAAAATACAATTTGCAAATAGCAAGCAACAATATTGAAATGTAAATACTAATCTAATGAGCGGACATTCTTATATGTTTTAAACTATGATTTGAAAGGTGATAGGGCATTTGGCTTTGTAAAGGAACTAAGAAGAGGTAAGCTAAAGTTGGTTTCAGGTTTGGTAAGGATAACATGGATCTGTATTAGTGATGGTACGAGTTTGGTATTGGGGCCTACCCCCTCACTTCACAATCCCACATTGATAAGGGTGTTGGGTGTTTTGTCAATATACTATCAACCACGTACTTTGGTGATGAAATCCAAGTAAGTAGATTTGGGTAGAATTGTTTAAATGCTTATTTGATATTTTTATGATTTGGTAGTATGTGAAGGAAGAATGTGACTAATCTGATAAATTAACCTTCATAGTTATACTATGTGCACTAATTTAACCAAGCAGACATATAACTGTAAAGTGAATTAATTACTATTAGTGTAGGTTAATTTTTTTTGCCTGAAAAATACACAGTACTAGGTCGATTGGGTTGACCTAGTATGCAAACAGTATAGAATATAGTCGAGTTGGTAGATTTTGTCTATTGAAAAATAGTCCAAAGAAATGCAGTTGCGCAATTTGATTGAATTTCTTAGGCAAAAAGTAGTTACAGAACTAAGTCGAGTAAATCAACTTAGTTTATTGTAAAGTTACAATTTTATAGAACTGAAAAACTGGGAAAACAAGACTAAAATTGAGAAAAACGAAATAACTAGGCTGGTTAGAATGAACCTGATGATTAAGACAAAGTCAAGTGGATCGATGTAGTAATGTACTAAAGATGTTGAATTATTGTTTTTAAATTATATTGTCTACATGAGGGTTAACCTACAAGATAAAATGTTAAAACAGAGTCGAACTAGTCCACTGAGTTTGCATAAAACTAAATAATTGAAATAATGGAAAGAAGTTGTATCGATTAACTCGATCTAGTAGTCTAAATAGAACTTGTTATAAAATTTAAGAGATAGAATGAAAAACTACATTGATAGGATCAATCTAGTGTGCTAAGATGGAAATTTTGATCACATAGAGTCAAACAAGATCGATGGGCTTGCTTCAGTTGAAAAATATGTAAGATGATGTCGTAACTATGTCGATCAAATCGACGAAGTAGAATATGACCAACAAAGAGTATAGAATTAGGTCGATCATATCAATTTAGTTGTCTATAGAATAAAATGATCTACACAAAGAACCAAACTAGATCAATTGGATTGACTGAGTATTAATACCTACGCATAAACTATTATACGAAGTCAAAAAAATCGATCCAGTAGTCTGAAAATGAAAATTAAAAATATGCAAGGTTTAGTTCACATTGAGTTCACCAGAATATATGCAAGCAAAAGTGAAGTTGATCTATGAATAAATCCTAACTCAGATAAGATAAATCAACTAATTATACCACTAGCAATACTTAGATAGTCGAGGTCATGACAAATATGGATCTGCTAAACCTACCTAAGGGATTTCCTATCATACAATATAGCTAGAGAGGGTTCCAAAGCTTCTAGTCAAGCAACACCACACAATAACCCTAGCTAGGTTTAATAATGCAATAATAAAGTAAATCTAATTGAGTGCTCACTAAAGCTTGTGGCACAAATGGGGGATAAACATAAACAATAAACAATTAAAACTCTACTCAAGTCAATGTAGAGGTATCCTAATCAAGGAGAGATAATACATTCATTAGCTATTATTCATGCAAATCTATCTATTAAAATAGAAGAGTAAGAGTTAGGAATATTTACCTTGAAGACGAACCCATCAAGCCTCAACCTCTACCTTGGCCAATGGTGCTTTACAAAAGATGGTTGTGTATTGTTGAAGAAGCTAAAGATAGACGATGGACTATAGTCTAGCCAAGGACCTTCTAGTGAATCTCAAACTTTCACAAGACAAAATTTCTCCTCCAAGAAGCATGAAACCCTAAGTAATAACTCCTCAAACAAAGTGGTAGAAATGCAGAAAAGAAGTGAAAATGAATTATTCTTTCTATTGGAAATGAGATGAAAAAGAGGTATATATTACCTGATTTGACCCTAACCCTTCTAAAATTTTCACTGATGCAATCAGCCTAGTCGACCTTGTTAGTTGAAAAATAGAGTCGTTAGGTCTCAAACTAAGTCGACCTAGGCCGACTTAGTCCCATAACATGCACTATTCTCAAAACTAGGTCGACCCATTTGAGTGTGTTCAGAAAACGGTAAAAAGGGGATTTTCCTTAGGTAGGGGCCATTTGAGGTGGTGAATTGTTTAGAGAAGACTGTGGGTGAGGTGTCAAAGCTTAGGGAAACTTATAGGAGGAGTTTGTATTGGTTTTAGGTGGTGGTATATGAAACATGTCTACTCACCCCTTTCCTAGTGCACCCTTTAAGGCATGCACTCTCGACGGGTTCCTGCAAGAGAAAAACATTGGTAATTGATAAAGTTTTAAAAATAATGTGCGTATACAGTAACTTGGAAGGATTTGACTCATAAATAACATGTGGATGTGAGAGAATGGCATATTAGAGACATATATGTAAGCACAAGTCATGTAAGGTGAAGGTAAATCAAAACTGACAATGTCAAGTGTCTAATATCATATTTTGGTATATGCACACTCCAAATGACTATGTGGTTATGATAAACTCCTAGTATTATTTTGTAAGAACGTGTGTATGAATGAGAGATAGAGAGAGAGAGAGTTATGATAACTCTTATTCATTTATTTTTAGGCCTAAATTCTAAGTACAATGCATAAAAAAGGGATCGTGTGAAATGTCTTAACAATAAAATGGATAGTCAATTGGCTCGCTTTGGTGCAATTGGGGAAATAGTGAAGGAAGTTATCCCCTTTAGCACAAAATTCACCTAAGTTACAAGGAGGAAGCACCCCACCTAGTATGCCCATGGAAGTTTATGTGAAGACGTTAGGCCCTCAATTACCTTCTACAGTTTTTTCCTCAATCATTAGCACCCAACATCTGATTTGGAACCATGGTAGGCTAGATAGGTGTTGCCTCGATGAAGGGAAAATCAACACATGAACAATTTACCCTTTTTGATAACGATGAGGATCTAGATTCTTAATCTTGACTCTTTTTATTTAAAAAAAAATACAAAGCTTAAGATAAGGAGTTATACCATCATAATACATTTTTGTGATTTCCACACATGTTAAGATTAGGACCTTGTACTTGCAAGAGTTGTTATAGGTAATCAAGAGATTCTTGCAAACATTAATGGCTATATGTAAAATAATATCGTAAAATAATGACAATGATATGCTAAGTTCTTTAATCCTAGTTTGTATTGGCCTACCAGTTTCATTGATATAAGTTCTGCCACGTGAATGTTGTATCATATGCAGCCCACTGTTGAGTTTGGGGTCCACTTTGTCCCACTTTGTCATTAGTCAATCTTAGCTTGTTTTTTAATATATTTATAGATTTAAATAAATTTTATCTCTTCAATTTCTTAACAATTCTATCTATTATATTTTTTATTTAGGGTAAGAATACCTTTCTTATGTTGATCATTCTCATCACCATCCCTTTGTTGAGGTTCTTTTATAGCATTTTGAAATACTTAGTTTATAGTGTTGTTTCTATAGCCATTTTTGATGCAAGAGCATCACTACCATAGGGGAAAATATGTCTTGTTATAAGTATTAGGGGTCTTAGGAAACAATAGTGGACCATTTTGAGGTCCTAAGAGTCAATTTTAGGTTGAATTTAAGCCATTGGCAAGTTTCCCACCAAAAAGGCTAATTCAAAATTTTAAATTCTATACTTGTAGATATATGAATTTACATGTGTAAATATGAGTCTTGGTGAAGTTATATAGGTCATATATAGGGTGTTCAACATGGATGAAGGCCTAATAACCATTATCTCATGTAAAGATCATCTAGAAAGATCAAGTAACTAAAGGATAAGTTATTAAAGTCAAGTTTCTATCTTAAGGGCAAAGCTGTTAGGAAGATTTCAAGGATAAATTAGTCAATTTCCAAGCTTAGACAACATGATTATGTTTGAACCTATAATGGAGGATCAGATTAAGATCATCAACAAGTATAAAAGGTCAAGAGAACTCATGATTTGGTAGAGAGAGTTGGTAATCTGCCTATAGGTGACAGTCAATCTAGGGATCTATATAGAAAAGTGTGATTTTTCTTGATAAATAAAGGGATATACTTGTTTGAACCATTGTCTTTGTATTGTTATTGTATGTATGAGTAAGAATTCAATGCAAGTTCAAGTGGTTTTGTATTTGGCTTGAAGTTCTTGTTGTTCAAACCTTCTTAAACCCCTGTTTCCATACACAGTTACACATACAATGTTTTGTTTCACGTAGAAATCTTTATATGAGCCAGAGATGGCGATTGGAAGAGTTAAAAGGATTTTGTCTAGGTCCTAATAGAAGTGTTCAATTGATCAAAGAGTTCATATCCTTTATGAATGATCAATTTGAAGCTCTCGGGTTTTTCATACACAGTTAAATCCTAATACAGGGGTCTTAAAACAAAAAGGTCTATAAGTTGAGATTTAACCAACCAAATCCATCCAAACTTTGATAGAAGTTGTTAGATAAGGTCTAGAAGGTGTTACAATTGGTTTTAGGTGGTGAGATACTATTTATTTTCCGCTATAATGGACTATGTGTTCAAAACACAAAAAAATTGTGTTTCCTAAGACAGCGAATAGAGCTAAAAACATAGATTTTGCAATTTTTAACCAAAATTGATCAAATAAAGTTTGGATCACCTGTGTTTTATACATTTACACCTATCTGAGGTATTAGGAAAGCTTGTTCAAGTCTAGATTGCATTTTGACCTATTAGAGGAGCTATTAGGTTTAGTGATCTTAAGAAGAAAGTTTGATTGATTGAAGTTGTTGTTTGGGTCCAATGTTTTTGTCAAGTTTTGTTGACATTGTTTGATCATTTGGAGATGTCTTAACCTATGAACCAAGTTATTTGTTCATCTGACATGAATTTAATCCTCCTCAAGAACACAGATAGTCCTAAATAGGGTCAAGAAGTCAAAAAGTGGTTTTCAGTGATCCACTGATCCAAATCACTTAAAATTTGGTATACATGATATATAGGTCATTTTGTACATGATCCAATGATTTATATTGTCCAAAAGCAAATTGATTACAAGGATTCTTTGCCTGAGTACTAACAGACCTAGTGTAATAGATCTGAAAGAGGATTAGTTTAAAAAGAGTGATCTTATGAGTTCTTATGGACTATTCCTTTTGAAAGTTGATATTTGGAAGCAAATTATATCCTTCACAGGATTCAAATGGTATTTTGGACAAAGAAAGAATAAAACAAGGGTCAATATAGACTTTGTGCCAAGAGTTTGAACAATCCTTAAGACGTAGAATTTGGTCTAACAGGTCAAATAGGACTAAGAAAACTTTTTGAGAGCTTAGTAATCTAACTAGAGTTTATGAATCTACTCGTAGTGTTTATTTGGTGAATAAGTCAATTGTTTTAAGAAAATAGGGTGGTTGTAGACCATGGCAGACTGAATTAGATGCAACAGGTATATTTGCAAGTTTGAGACATTATTTGAGTTTGAAGTGATTGAAATTACTTATGACCTGAAGGATATAAATTAGATTGAGTCAAATCATCGATAAACCCTTATAACTCTGTCTGAATGTGCACTTGAGTGTTTTAGGAGGTCAAGAAGGATCTTGTTCGAAGTAGTTCATTGTTTTGAAGATAGTACCCTATTTCAATTCAAAGTGAATGTGTCTTTTTTTTTGAGTTCAGGGATTCAAGTATTGAGAATAGATCATTGGTCTTCAAGAACAATACAAACAAGGATCTTCTTATGAAAGATCATGAGATTGCCAAGTCTTACAAAGGTCTAGTTTGCAAGCAGAGTATATAGAAAAGAGTAAGTGGTCCACTTACTTTGACACCAATTTTTCCCAAGGACTTTAGTAAGATATTATTTTCTTGTTCAAAGTACTCGTCCAATAATCTCAAGGCCCTAGTACTTCTTTTTTTGCTCGAATGTTTGTATGATATCTTCAAGGCCTTGATACTTCCTTTATTTCTTGAAGTGTTCTTCATCCAATATAATCAAGACCTTGATACTTCCTATCTTGCTCGAAGTGTTCTTCATCTAATATTCTCAAGGCCCTCCTCACAAAAGTTTTCAATACTGCAATTTTTTCCACTGGGGGATGATGGGAGTCTACTTTAAGAATATATCTTTGTGAGTCTTCTTCGTATAAACTTGGTGTGGAAAGGTTCCATCTTCTTTTCTTTTTTAAAATACATCAAGAAATGAAAGAGCACCATCCTCTTGAACTTCCATCATGATTTATTTATGTCTTGCAATATTGTTGAGGTTATCAAATAAATGTTCAATCTTATGCCTTCCATGTTGAAGTTTATGTATTGTTTTATAAGCCTTCATTTTATCATAATTATTATTTTTTATCAATTAAACAAAGGGATCATATTTGGGCCCCTCACCCATGCATATGCAGAAAATCATATTATTATCATTATAGCTTCTGAAATAGAAGGATAGCTAGGGTAAAAGAGAGAACCATACAAAATATCAGCTTACAATTTTACAAATCATAACCCAAAAACAACTAGAAAATTGGCAGAAGATAGCCATAGAGTAACCATGCCTAATACGAGAAACTAAAAATAAAACAAAAAAGACCCAACAAGTAGTAGAGATGGAGCTAAGACACAGGCAAAGACTGCAACAGCAACGCGTTTGGCATGTTGATACTCCAAAGTAGAGTAAGCTATAGAGGTGTTTTTCTTCCAGCTTGTATTGTGACATGAATTTGTCCCTATGAGCATAATATCCCCTCTAATTTTCCCAAACACCAAAAATGAATTTTATCATAATTAGTATTAATGTGGCATAAACACAATTAATATTTTTTATTGAGTAAATAGTTAAGATACAAGCTTGAAATTTCTAAACTAACACTTACATTAGTAAAATATACAAAAAGATCGCAAAATATGCAAACAAGGCTAAAAGATTTTAGTACTAGAGCAACAAGAAGAGAACTATAAGCAATCTAAACCATATAAACTTGCTTATATCAATATGGACTTGTTTGCGGATTTAATTATGGTTGTTGTGATTGTGATTATAATGTGTTGTATCATATAATGAATTTTAAGGCACTTTGTACAATTTTGTATGTTTTATAAACCTATATGATTAGAAGGATAGTAGTAAGGAGGTTACCCCAACTCTAATGTTATCTACTATCTTTACTAGATATTTTATATTTTATGGGTTAATTTAAATATCTCAATTACAAATAAAATTGGAGAAATATAGATATATTATGTTGAGTATTTTGAAGATTTCATTAAGCCCATCTTTGTGTTTTGTAAAATCTATAATCTCTTATTTAAAGTTCTATAAACAAAACATTACCTTCAAATTAATATATCTCCTTCATTTTTCACATGTTAACCCATATCAAATTGTTTTTAATAATTGTATAAAATAAAAATAATGTTGACACAAAACACTATCAATACTTACAAGTAACCAAAACTGAGTAATGGCAAGAGTTTTGAAAAAAAATTGTCTTAAATAATTAAATATTTAAATAGAATAAAATCAATTAATTAAATGTCACTTTAATTACAACTTCTCAATAATCACAATATGGGAGCATCGAAAAACTCAACTCTCGAGAGGAGAATAATGGCATAATAGATGTACCAAATGGTTGAACCTAAACTACTTCAAACGAAAATATAGTTATGGTTAACTCGAGAGGAAGGTGAGAATAAAGAATTTGGAGACCACTTTGGCCAATCATCCAATCTTAAGTCTAACATAGAAAAAATTAATTAATGTTTAGGGTGAAATCAATTAATGCTTGTGTAAATCATTAATCAAAATTGTTGCATGTTTATTTTTGATGTAAAATATATTATATTTCACCTTAAGTTGTGGTTGGAGTTGGAGTTATTTACATGAGGAGCTTCCTATCAATAATATAATTATTGATAATAATGATGGGCTGAAAAGTGTGGCCCAAAACATTGATCTAAATACACAATTTATTCGAAATAACCTACCCTACTAGTGTAAAATTATCTTGAATATGTGCACTCTCTAATTGGTTTTCCACAAGGGACATACTTCCTTTGGCTCAAATGGCATTCTTCCATAGTCACATGCGATGTGCACTCTACCACATCTCTATTGTTATTATGCCATTGTAGGGAATATTCAAATGGAACTCTGTAGTAGGAGATTGCTAAAATAACTTCTTGTGGGTTATGATAGTATTTCTATTTTTTTGAAATAATATTATTTCACTTGGTAAAATGTATTGCTTTATAAGTGATCTTTTATTTAGTGAAAATTATGTTCTTCACTACATAGTTTTAAATAGAACAAGATCACAAAATCCACCAAGCAATGCAATTCATTCAAAATAGAACAATGTACAAAAATCATGAACAAGATTACAAAATCCACCAAGCAATATAATTCATAGATGACAAAGATCGCATTTCATATAACTTCTCATGGATCAGTTACAAATAATCTTGAAACAGCTCCATGACAGAACTACCAACCGCCAAAACATTTTTAGAGTGATAGAACATTTTTTTTTTGTTTTGCATATCATTGAAGAAGTCTTGGCATGAGTCTCAATGCTCCTTACCCTTCGATATTTCCATTGTAATCCAACCTTTGGTGTGAAACTTAAGTGGTAACATCTACCATAGCCAATGAAAATTTTGGTATTGGTGGTTGGTGTCATCCAAGCACCAACCTTGCCCTTTATGTTTGGCATGACAATCGGCACCAAAACATGACATGTAAGATCCAGTGGCACAATGTCTCATCAAAGAACTTCATCAATATAAACAGTGAAATTGCACTACTTGATGACTTGCATCTCCATCAGTGCAGAAATGTTCCTATTCACCTAAATAAACCTGACCTAATTTTTCTTCTAGTTTCTCCTCTCGCTTGGGGCACTCTAGTTGTAATGCATATTCCATTCCATATGCATATTCTATTCCATGCATAGTTGTAAAACAAATTTGTTATTAAATAATAATCTTCATTGACATGAGCTTTAACTGTATATGGGACGCACTTCCAAAATTATGATAAATGTTAGATAACGAAATGCTTGTGTCACATAACTCCCTATGGATTAGTTGTAGAAAGTCTTCAAATCAACCATTTTTGAAATGGCAAGTGTTAGTGCATTCTTGGTAGGATTGGTTAATTTCTCTTCCATCTTCATCATTGATCCATTTTAGAATTGTCAAGTGTTAGAACATTCTTAGCAGCCCAGCTCAATTTCATCTTCCATCTACATTTTGGCACTAGACATCTCGACACAAGTCTTAACATAGCCTATCCTTTCAGATTTTTTCCCACAATCAAATCTTTGGTGCAACTCTTTGGCAATAAAGTCTCCTTTGCCACTGATGATTTCACCATTGCTTTTTGCTTAGGTTTGACATTGATCGTGCCCTTTAACTTGGGCACCCTTCATATATCTTAAGAGTCAAAGATAAAAACTTAGGGCAAGTCTTTGGTGCAAGTATTGAGTTTGTAATTTGATGCAAGTTTTGGTATCGCCAACTAGAGTCAAAGATCTTAAGAGTAAGATTATACTGACCCAATTTTCTTCTGTTAAAACCTGATTTTAATGCAATTCATTGGGACCATTGATCAATGATTAGACTTATCTGTTGAAGAAGTTTTTCCATTAATTATAGGGTTGAATACCATTGCACCAAGTTCAAAGGCTGACCCCTTCTCCTAATCCGAACAAAATTTGACCACTGTGTGACACCCCAATCTTTTTTTTTTTTTTTTAAATCTTTTTACAATGATTCTTGGATATCAACTACCAAGTACTCCACCTCTACCTTATAGACAAAACTAATGTTATTCATCCTCATCATCCAACATGGATGGCACAAACAACTTCAAGATGTCTACAATCATCACCAAGTAAAATCGCCTAGTGTAGCAAGTAGCAAGTCTAACTTGAGCAAGTATTTTCCCCAAAATTTGTACAATCTTAGGCAAACCATAGCAGATCAAGCCTTGGTTTCCGTCCTTCACACTGTCGCAAAGTGTACACCTTAGTGCCCCTAGCACAAGCATATTAAATCAGATAGTTGGAAACTGTGCATGCAAAAAAGGCCCCTGCATAAAACCAACTGTGGGCCCTGTTGCACTCAGATGTTGGTTAGTTGGGGACTGTAGGCAGGAAATTATTGGAATAAAGAAATCCCCAAAAAAATTACGCAAGATATCAAGGGTGAAGGCAAGTTAGCAGCATATATCAAAGGTATATTCTAGGTGGAAGGACGGACGCCGGGATGCCTACAACATAAAAGCATGCTTAGAATGGTTACTAAGAACCAAAAGGAAACGGACTCACTGTCAAATAGTGAAACACGCTACCAATTTGGAGACAAAAAATTGGCATCCCTAGCCAAGCATATCAAGAATCATGTTCTCATAGAGGGTGGAGAAGATTATTAATGGTAGCCCTTAATTAGACATTGAGGATGGGTCAAAGACTGCAAACAAGGTGGAGAACCTTCTTTCTTATTCAGGAGAGACAAAAACCAATGGAGTTGCTCGGTCTTAGGCTAAGGATTTGGTTAAAGAATTGATGTAGTTACAGAAATTTGTCCTTCCTAGTTATGTTATTAATAAGAGAGTTTTTATCAATGCCTCTCAAGGGTTGCACTAGGCTTGCTTCTCAATCTTGAACAAAATATTCAGGCTCCTCCTAGAGAATGCAGAAAGTGGGTGAAGGAAATTATTAATAGTAACTTCTAAAAAAAATTGAGGATGGGTCAAAGATTGCAAACAAGATGGAGAAAACTCTCTCTTATTCAAGAGAAATGTAAACCAGAGTTATTCAGTCTTCGGCTAAGGATTTGGTTGAAGAATTAATGGTAGTTTTAGCAATGTCCTCCCTAGTTATGTTGTTAAGAAGAGGGTTTCTACCCTACCTATTACAGCGCCATAAATGCTTCTCAAGAGTTGCATGAGGCTTGCTTCTTCAACTTGAACAAAATATTCAGGCCGTTGTACAGAATGCAGAAATTGAGCTTCCTCGTGATTCCATTTTTTCTTGCTAATAGTGAAAATTGCACTGCTATGGTTGAACAATTAAACAAAAAAATAACAGTGCTCAAACTTTTCCTAGCATAATGTCGCTCAAAACAGAGATAAGGGATCTAAATATTTTCTAATATTAAGGACAAAAATTAAGGGATTTTGACCTCAAAACAAAAGCATAATAGACATATGGTTTTTGCTAGCCTTTAAAATATTAATTTGTTTTCTTTAGATGGCTCTAGCGCAAATGTTGTTAATGCTAGGAATATTTATTCTCGAATCATTCCTATGAAATATGAAGAGAGGCAAAGCACCTGGGCCATGAAGTATTGTCAATCAAAAGAATTTAAACTTTGTTTTTGATGCTTCATATATATTTTTCAATCCTGATATGTCAATGTGTTCCACGCAGCATTTCAATAGAGGACTAATTAAACTTATATCTGTATTTCATGATAAGGATTAAGTAAATAATTGAAGACATGTTGCCTTAATTAATGTATCTTACCAAATTCTCACTAAAATTATTGCCAAGAGATTGACAAACATTTTTTCCATGGTGATTTATAATACTTGACAGGTTTCATTCGAGGCAATTCCAATGTATTGTGCAACACCTCTTTCAATAGATGTTTAATTGCACTTAATGTTTTGAATCGGGCTCATCATAGAATTGTATTCAAAGTTGCTAATTTAAAGCTTCAACTACTCGCTTTTGGTCCCAAATTTGTTGGAAGGATTATGACTTTATCCAGGGATGTATTTGTCATGCTTTCAGTTGATATTTCTTTGACAAATTCTTTTGAAGTTATAAAAGATACATTTCTCACAGTTGTCCACTTGGCTCATCTCTTTGTTCTTGTTGTCAAAATGATTTTACTATTGGATCTTATTTAGAAAGAAACAAATTATATTGATGTTTATTAATGACTAAAGTGGGCTAATAAAACTTAAAATAACTGGATACAATAGCGAGAAGGGTATTAAAACAAATTCAAAGAGCTGAAAAAGAAACTAACACTAAACTAATGAAAAAGCATAACTAGAGTGGCTGAACCCAAAACGTGTAACCCATAGACAATTCGAATAAGATAAAAGGCTATATGTTCGAGTTCAAATGACCATGTGAAAGGAAGGTCCCTCAATGAACACAAGAAGAGAGGTTACAACTTCCTCACTTATCTACGTTATTAAAAAAATATTTTGTGGATGATACTACAATGTGTTCTTGGATTGGGAGAAGATAAAGTAACCTGCACCTTCAAGAATAACTTCATTGTCCCCTCCCAGCCCAAGGCCGTCCTTAGATGACATTATCAGATCCTATGTTGCCAATTATCTATAATGTCTCTAACTTGGGACAAATGTGGAAGTAAGGGTTTCCCAACAAAACCCTATCAAATCCGAAACCCCTTCCTATGAAGAATTTGAAAATGCAAAATCAGCTAACACAATTCTGAAAATGAAAACAATATTCAGAAATTCCTCTACCAAACCCTAGGCGACAAGGGTAAAAATTCGATTTGATACTTCTAACTCTCTAAAAATTATGAAATGAGTTTTATGTTGCAGCCAATTAATTTCTCAAAACGCTGAAACTCCGAATTCTGGAATTTATTAATGCAAAATACAGCTGAAACTTCATAAATTCATATCTCTCAAAATACTGAGAGTTACAATACCCATGATAGCTCAAAATGACCATAAAAATGGCAGCTATCAAATAAAACAGGAAACAGAATTTTCCTACCACGGGGAGCCCACCAAAATCTGTTCCGAAATTCTCAAAACCGTAGTTCACTACAATTTCTCCTCAAAAACCCTTCCAAGCCAAGTCGCCAAAGTGCAGAAATATTATAATAAAATCATAATATTATTTAGGGCTAAAATCACCTCAAAACATATGCAAATCATCCACCAACCAAATCGCCAACCTAGAAAAAAATAGCAATAAATCCACAAACCCTAGGAGGGTTATTTTCTTGTAGCGCAGCCCTTAACGAGGTCTTCAACACAAGTGGCCAAGTCGCCACCCTCTAGAGCTCCTCAAAAACCTGTAAATGGCTTCCAATAGCAAGCCACACAACCACACTTGCCAAAGCAAGTTGCCACCCTAAGAGAGGGTGCAAATCTGCAATCCACAAATGTGAAACACAAATACAGCCATTGAGTAGAGTTGCCCTTTGTGAAAGAATGGAGTTTTTCCTCCCCAATCTCTTTGTGCACTTGAAGGGTTTCGTCTTCAAGTCACGTGTTCAAGCTTGACATACTTGAGCATAAGATTCAATATCCAAATTAGCATACCTTCAAATGATCCCCTCACTTGCTTTTATAATCATTCCCCAAAATAGGAATCCAACTTGGAGAGAAAGTTTTTTTCAAATATTAAAAGGAGCAATCCTTACAACTCCCACTTAAGTGCTTGGGCGCCCATGACCCTTAAAAGAACACAACTTAAGTGAACATTACAACATAAAGTACCTTTTTGCTAATTGCTCTTCCAAAGGTCCCCAACAATCCCTTTTATTTATTTTCTTTCTTTTCCCTTAGCCCATGGGAAAATTTTAAAGGCTAAGGGTCTTCATGTGTGGTTAGATCAAAAAGGGGGACATGACATTATCTAGTTGTTGTTAACCATATAATCTTGCTATTACAGACACTTGTCACTGTTGGATTCTCATATCTTGTAGATGGTCTCCATTGCTTAGTTTGTATCCTGATGCAATTTATCAATGCCTAAATTTTATGTTTTGGGGCTTTGAGCTTGCCTTGGTTTAGGTAATAACCTTGTTTATTGTGTTAACCGTTTTTCCAATATTAGGCGAGATGTCCTTTTCTAGACATCACCTTTCTGCTAGTATCCTAACAAAATGTGCTTGATGTAACAAGCTTTTGGAAAGAAAAAAATTGAGATAAACCTTTCAGGTCGCACTCCTTTTAATCATCAAAATACAAATGATATGTTTGAATTGCAGACTAGAGCTCCTTATATAGATAACTCTAGTTTACTACATCATTGCCATCAATGGAAAATCATACAAGGAGCTCTAGTCCACAATCCAAACATATCATTTGTATTATGTTGATGGATCACAAAGTATGATCCAAAAAGTTGATCTCAAAAATCTTCAACACGGGTTTTTACAAAAGCTGGTTACATCATAATTATGGACTGTGGAAACCTTGTCTTTAAAATGTACTTTATAGTCCCAATGGACCATTTACATCATTTATTGGCATTAAATAATTTGTTTCTATGTTTTCTTTTCTCAGTCATATTCTCAGAATATAGGAGATTTGATTGATAGGCTAGAGAGTTGTTTCATCTCTAATATTGGCTGGCAAAGATCAGTTGCTCTTGGTTGGAATCATCTCCTCAAAATCGCTTTGTTGACAGCAAGGAAATGGAATGGTTGGGTATTTGTTGCATTCCTTTGCTTTGGAAAAATATTATTGATATTAAATCAAGTAAATCCTTTAATACTTTACCAATGGCAGCCAGATTTCAGACCAGTCAGAAGGTGTTATCCTCATCTTACTTGTACTGCTCTTCGATATTTTCATGATAAGTAGTTCCAATAGTTGGAGGAAAATTTTCCTTTAATCTAAATGTCAAAGGCAATAAAAGAAGGCATCTGGAAAACTAAAGACTGCGTAAGTGTAATAGGCTAGCCTTATCGTAAATCAATTACTAATGGTCTTGAGGACTCTCAGCTGCAGAAAGCCCTTAATAGGAATGAACAATATTTTTAGAGGGCTTTCAAAGACAATCACTATCGGAAAGCATTCCACTGTCTGGTTTAGTTTGTGACTATTTCAAAGTTCATGCATAAGGTTTCCTGGTTCTCTCTGTACTGCATGCAGAGCTTGGAAAGGCCTAAAAATTGCAAAACATAAATCTTTTTCTCCAGTTTGTTCCCTAAATTCCAATGCTCCAACTCATTTAGAAATCTTTGGTGAAACCTTGCTTTTGATTCTAAACTGCTTGTCAGAATCAGAGGGTGTTCTATATTAAATTGACACAAGAAAGGTATAGAAAACTTTTTTGCACATTTGGTCATAAATCTTGGGCTTCATGGCAGGTGATTCAAGGTAGATATGATCTTCAGGAACTTTATAAAAAGACCTTCCCTTTACATATGAAAGACCTTAGCACACTTTTCCAGACCATATCTAAACTACTTTTGGGGTGTGTATCCGTGGAATGATCTTCTAGGAAGACCAAAAAAAATTCTTTAATGTCTCATATAAATTTTACTAATCTTTTGTCTCCCTTGTTTCCTTTTCAAGACAAACTTAATGATATTACATATAAAAATGATTCTGAACCATTCTGGTCCCAATTGCTTGTCCTAAACTGAACATTCTTTTCTGAGACAAAAGAGTACTGTTTTAAGTGATTTTTTGTCGAATAAGCTTCAGGACGAGCCTGTCCTAGAGAAGTCTGGGGGTTGAGGTAGATCCTAAAAGAGCTTGAACAGTGCCTGAATCTTTAAGGAAGCTTATTTTTAATGTAAACTTGCTACTTTAGAAAAATACTTTTCAAGGTTGGTAAAAATTGATTGGCAAGGATGTTGTGATGTCCCCAACTCAAGCCATATGACTTAACGATGCATGGGCTGTCCTTTCCTTGGATTACCCAAGAGGAAGAGGATGTAGAGCATTATTGGGTAAGTGTGGAGTCTTTAGCTCGTACCCTATTCTATTATTAAGTTGTGGGCACGTCTTTTTATGCAACTTAAATGATTCCTAGTCTAAGGCTTAAGTTTTTCCCTTTGCACGTCTTTTTATGCAACTTAAGTGATCCCCAACCTAAAGACTTATTACTTCCCCCTATTTGAGTTTAACGACTTAAGAGCATGTATTTGAAGTGATTTTTATTAAACATGTGCACAAGAGGTCGAGGGGCGTTTCAAGATAAGGAGCCTATTGGCTCATTTTTTAGGGTTTTATTTGGAGCTTTGGATTGAGTTGGTAATGGATCAATCATTGAAATTAAATCCTTCTTTTGGGAGTCATTGTATAACATCTTAGGGTTCTTTTGGAGCTCATTATGTTATCAATTTTTTTTCTATCGCTGCTGCAATCTTTGGCTTAAGCTTTGAAAACCCTTGAGTATCCCTGGTTTCAAAGAGACATACAAGCTCCCCTTGGTCAGAAGGGTGTGTTTCAATAGAAGGGCTTTGGTTTGTGATGCCCTAGCACATCATTTTCAAAGCTACAATTTGTTAACAGATTTGAAGGCCAATTTTGGGAGGTGAGTTTCAGAATATCAGGATCAGATTTGGATTATCTACAACCATGTATCTTCCTGTTTCTGAGCATCATTGAAGCTAATAAAAGAAAGGACAAGTGGGACAAACCCAGCACTGGTTTACTGAGTTTTTTGCAAGAGCGGCTAGGGTTTGAAAATATTTATGAGGTACTTGTGCCTAAATCTGCATACCATTAATCATATTCATCTCAGAAAATTATGGAAAAATCAATGTAAGCCATTTCTGAAATTGATGGGCAGTTTTTAGTGTGTGTTTTGTAACTTTTGATATTCAGAAATATTCAAAATTTTCTATTAATTAACAAAAAAATATTTTGAGCATAGATCTAAGCTTGTTGAAGTGTTGTCTATTTGCAAATAAAATTTCAGAATTTTCTATTGCATATATTTGGAGATTTTGTGTTTTTTCCATTGTCCCTATTAGGGATATTATAGATGTTCATTGGAGTGACATATGCTTTAAGTTAATATCATGTCTGAATTTATTTCCAAATTATAGTTCCTTTTGTCAACAAAATTTATTAATTTTCCAGAAAGGGAGACAATGTTTTCAAGGAGAGAGACCTTGACAACTTAGATTTATAAGTCATGATTTGTTTAAATTATTGTGCAGATTTAAATCCAGCTGGACTTAGACGAAGAAAAACCATGATCATTATTTGTGCGTGAAGGGGATTCTATCTCATTTTAAAGAGGCAATTTCAGATTTTTATGAAAGCAACTTAAGCAGATGCCCAGGCAGCTTTTTAGAGGAAAACAACAAAAATCACTTTCACTGAGGCAATGACAGGTGGCCTGTCAGACTACTTAAACTGTATTGATGTTGGTCGATTTCAGAAGATGATTCTCCCCCAGCCACAAGCTGGGGAGATCATCATGCATGGCTACAGAATCTTCCTTCAGTCCTTCAAGTTGATCCTGTTACTAAAAATGTGCAGTTCTGAACTGTATGGTTGATGATGGGAAATGTTAAGGATCTGCTAGTAATACTACCCATACCGAATCATCTTGTTAGTCATCTTGTGATTTTTGGCTCAATTTACCCAAGCTGCCAGATCTGGGCCAGATCCTCTCGTATCCAGATTTTTCAGACATACCAAATCAGTCTGGTCTGAGCCAGACACTTTTTATTATTATTTTTTAAAGAAAATTTCCATTTCTTTGCAAACCACATTCCAAATGACTTGCTCCACTCAGCCCAGCAGTTGAAATTTTACATATGTTTATGTTATAATATAATATTTTCACATACATATAAATAGACTTTTTTTCTGGAGTCTACTTTCCCTTTTTCTCCAACCGAATGAATCTGTATTTTCAAACTTGGTAACCATGCTCAAAACAATTGTTAATTTTGACTTGGATTGGCCAGAAGGTGACATGGTTTTATGTTTATTTCCTAAAATTCTATATATTTGATTAAAAAACAATGGAACCAAACCTATCAAATCCTATTAGTCGACGAATTTGATGTCTTATGCTAAAACTTATTTAGAAACTGCTAAATCAAAATCCTTGCAAAATCAAATAAACTAAAACTTTAGTTTAGGAATATAAAATCATAACAAAAGTCTTGCAAAGTGAGCTGTATTACGTGGCATTTAAGTTTTAGCCTGTAATGCCCAACCTAGCTTGACCTTTACTTAGGCCACAATTAAGCATTAATCGAAGTTGGACTCCTTAATTAGGCTATTTAACATGATTTGGATCATGCTTTGTTTCATGTACCTTTGATTATTTTATATTGGATCACGGGAAAAAAGATTTTGGATAATGGTTAATAAGCACTTGATTATCATGTTTTTATTTATATCTCTTCATACCATAGAGGTACCATGATGAATATGTGCAGGAAACAGAGGTTTCCAAATGTGTTCCAAACTTATTATACACCGATGATGAGATTAGTTGGTAAGGGTTTGCATTGAGTCCATCACGTGGTTATTTGAGTCAACGCGCGCAAGTAGGAGCTCCAGCAAAGGACAACCATAGTGGACAATAGAACCTATAAGTGGATTGGTATGGGAGTCAACTTGTGTGCAGCGGGTTGTGTGGCACATTGGCCACATGGATACTTAGCATATTATGCCTTGAAGGCATAAACACGAGTGGATATTATGTATAATGTGGAACCTTTTCCATGTGAACAACAAATAAAATGAGATAAGGAGCCAAAAGCTTCATGATCACCAAAGAAAAAATGTGATTAATAAACATAAAAAAGGATATCCATTTAATAATAAGTGTGGATTATTATTGTGGATTGCAAGCCGGCAACCACAGGGACAAACACACAGCAGTAAACAAAGGAAAGTGAAGGCCATGTAATAAAGTGACCCATCCATTAACCAAATGGTATCCACAGTGGACAATACCTAGCCGGGTTTAAATAGAGCAGCGACCAAAAACTAGAGAGGTCACAACCCAAATGGAAAGGAGGTGGCTGGTAAACATTGAATACAATAAGCAAGTAGGCTCTGCTAATAGCAGAAGAGAAGGGACTGCAGGAAGCAACCACAGAGGACCAGTCAGTTTGCATGAATTAAATGGAACAAAGAAAGAAGAAACAACAAGAAAACCTCAAATCAGAATAATATGGGGATCACCATTCCTCACTCAATATGGCTTGACAAAATGATGGAAGAAGGTTACAGCAATTAATGGCAGCCAAGACTTTGCTAAGAGTAGAAGAATTATATAAAGGCAGCCCGTGTAAGAAAGGGTTCACAAATGCAGAGGAACAGCAGTCAGTTGTCCAACTGGTTTAGTTTTTCATTGTGTTTAGAAGGCCATATCACCCAAGGTGGGTTCACTCGGCAAGTGTTCGGCATGTTACTATCATCCAGCGGATTCAGTTGGTCAGTTGTTTCAAATGATGAGATTGCCCGGGATGGGCTTATTTAGTTGGGTTCGGTTCGTTGGTAAGCCGAAAGCAGAATGAGAAGTGTTTGATCACGATAAACTCAACAGAGACTGAGTGAGTGACAGGGAAGTATTGCAGCCCTGTCATAGTAATTCTTATTATTGCTTTGAGCCTTTTCCATTTTCATTAAAAGTTGTGGCTTTACTTGATAATTGTGGATCTTATTTTATTATGGCAATTTCCCTTGGTTTGCATATTTGCAATTAATGCCTTCGCCTTTTTGTTACAGGATGTGGCCTTATTCATTGATCGATGAATCTTAGTTATTTGTATCAACTTTCTATTGTGAATGATTGCGTTTTACAACAATGGTTGGACTGTCTTATTATCATTCATTCTTCTGCTTGCTTATTTTATATTTTTCATCCTCCGTGATTTCTAAGGGTAGGTTAGAAGAAGGTAAAGAACAGAGCTTTGCATCCAGTAGTTCCTTTGTATCCATCGGCTTTATATTACTACGTAGTTAGAGGCTTCCACCATGGTGTGGGAGAGGTGGTTAAGTCCCAAAGTGGTGTTTTTGGGGGTTCCTTATCTCCTGTGGGTTAGATGTTTCCACCTTATGCAAGCTATATCTTATTAGCATATGATTACATACCTTTGACAGCGCTTGGATCTCTAGCAGTTGGAGTTTGGGAACCCTCTTTTATGTGACCTTCTTCCAGCCTTTGAATGTTCTATTGTGGCTTATGCCGTTTACAAATTTATCTCTACTGATTATTTTGAGAGTCATTATGTTGGTGTTATTACATATTGCTCTTTGTGACTTCTGCCTTGAGCCGACTACTATTTATTATTTGCTACCACGTGTAACCTTTCCCCGATTTAAGCTCGTTGGTTAAATTGGATCAGAATATTAAGTGAATGAGTTAACGTTGTGGCAGCAGTTTGGGGACAATGTTTTGGGTTGACTTTCAGTGGTTGAGCAGTGTGTATATATATCAGCAGAGCAACCAGAGGATTCCTCAGTTCAACCTTATGGACTCCGAGCAAATGCTGTGAGTGTGGCCAAGTGGAGCATGGCACCAAATCCTCTCATAAACAAAGTATATTATTTTATCATTATGTTGTGGCAAGCAAGCAAGCTTCAATAGTCAGGTGCACACGTTCCAAGCTTAAATGTCACTCTTCCATTTCGTTTCAAACTACAATGCTGCTAGTAAGTCATTAAATCTGGGAAATTGAATGGTGGACGGTTATGTTTTGCAATTTATTATGTTGTGTATATTTCATTGCATTGTATGTGAAATTTGAAATGCTTGCAATGGATTAATTAGATTGCAAATTATAATTTTAAGATCACAATGAATACTTCTCGTCCCTACTTAAAAAATAATGAAAAGGGTGAAAACAAGCTTGAGGGAGGTTAAATCACCATCATCTCTTATACCCAGCTCCTTCAGAATGAGGCCTGTGATCGCCATTGCATATTGTATAAGGAATAAATGAACTGACAATAATAGTTCCAGTCCCCTTTTTATAATCTGTCTTCTTACGTTTAAATATGACAGACTAATAGTCTAATCCCTTTGGGGCTTTAGAGATGGGGTCAATAGATAGAGCAGAAACCTGTTGTCATGTCCCCTTTTCAGTTGACATGTTCTGAGTTCATGGTTAGCCTATTATGCGACCCTCGTAGGCTGATAGGATGGTTAGAGGGTCTTGATCGAGATTGGGGTGGCTTCGTTTAGCAGAGGTTTTCCAGTTGGCTTTCGTTTGGGCTCGTTTGGACATGTATTGAGGGAGATATTAATATTTGATTGATTTAATCAAATATTAATTATTTAGCCTATTTCTAATTAGAAACCCTAATTCTAATTTAAAAAACCCTAATTAGGGCAAGCATATCTTTTGAGGGTATAAGGGTTTCTCATGGAGGCCATTATTGATTAGCCATTGATTATTGATTATTGATTTTTGAAAAAAAAATTCTGTGAAGACTAAGCCTAGGGTTCCAGGATTCCATTTGCATTGGAGAATGTTCCCTCTTCAGTGTGTGCAATTAAGAGGCTGTGGAATATCAGCTGATCTATTGCTAGATTGAGAGATAGCTTCATCCAGAAGTTATCACAGAATTTACAGGGTTGAGAGATAACTTCACACAGAAGTTATTATAGATATTCCAGGTATTTATTTCTTTATGTTTTGATTCAATAAATTATACAGCTAGAGACCTTCTGTGCTAGAAACATATATTTTCAGATCAAGGGTTGAAACAGGAAAGTTGTGCTTAATTGGCGGCCGTACGAAGTCCGTACAGGTCCGTACAGATCCACGCAGACACCGATATCGGCAAACAGAGATCCCCAGTGACCGACATCGACCGACTGGAAATCGACGTCGGCAGAGAAGGACCTACAGTGACCGACGCCGGCGACTGTGTGTTCGACACAGCAGGCCGAGACAGAATTTCCAGATTCAAACCCAGTTTCCAGATTTGCAAAGCCAGGATTTCAAAATTGTATTTCATATTTTATATGCATAAGAGAGGACTGTAATTGTAATAGTTTAGAAGGACAAGTGATAAGATCTGTGATTTGCTATTGAGAGACTATATTATTGTTATCATTCTGAAATTTATTCAACAAAAGTTGTATCTTTGTCCGGAGTTTTTGTGTTGCTATATTTCCTATTTGGAGGGGATATTACAGTGGTATCAGAGCTTTTGCTTAGAAAAAGGAGCCCCTAAGTAAGGGACATCACAGTGGTATCAGAGCTAAATCCTGCCAGCCTGAGGGTCTATAGATCTTATGCAGCCACAAGAGTTGGGACCACACAGGTATAACACACGCAGTAAAGCCTTCCTTGAAGGTACCCAGTTGTTAGAACAGCAGCGGATTATCATGAGTGACAGACGTGAGGGCAGCCCACCCAGGGGCCACAGGTATGATGCTGATCAAGACACCAGAGACTTTCACCGTGCTATGATGACAAGCCAACAGCAGATGAATCAGACACTACAGGCACTTATGGCTATGATAAGGGAGATGAATGCCCCTGATGGACAGAATAGGGACCAAAGAGATGACAGGAGTGCTACGGTTAATCAGAGACCACAGCGGACTCACTCCAGAACAGCTGATAGACCTACATGTCCTACATTTGTTCAAGAAGAACCAGAGGCACCAGCAGAGGAGGAGGCAGGGAATTCCCCATTTGCAAATGTTTACATGGCTGCAAATGATGAGTGGGACTTATTACCTCCTCATGTTCAAGAGAGGACGTCCTTTGACCGTTTTGCTAATCTGAGGAGAGAGCACTACAAATTGGTTAGACAGGACAGGAGGCCTAGAGTTCAATTCAGTGCGCTGAAGAAGGCTACTAGTAAGCTTTCTTTGACTACTTTTGACGGCAGCGGCAAAATGACAGCTCAAGCTTGGGTTCATAAGCTTGACACCTTTTTGGCATTGAGACCAATGTCAGAGATAGAGGCCATCAAATACGCCACTTTGCACTTGGATGGAGTAGCACATAATTGGTGGTACCATGGTATGGTAACACTTCAGCATAACCAGGTAACAGAGTACCAGGACTTTGTGGATAGATTGGTTAAGCGGTTTGACAGGAAAGATCCCGAGGTTTACTTTCGAGATCTGGGATAGTTGAGACAAACAGGTAACCTGGAGTCCTTCATTGGTGAGTTTCAGAGATTGGCAGTCATGGTGCCCAATATTTCAGAGCGTAGATTGGTAGTTCTCTTCATAGAGGGATTGACAGAGCCATTGAGAGGTTGGATCAAAGCCTTTGATCCTCCATTACAGGTAGCGATGAAGAAGGCAAGTAGTATGGAGATGGCAGCCCCATCCCATAAATTTAACTCCAAGGGTACTTCTTCATCTAGAGACCATAAGTGCTCCAACGCAGATACAGAGAGACCGGATTTTAACATAGATAAATCCGGGGTTAAAAATGATTCAAAGGCCAATCCAGCAGCACCACCTTTGGATCGTGAGGCGCTTAATGATCTATGCAGGAAGAAGCTTTGCTTCTACTGCAAAGGTCCATATGATATCCATCACGATTGTCCTTTGAGGCCTAAGGGCAAGGCGAATCGTGTGATGTGGGCATATTATGAGGATTCAGATTCTGAGGATTTCGAACAGCAGAATAGTTCTGAGGGGGCAGAGGCAGAGGCTTCAGGGCCTAAGGCAGAGGCAGAGTTAGAGCTTCACATACAGGAGGCACGCATATCCAGTATTCAGTCAGATGAGTCATTCAGACTCCGTGGAGTTTTGGCGGGGCAGAAGGTTATCACCCTTCTTGATACAGGAGCCACACATAATTTCATAGATGCTAGATTTGTTGAAAAGCGTGGACTCACTACCGTAGATTTTGAGGGCATCAGAGTTAAGGTAGCCGATGGTCACACTCTTAAGTGTGAGCGTATGATTAGAGACCTCCCATTGCACTTGAACAACTATGAGTTCAAGGCTGATTATTATGTGGTAAACATGGGGGATATAGACTTAGTCTTGGGTATGAAGTGGCTTCATTCATTTGAGGAAGTTACTCTTCGTCTCAAGGACATGGAGGTTCTCTTTGATGTTGATGGGAAGACACACATTCTTAAGCCAATACGGGGCAGCAGCTTCAGATATATGTTTTTTCATCGGATGGAGGTACCTATACCACATGATATGATAGAGGGCGATGACGAGAGCACATTGGCACCAACACAGGAGAGGTATGAGGACGAGCTTGGTCTTGAGGTGAGTTCAGTTTAGGAGTTGTCACATGTGGTGAGGACTCAACTTTCTGTTACAGTCGGGTCACAGGTTGATGATGATATGACTATTTCTAGCCTTCACAATCCAGTTTTAGATATTGTTCAAATAAGAAGTTTGCTTGCTGATTTTCATTTATGGATTGGATGTTGGGGTGCTTATCTTAGTACTAGAGATGATGTGACGCCATTACATGAGAGTTGGGATGGACATGGCATGGGGTTCGTGTTAATTGACAGTGGTGGAGATCATAACTACATTTGGGATCCAGGTGGATTGATTGATTTGTCATTCAGCGATTGCTTGAGGGCAAGCAATTCTAGGAGGGGCGGATTGTCATGTCCCCTTTTCAGTTGACATGTTCTGAGTTCATGGTTAGCCTATTATGCGACCCTCGTAGGCTGATAGGATGGTTAGAGGGTCTTGATGGAGATTGGGGTGGCTTCGTTTAGCAGAGGTTTTCCAGTTGGCTTTCGTTTGGGCTCGTTTGGACATGTATTGAGGGAGATATTAATATTTGATTGATTTAATCAAATATTAATTATTTAGCCTATTTCTAATTAGAAACCCTAATTCTAATTTAAAAAACCCTAATTAGGGCAAGCATATCTTTTGAGGGTATAAGGGTTTCTCATGGAGGCCATTATTGATTAGCCATTGATTATTGATTATTGATTTTTGAAGAATTTCTTCTGTGAAGACTGAGCCTAGGGTTCCAGGATTCCATTTGCATTGGAGAACGTTCCCTCTTCAGTGTGTGCAATTAAGAGGCTGTGGAATATCAGCTGATCTATTGCCAAATTGAGAGATAGCTTCATCCAGAAGTTATCACAAAATTTACAGTGTTGAGAGATAACTTCACACAGAAGTTATTATAGATATTCCAGGTATTTATTTCTTTATGTTTTGATTCAATAAATTATACAGCTAGAGACCTTCTGTGCTAGAAACATATACTTTCAGATCAGGGGTTGAAACAGGAAAGTTGTGCTTAATTGGCGGCCGTACGAGGTCCGTACAGATCCACGCAGACACCGATATCGGCAGACAGAGATCCCCAGTGACCGACATTGGCCGACGAGAGACCGACGTCGGCAGAGAAGGACCTACAGTGACCGACGTCGGCATAATATCGATCGACGCCGGCGACTGTGTGTTCGACACAGCAGGCCAAGACAGAATTTCCAGATTCAAACCCAGTTTCCAGATTTGCAAAGCCAGGGTTTCAAAATTGTATTTCATATTTTATATGCATAAGAGAGGACTGTAATTGTAATAGTTTAGAAGGACAAGTGATAAGATCTGTGATTTGCTATTGAGAGACTATATTATTGTTATCATTCTGAAATTTATTCAACAGAAGTTGTATCTTTGTCCAGAGTTTTTGTGTTGCTATATTTCCTGTTTGGAGGGGATATTACAAATGTTCAGGATTTGGGAGTACCTGGTCCTGATGAGTTTGAGATACCAGTGGAGTCGAGTCACCAGATTGATTCTTCTCACATAGATGACAGTATGGTACAGTTAGTTGTGCCACCTTTACAGAGGGATCAGTTGTGGTGTGTGGGGGAGTATGTTGATGCTTCCTCATATAATTTTTACTGCACTGAATCATTCATGGAGTATTTGTTGGATAGTGCAGGGGTTCGTTTGGACTCGCAAAAAGTGACAGAAGGTGTTCTCATCCGAGGTACTAGTGCTATTAGCAGATTGGGTGGGGAGATTATAGTGATGCTTTCTACTATGCTACCTCACAGGGATTTTGAGGTGGGATTTGTTGAGCAGATTGCACAGGGTCTTATCCAGCCTACAGCCACTCGGAGTCAAAGATTGGAGCTATCTGTTGATTCCCAGTTCAGTGATGGTGAGCCAGTAGCAGAGTTTGGGGGTTCCTACCGATATTATACGGTAGGATATGCTCATTATTTTTCTTTTGACCCAGAGTTAGATGATTTGATTTCACGCAAGTGTGGATTGGATCCAGATTCTTACCATCCATTATGGGATGGATTGGCACCATCTTCTGTAGATGGAATTGGTAGTAGCAAGTTACATAGACTGCAGTATCGACACATTCAGGGCAGTTGTGATTTTAGAGATTGGTTGAGTTACATTCACCAGTTTGATTGTGGATTCCTCTTGGTTATATTTCAGAGGATATTGCAGGAACTTGCATTGATTTACAGCAGTGCAGAGCATAACTACATTTGGGATCCAGGTGGATCGAGTGGTTCATTGTTCCGAGATTGCTTGGGGACAAGCAATTTCTGGAGGGGCGGATTGTCATGTCCTCTTTTTCGTGGACATTGACAGGCTTGATGATTAGCCTATTATGCGACCTTCGTAGGCTGATTGGATGGATAGAGGGTCATGATGGAGATTGGCTTGGCTTTGATTTACAGAATTCCTATAGTTGGCTTTCATTCAGGGTATTTCAGACACATTGGGCCTGAGCTCCTATTATTTAGGGATATTTGACATGCAGCGGAGCACCCTTGTTTTGATATGGTCATGTGCAGAATCACTCCCTGGTTCACCAGCTTCAGACGGTTTGAGGATCCGACATGTATTGAGGGAGATATTAATATTTGATTGATTTAATCAAATATTAATTATTTGGTCTAATTTTAAATTAGATATTAATTAATTATTAATTAATTAATTATTTGGTCTAATTTTAAATTAGATATTAATTAATTATTAATTATTAATTAATTGGTCTAATTTTAAGACCCTAATTCTAATTTAAGAAGCCCAAGTTCTAATTTGAGGAATTCTAATTTAAGAACCCCAAGTTCTAATTTGAGGAAATCTAATTTTAGCAAGCACACCTTTGGAGGGTATAAGGGTTTCTCATGGGGGAGATTATGGATTCATGAATTGATTATTGATTTTGATATTGAAGAAATTTTTCTGTGAAGACTGAGCCAAGGGTTCCAGGATTCCATCTGCAGTGGAGAACGTCAACTCTTCATTGTGTGCGATTCAGAGGCTGTGAAATATCAGCTGATCTATTGCCAAATTAAGAGATAGCTTCATACAGAAGTTATCACAGAGGTATACAGATTTGAGAGATAGCTTCACACAGAAGTTATCACAGTATTTCAGGTATTTCTTTATTTAGTTTTGATCCAATAAGTTATACAGATATAGATCTTCTGTATTAGAATTGTATATTCTTGAGATCAGGTTGTTCAACTATCAGGGGTTGAAAACAGACAGGTGTGCTTAATTGGTGGCCGTACTAAGTCCGTACAGGTCCGTACAGATCCGCTCAGACACCGACCACGGCAGAGAGAGATCCCCAGTGACCGACATCAGCCGACTGGAGACCGACGTCGGCAGTGAAGGACCGACAGAGACCGACGTCCGCAGAATATCGACCGACGTCGGTGACTGTGTGTTCGACACAGCAAGCCGAGACACAGATTCAAGCTCAATTTCCAGATCTAAAAAAGTTAATCAGGGTTTTAAGGCTGTATCTGAATATTCCTTTTATGCATGACTGAGAACATCTATTGTAACCATCTGGACAATAATAAGATTAGTGATTTGCCAGTTAAGAGATTTACTGTGGTTTCTTGTTATTTGAATTTATTCTGCAAATTCGTATCTTTGTTTAGAGCTTTTGTGTTTCTATATTCCCTGTTTGAAGGGGATATTACAGTTGTTCAGAGCTTTTGTAGGAGAAAAAGGAGCCCCTAAGTAAGGGACATCACACCTGTGACTAATGAATTTAAGATGGACCTGCTTCAATAAAGGGAAGCACCCGGAGATAAATCGCTATGGCCTTGTTCTTAAATCTGCAGCCTTTGTAATTAAGGCATACACATACCTCTGCATGTGAAACTTTAAGACCTGAAATAGTTAATGACAAGGGCTTCTATATTTAGGCCTTCGCTGTTGATCTTCGATTGCGGCTTCTTAAATATTGATCATGTGAATTACATTCGCAGGTCACTGGTATAACTTTGGAACCTCTACATTAGTGCATTACCGTCCTTGTAATATTGCATAGACCTTGGTGATCACATTTGTCCATATTGCAAACATTTAACTGGTTCCCAATTGTAGAAATGGCAGCTTGAAGTAGGAGCTAAGCCACTTAGTTTGGTTGTGCATATATATTAAGCAGGAATGCAGCTCTACGCTTCAGTATGACACTATGAAGATTAGATCACGCTGAAATCCTCACTCACAAGATATTGCTTTGAGATCGCAGCCACTAATACCTTTAGTTGCCTTTAACAGTAACTGTTAAAGAGAGAGAATCTCCTCTTTCAGCCTTACTGTCATTTTGAGCTTCCTGCTCTTCTTCGCACTTTCCTGCACTGTCATCGGACTTGATATAGTTGTCCTTGCATTTAGTTTGGGTCTCACGACTAAGTGTTTGGTTGCCGAAAAATGTGTGGCCAAGATCGTGCCTCTTGGCACAATCCTGCAGCCATGGGACAATGGAGCAATCGCCCCCTTTTCTTTTAGTCTTGAGACTTCATAGACTCCATGACCCCAAGAGGCCATGATGGTGACAAGTGTCACCATCTCAACAGCTCAGACTTAGTCATTTTCTGCGAGGGCTTTAAGCCATAACCCTTGTACGTGGACCCATGATCATATCACACTCAGCTGAATATGATTATAGCCTTTGGGGTTAGATGCAGCAGCCAACTTATATTTGTTATTATATTATTGTTGAAATATTATGCAGCCTTATGTTTTTAGACTCGGAGTTTTGTCACCTTGTGACCCACTCCGTGATCCTGCGATGTGGCAGAGATCTAACTGTTCAAAGTCACACGCAGACGCTTTATGACTTAGCGCCTATTGGGTCATTGTGGTCACAGGTAGCATGTGATGAAGCCACATGGCACTCATCCCAGTGACACGACCTTGTCTTGCCTAAGTTGGAAGCAAGTATCTTTCGTCAAAGCGTGGACCTGTTAAACTGTAGACTGTGGCTTAATTGCATTGAACTTTGTAATGGACTGTGGCCACGTGTTCATGTGACCAGTGATTAGTGCGAAAGAGGCCACATAGTATGCCATACCTTGTAGTTGAAACGGCAGCCACATGGACAGGGTTGAAGCACTGACTTCTTTCCTCAAACATAACGCCAGATGCTTATGGCATAGGGTGGCCAGTCTTGGGCATTAGTAGAAACTGAGACCATTTGTGATCATGACACGGGTCATGATCGCATGGCCCCACGATCATGCGATAGGCTAGAGGGCAAGCTTTATGCACATGGACCCATTGGTCTATGAACCGCCATTCATTTTATTTGAAATCTGCAGGGGTTAGTCGGTGGCGGCCAGGTGTCCCACCTTGAACAAGGTGTCATCTTACCACGAACTCCATGAGATATGGATATAAGCCACGGACACATTACCATTATGGGACCAAATAAATTAGGGATCATGTCCACATGAATAATGGATAGAGATGTGACTTATGTTTTAAGTGGGGCCACACAGAGATATTAGACAGATATAATGTGACTATTATTATAGTCGGTGGCCACATTGTGGAATAGATAGTATGATGTGGCCACTCCATTACTATTTTAATAAGTAACATGGTCAAGACCTCTATGAGGTATTCTAGTGGGATCACCAGACATATATCTTATATATCCCAATTGAGAATACTAGTTAAGTGGGAAATTGAATATGGTCATTTAGTGACCCTTAACCTGATGAGGATTATATATCTAATGGACCGATAGTCGCTCTTTGGATTTTTGAGGGAACTAATGTAGCCCTAATTCCACTTATTTTAGGAGCATAAGTCAATATGTAGGCAGCCTAGGGAGTGGGAGCGGGCAAATTAGAGGGCAACACTTAAAATGTTGTGATCTCATTTGTGTGGGTTGCTTCTAACCTTCGAACGACTTAGGATGAGTAATCTCTTGTGGGTTCATAGCCCATAAGTCCCAGGATCATAACTTGGCATGTGTGTGAGATAATCGAGACTAACTCAATAACCCATATGTATTAATCTAGTAGGATTAATTATGGATGAAGGCTCAATATTGTTATTGTGTATTGGTGTGCAGTTTTTGTGAACGTGTTGGATGAGCAATGGGCTAATAAGTTTTGCATAATCGCAATTAATAGTAATTACCAAAAAAAAATTGTAGTTGGTTTTGGAGTAGCGTGGGAGGGAGGGTGTATCACTGACGGGTCAAACGCTGTTGACTTCTGAGAAGACTTTAAAGATGAAAGGTGTGCATGTAAAGTGCAATTGTGAACAATTTTGTGAAAATAACCTATGGGAATCTTGGAAAGATTTTGTTAAGCTGATAATGATCACTCATAATTATATCCACAGTAATATCTGAGATTCACAATAAAAATTGGGACATTGTTCTTGAGCAACAGCACCACAAATAGTTTGGGTGGCTCTTTTTTAGATATTAACTGGACATGGAATTTAAGTTTGACATGGATAAATGTTAGCAAGAGAAAAGCCAAAGGTCACAAGTGAAATGAAAATAGTTTTACAAGAATCTAAAATTGTCAAATAGAAGATACAGCAGGCTGAATCTACCTTGACAACTGGATCCCGTAGTTATGCTAAGCCTATTATCAAAAATTGGCCGAAAGTGCTATTTTGAAGAATAATTAAGATGAGATTTCAAATGATTAAGGCTGAATAACATATAGCATAATTACATTAGCGGGAAAGACCCAATAGTGAAATATTCAAATTTTTAAGATCTCCTTAACAAGGAGAATTACCCATTTAAAAAAAATGGCATGTCCAATAGATTTCGCTAAGACAAGCAAGCTTCTATAATCAGGGGCACACATTCCAAGCTTAAATGTTCTCTTCCATTTCCTTTCAAAATATAATGATGCTGGTGAATCATTAAATCTGGGAAATTGAATAGTGGAAAGTTACGTGCTGCAATATATTATGCTGTGTTTATTTCCTTGCATCGTCTGTGAAATTTGAAATGCTTGGAATGAATTAATTAGCTTGCAAATCATAACGTTAATGTCACTGTGAATACTTCTTGTCTTTGCTTCTTAATAAATAATGAAGGCTAAAAACAAGCTTGAGGGAGGTTAAACCCTTGTCATTTCTTATACCCTGCTTTTTGGCAATTAGATAATAGTTTTCCCCTTCCTTGAGAATGAGACCTGTGATGGCCATTGAATATTGTATAAGAAATAAATGAACTGATAATAATAGTTCCAATCCACTTTTTATACTCTGCCTTCTTATGTTTAAATATGACAGACCATACCCGTGGGGCTTTTGAGATAAGGTCACTAGATAGAGCAAATACCTGTGACTAATGAATTTAAGATGGACCCACTATAATAGAAGGAAGCACCCAGAGATAAATCTCTATGGCCTGGATCTTAAATCTGCAGCCTTTGTAATTAAGTCATATGCAGACCTTTGCATGTGAAACTTTAAAGAATGAAATACATAATGACAAGGGCTTTAATATTTAAGCCTTCGACAGTGAGTTTTAATCGCATCTTCCTAAATCTTGATCATGCAAATCACAATCGCGTGTCACTGGTATAACCTTGGAACCTCTACATTGGTGCATTATTGTCCCTGTAATATTGCATAAACCTTGGTGATCGCAGCTATCTAGATTGCGAACGTTTAACTGGTTTGCAATTGTAGCAATGGTGGCTTGAAGTAGGAGCTAAGCCACTTAGTTTGGTTGTGCATAAATCTTAACCAGGAATGCAGCTCTACTCTTCAGCATGACACTATGAAGATTAGACCACAATGAAATCCTCACTCCCAAGCTATTATTTGAGATCGCAGCCACTCATACCTTCAATTGCCTTTAGCATGACTATTAAAGAGAAAGAATATCCTCTTTCGGCCTTAATATCATTTTGAGCTTCCAGCTCTTCTTCGCACTTTCTTGCATTGTGATCAGGCTTAGAATTGCTTTCCTTGCATTTAGTTTGGGTCTTGTGGCTCAGTGTTTGGTCACTGAGAAATAAGTGACCAAGATCGTGCCACTTAGCACAATCCCACAACCACAAGACCACAGAGCAGTCGCCCCCTTTTCTTTTAGTCTTGAGGACTCTGTGGAGTCCGCGAACCCAAGAGACCGTGATGGTGACAAGTGTCACCATCTCAACGGCTCGATCTTAGTCATTTTCCAAGGGGGCTTTAAGCCATAACCCTTGTACGCAGACTTGTGATCTTATCAAATTCAGTTGAATATGGTTATAACCTTTGGGATTAGATGTAGAGGCCAACTTATATTTGTTATTGTATTATTGTTGAACTTGAAATATTATACAGCCTTATGTTTTTAGACTCAGACTTTTGTCACCTTGTGACATACTCCATGATCCTGCCAAGTAGCAGAGATCTAACTGTTCAAAGTCAAGCGGAGTTGCTTTATGACTTAGCGCCTCTTGGATCATTGTGGTCGCAGGGAGATCGTGATGAGGCCACCTGGCACTCATCCCAATGACACAGCCTTGCCTTGCCTATCTTCTATTGAAGCGCGAATCCGTTAAACCTTAGATTGTGGCATAATTGTATTGATGTCCATAATGGATTGTGGTCAGGTGTTCATGTGACAAGCATTTAGTGCACAAGAGGCCATGCCGTATGTTATCCCTTGTAGTTGAAACAGCAACCACATGGGCAGGGTTGAACCACTGACTTCCTCAAACATAAATACATAATGCCAGATGCTTATGGCATAAGGACGGTCTGTTTTGGGCATTGGTAGAAACCGAGACGTGACACATGTCATGATCCCGGGCCCCCGCGATCACACAATAGTTATGAGGGCAAGCTTTATGCGTGCAGATCTGTTGGTCTATGAACCATCATTCATTTCATTTGAAATTTGCAGGGGTCGATCAGTGGTAGCCACGTGTCTCACCTCAAACAAGGTGCCACCTTGAAGGCGGTTTTGTCTTACAACAAACTCCATGAGATATGTATATAAACCACCGACGCGTTACCATTATGGGACCAAATAAATTAGAGATCTTCGCATGGATAATGGATGGAGATGTGAGTCACATTTTAAGTGGGGGCCATGCAGAGATACTAGAAAAATATGATGCGACTAAAATTATAGTTGGTAGCCACACCATGGAATAGTTAGTATGATGTGGCCACTTCGTTACTATTTAATAAGTAACATGGTCGAGACCTCCATGAGGCATTACGGCGTGACCACCATGCATGTATCTTATATATATCACAATTGAGAATAATAGTTAAGTGGGAAATTAAATATGGTCATTTTGTGACCCTTAGCCTGATGAGGATTATACATCCAATAGTCACTCTCTGGGTTTTTAAGGGAACTATTGTAGCCCTGATTCCACTTATGTTGGGAGCATAAGTCAATACATACGCAGCCCGAGGAGTGGGCGTAGGCAAATTAGAGGACAGCACTTAGGGAGTTGTGATCTGGTTGGTGTGAGTTGGTTCCAGCCTTCGAACGAATTCGAAGGAGTTGTCTTTTGTGGGCCCATTACCCATAGGTTCAAGGATCATAACCTAGCATGTATGTGAGATGAGGCCCAATTAACTCGATAACCCATCCATATTAATCCAATAGGTTTAATTATGGATGAAGGCGCAATATAGTTATTGCATATTGATGTGCACTATTTGTGAACATGTTGGATGAGCAATGGGCTCATACACTTTGTGTAAGCGCAATTATTGTTTATTACAAGAATAAAATTGTAGTTGGTTTTGGAGTAGCACAGGAGGGTGCTACATAGCCTCACAAGTACTTAAAGTCTCTTAAGCTCTCAGAATTTGTGAATTCCTATATAGAAGATATCTGAGGGAAAGGAGTAATTTTATTATGTTTCAATTTCATGACACTGGCTTTTAAAGCCTTCGAGAAATCTTGTGCATACTGTAACAGTTGATGCTGAGAAGACTGCACGTCAGCATCTATCCCTTGGGATGTTTACTCCCTTCAATGGTTACATGTAAATTCGCCATTTTCTTCAGCCAACCCAATTCTGAACAAGTTTTGGATTCATCTCCTTAACATGAAAATGAATGTTTGACATGGCATCATGAAGGTTGTATTGGTGACACTTATTGACTTTCATGAGGGCTCATTAATCACAGCCAAGCATGACGTACGAAGTCCCCAAATTGCAAATGTTGTGTTCCAAAACATAAAACACATTTTGCCAAGATATTTTAATATAAAGGTCATATTTTGTAATGTGATGTTGTAGTTCTAAGTTCTCAAGATGTATTCTATTTTTTCTATGTAAATGGGACTGCTAATGTGTCATAGGGCCCACGTATTAGGAAAAATCAAGGTTAGGGTTTCATACCCTCCTCTTATTAGAAGTGTTATTCCCCATCTTATGTATTCATCTATTTATAATTTAAATACGAACTCATCTTGGAGATAGTTTGGAGCATTTTCCTCCATTCTTATTTAGAATTGAAGGTGCCATCTGACTTTAAGTACGCAGATGCCTCCATTTAATGTTATTGCATAGTTGAGCCTCTTGTGGTTGCAAGTACGCTACAGTTGGTAACAAAGTTAGTTTCCAATCTGCAAGGCGAAAAAAAAAGGAACCATGAAGTGCAGAGACCATTATTTTTTACTCGAGCATTTGATTAAAGCAAAACTTTTTTCCTAGAAGAGGGCGCTTTTCTTGAGTGGTTTATCATAATTTTGGGATCAATATAAAGGAAGCTATGGCCATCACAATCAGCTGTTCTGGAATCGTGTTGCAATTGGCTGTAATCATCAGCTGACTTGTATTTGGTGGAGGATAACATTCAAGTCAAGCATCCGACTGTGGTACATTGTTTTTTTTATTGCAAAGTAAATATATAGAGCCTTAATTAGACAGGAATTTCATTGATTTATATGAATTAGAGAGAGAGAAGCTCTGCACGTTGATGTTTTTTCAGCCTCCATAACATTGTTGAAAGAGAGAAAAAGTAATAACACTAAATTTAAAACATAAACCCCATTGTGTCTTTTTTTGTAATTGAAGAAGTTCAAATCTACTTTTCTACGAAAAATTAGCTTCATATTTGTAGCAGGAGGGGAGATCCACTCAAGGTTTTTCTTCAAACCCTAGCCTAGGAAAATAAATGTTGAAGAAAAAGGGCATGGAATCTTCAAACAAGGCTAGGCAATAACTATTGAAAAAAAAACATTTAATGCATTTGATAGATTTATAATTCATTCCCATAATCAAAGATGAATCTGGAAAATAAATAGATGCATGGCTTTAACTGGAGGATGCTTGCACTGAATGGTGTGAGGATTTCTTCCAGTTGGACGAAGATAACTCATTTGGGCATCTCTTTGGTAAATTTCCCTTCTATGATGAAGATGATTCTATTTCACCCGTGTTTTATGATTCTCTTCCTCTTTATTACAAGTCTCCCAACTACGATGATATGCAAGAGGCAAAGATCTCCCCACTTCTCTTTGTGAAGTCTCCTATTCTTTTTGATAAATATTCCAATGGTAAGAATGTACTTACGAAAAGTGGGGCTAAGGAAGCTAAAGAGGCAAAGATGATTGAAGTCATATGTTCCTTTACAAAGGAGGTTAAGGAATGGAAGGTTAGGGAAGACAAACATATCAAACGGGAAGAAGCTATGCTCCTCCACCTAAGCTAGATGTTCCTTTACAAATTAGGTTATGGCTAATAGAAAGGAAAAGATTATTTGAAGTCTGTCTTTCGAATTCTATAACTGCAACTTTTGGATTGTTGCTGTCATTTGGATGGGATTTCAAAATGAATTCATGACTGAGTTCAAATTTCAGGCTAAAATCTGATGTTTACACAATTGGCTATTGATGCACTTCCTCAGCCCTCTGCTTTTTAAATATCAATTAAGGGTATTAATGTAGATGGTGGACCTGCAACTGCAGTGAGGTTTTCAAGAGTTTTAGTTGACATGTTATCCGAGGCTCAATACAGTCAACTGCTGAATTTATTTTGTAAATTTGTACCATATCATCTTCTCATAATATGGCATTCCTTCCTTTTCCTTATAAAAGAAAAAAGAATGTCTCATCCAACTACTCAACGGTTCTACATTTATATAGCATTACTCACAAGAAATAGCAAAATTTGCAACAAAAAATCATACAAAATATTTCAACTTAATTCTAGTGATTGGGCCATCACCAACTGTTTTTTGTTTTGCTATATCACCAAATTCTGCTGAAAAAGATATAATGTCCGTAATAAACCAGAACAATTACAGCACAAAATGCAAAATGCAAAAGACACAAATTTAAGACATTAATAATCGTTTTCAAAATGTAATGTTCAGTCCCTACTAGAACCTAGCTGAGTAAGCCTATGTCAGCCAAAGGCTACCTTTTCTGCATCTGCCTAGTTATATCTAGAGGCAGATTATGATAAAGTTTACCCACCCTCCTAAAATATTCTCTCACTATAAAGTGGAACATTAGGAAATGTCACCCCTCGATAACAGGAAAGGTTGTAAAGAGAATAAGAGAAAAGGGATCCAATAAATGGCCCCTGAAGAAAATGTTGTGAAGCTATACTTTGGCAGAACTTCCTGTGGAAACCCAGGCCCTGACCGAGGGAGCAAATGGTATTTGAGTGATTCTATACATGCCTTTTCTCTCAACCTTGGTAACAACACTAACAACAAAGCTGAGGCAAGTGCCCTTGTGGAGTTTTTGAGACTGAGGTGCACCTTGGGCATAAAGCATTAAGCTGTTGAAGAAGATCCACAAATTGTTAATGGTGCTACATCTAAGGGGCGATGCCGCAACTGGATAATCATCGCTATCTTGGAAGAAGGCAGGGCATTAGCTTCGCAGTTTGATCACATAACTTGGTCACATGCCTTTTAAGAAGGAAACAGCACAGCAGATCTCCTTGCAAACTGTGGCATATATCCAATTCGTGTTGTATTCAAAGGCTCATCATCCTCAACTTGGTTGGGTCTTTACGCCCTCATCATGGCACAAGCAAAGGTGATTTAAATTGTCTTTTGTGTCAACATAGCAGAAGCAAAGGTGATATAAATTGTCTCTCATCCTTTCTAATGTTACTGTCTGTAGATGGCAATTTTCAAAGGCATTCAGTCTCTGGCACTTTTTGGTTTCGTGGGCTGCTACTGTACATCTCCTTGCAAACTGTGGCATATCCAAGTTAGGCTGTATTCAAAGCTCATCGCCCTCAACCTGGTTGGGTCTTGAAAACCTTATCATGGCAGAAGCAAAGGCGATTTAAACTGTCTCCTGTGTCCTTTCTACTGTTACTGTCTGTAGATGGCAATTTTCAAAGGCGTTCAGTCTCTGGCACTTTTTGGTTTCGTGGGCTGCTACTGTAAGATCTCCTTGCAAACTGTGGCATATCCAAGTTAGGCTGTATTCAAAGCTCATCGCCCTCAACCTGGTTGGGTCTTGAAAACATTATCATGGCAGAAGCAAAGGCGATTTAAACTGTCTCCTGTGTCCTTTCTACTGTTAGTGTCTGTAGATGGTAATTTTCAAAGATGTTCTGTCTCTGCCCGTTTTTTATTTCATGGGCTGCTGATGTAATGATTTGTGGGTTTCAAACTAGTATCATATGTAATTATACATTCTATTAATGCAAATGTTATTGATGCAAGGGCCGGGAACCCACCAGTCCAAATTAAACTAGCAAAAAAAAACATTAGGAAATGCCAATATCACCAAATGTTTTGATTTCGTACTGGAGTGAATATTTAGCAAAAGACATTTTGACAAAACTGCAAAAATTATGACCATAGCAAAGAATAAGATGCAGGAAACAAACTCATGTGACAATATTGTAAGGTAATAAAGAATTTGCAAACTTTCATGCCAGAAACTGTTCAAATTTAAAAATACAAATGCAGCTTCATACACTACATATAATACAAAATTTGAAAGATATTGGTAGCCCAGAGTATGATGGAAATAGAAACCTATAAAAGTAATTAAATTATCTGTGTTCTAAGTGCCAGATTTTTATTACTTGACTGTACAAACACACAAGTGAGAATAACAAAGTACATTTTAGTCCAGTGAACCATGATCTAGTGGCAACACCTAGCAATTTACAGAGGAAAAACAAAAATACAATTTTTAATGCAATCCAGGAGGGACATTGCATGATCAGGGAGAAGTTAGCTTTGGCACCTACCTTACACTTGTGCATCGAGGCGGGGCTCTAGTGCTAGGCCAAACCAGCTTAGCCTACATATGCGACTGTCAAACGGACAGGGAGGCAGTTCCCACCATTTCTTTTCGGAAAGATCATACATGAAAATGACAGAATGATGGTTTTTGTAAAAGCAAATCTTACCCCAGAGAGCAACAGTTAAAAAACAATTCATATTGGCATGGCTGAATTTACTGAAGAGATGATCAGGCATGGTACAAACTATGTGCCATTGCTTCACAGACTCATCAAGCTCCCAAATACTGATCTTCTTCAACACCCGATGCTCCTCAATGCCACCAACAAGAAACAAGGATCCATCATGCTCCACTATATGGGGCCACACAAGAGGGGGCATTGTGACCTCAACCAAATGCCAAGTTCCAGCATCCAAATCAAATGCCAGCAAGTTATCAGGGTGGCTCAAGCAGAACAAAAAACCATCTAGGTGAGCAGCGTTACCTACCATGGCAAATCTCCCATCAAAACTACCACTCATCTTCCATGAATTGGTCTGTGACTCATACACCTGAGAAGTAATTGCATCACCTGTGCTGACAGCCAATATCTTATACTCCTTGTTTGATGCCACAATTGCAACAACATAGGAAGAATCATTCATGGATAGCATGGGAGGAAGAATCTTGTGGGTTTTAGTGAACAAATTGCACACAACAAGGGACCCCTTTCTATTCTCTGCTACCACAAGACCCCCACCAGACACTACACCTCGTTTAAACTTAGAACAGGTCTCCGAACAAGAACATAATGAAGATGACATGCTGGGCAGCGGGATCACAATCCACTTGTTATCTAGGGGATCATATGCCGCAAAAACATTTCTATGAACATAATCAGCAAGAAGAACAAAATATATGTCTTGGGGAGGTACCTTTCTGTAGACTGTCATGAAAGAGTCCGAGGACACCATTGAATTCCAGGCTCTGCAAACGCTCTGCATTTTGAAAAGGCTTGAAATGGGCAGGCGTGCCAAGATATTCTCCCACAGATGAAGTGGAAGATCAACTGCCTGCAATTCCAGGGCCTTATTCTGCTCCTTGGCAACCACAACCTGGCATTTTTCCTCTGCGTTTTCCTCCGCATCTTCACTCTTCTGTGAGATAATTTCTCCATCATCAACCTCCATTGCGGACCCAAATACTGGTTTTGGATTCAAAACCATGGAAATATAAACCCTCAAGAACTAGGATTTTAAAAATTAGGATATAGGCCAAACGCTGTGGGTTTAGCCCCCAAAGACTACTTGGCTCTCAAAACAATTTAAATCAAGCAACAAAAAACCATCTGGGTATCAAGATTATAAAAAAATTAGGCGACAAAAACTACTTGGGCATCTGAAAATATTGGGATATGGACTAGAATACCACTTGGGTATTCAGGATTAGAGCCCAAAATCTATTTGGAAATTTGCATTTGTGGGGAATCACGCCTTAAAAACAGCTATTAGGGCATTCGGAAACGTTGAAATCCAATTAATTTGTAAATTCTAGGAGAGTTGAAGTTTAATGGCATACCAGATGGATATCACATCACTTTCCCCATATTAAAAATAAACAAGGAGGTCTCTGA
The DNA here is from genome assembly GCA_037957365.1 of Torreya grandis. NCBI lineage: Eukaryota > Viridiplantae > Streptophyta > Pinopsida > Cupressales > Taxaceae > Torreya > Torreya grandis. The sequence goes on from JARHVA010001868.1 coordinate 1,189,606, forward strand.
CATGGATTAATGCAAAGGAGAGGTGCTCTTAGTAATGGATCCAGCCACAGCAAACTCGTCTGAACGTCAGGATTCATATTTAAAAAACATATATAAAAGGGTGGGGAAGGGAATGCACCTAGTGTTTAACATGACGATCTGGGTGTAAAAATGGAGGACAAATCAGCCCAATACTTTCAGCGGAGTACCCTGTAGCATTATAGACAGAATAGCCCATATAAGCATCATTAACAGTTTGATTTGCTGTGTAATCTAAACAGATCACGTTGTTGGAGTTATAAAATAGGATTATATTTTTTTCGTCGTTGGGATTAGATCCATATACCTATTAAAAAAATGTATAGGTACGACAGAGGATTTTAGATTCGTAAAACCAATCTCAAGGTGTACAAAGCTGTTACGTTTGAGATTCTTCGAAGGAATATTTTTATTTTTATTATTATTAGTAACAGTATATATAGGTTAATATTACGGTTTTTTTTGTTTTTTTTTTTTTTAATTGGAATATTTTAAAAATCGTTACATTTTATTTAAAGAATCTAATTTATAATTTTATAATAATATTATTTAAATTTATAAAAAATAATTATAACTTTTATATATTTTTAAATGATTAATTTTTTTAATCAATAAATGAATAGTTGTGAATCTCTCGGTGTCACACATTTATTAGGAAATCATTTTTATAATTCAATTTTGTGACCCAATTTTAATAAGCCCTTCATATGAGTCACAACCTTTAACAATTCTAAACCATTTTTACTTCTCATAGTTTAAATTTTTTTATTAAAAAAATTTTTTAGCATATATAGATCATAATAAAAACAATCACTATTATGTAATTCAATGATTTATTTATATATATAAATAATGAAATCCATCGATTACTCAAATATATACATAAAAATGAAAATAGAAAAAAAATATGATCTCACTAAAAGATAAATGGCATCCATTTTATATATGAGACCTTATAATTCTATAAGGTTATCTAATGATGTAGATAAATTTAAATTGATATAAAATAACAAATTTGTTTTCTTCTTTTATTGATTAATTATCATTTTTTATTGGAGTGATGAATCAAAGCTATGATATGATATGAAACCCAGTTCTCGAGAACCATTAAACTAATAACAAACAACCATCATCGGTAACTTTAATCATCAAATAGCCATAACCAGTCCATAAACACCAAGCGTGATTTGAATATAGGTAGTGTGGGGCACAACCAATGCACTTACCAACCCATCTACATTTCATTGTCTAAAATAATTTTTTTTTGTTCAATATAATAGTTAAATGATTGTGTTAAAAATAACTTTAATTATACCAAAAGGCGTAACCTATAATGGAAGTCAAGGGAGGCTCTAATATCATCCCCGTGAAAGAAAAACTCAATCGACATTATTTTAAGGCGTCTACTTTTGAATATAAATAAAATCACCATGAGATAAAATATAAAGACAACTTGTACACCTTTAATATTTGAATTGTATTAAGGATTATTGAGCCGATAGTAGAGAGAAGAAAACACTTCCTTCTAACTATTCCAAACTCGGATTCTTGAATTAATGCAAAAATCTAAAACATGCACATACATGCAAAGAATGCAAATACAGAGAGATGGCTAAAATTTCAGTTATGTGCTTCTCTATTTCACTTCTATTAGAATACAAAGGCTTACATACATATATAATACAATAGAGATGCTTTCCCTGCCCTAATTAGGGTTAAGGTAGCCAAAAACCTCTACTTACTAAAAATAGTAATTGGTGCCTGAAAGGCGCTGATTACATTTAGAATAGAAAATACATCCTAAGTCCCTCTTGAAGTCCCTCAAAACTCCTTACGGTTTGTAAGTTATTAGCATTTTATTATTTTAAAAATAGTAAGTGCATTTTGTTTTCTCATTTTCGGGATCAAAATGGCTCCGAATCACGAAAATGGCAACCAACTAGCCTATAGCAACATTGGTTGGCTTTTAAAACGCATCCTAAATCTACTTTCCACCAGTTCAGACGGTTCTAAAATCCGATACCGTATGAGAAAGTTATGCCTAAAAGAGTAGGGGTCACTCCTAAGAAAATACTTAATAAATGTTTCTCCATAAAATGAACATGATTAGATCCCCCTGGATCATGGCTCCCCCATTTTGGAGAGCTTCAGCTCCTGATGAAGCTTTAGAATTGAAGGTGGGGAAATTATTTCTCCCCTTTTGCCTTACTTTACCATTTTGCATTGCTACGTACTTGACCCTTTCTGCCTACCCGAAATGACTCAGTTTTGCCTTGTCAAGTTTCTGTCACCTTTCATTCTAGAATGCAATCTTCTTCCAATGGCTCTTCATTCTCCACCCATAGATCATCTACTGAAGGTAGTACTAAAGTGTGATCTTAGCCTTCATCCGACATACATGGCTCAAACAACTTCAAATTCTCAACATTGATGATTGAGTACATTTCCATATAAGGGGGCAAATCTAACTGAAAGGCATTCTCACCTATTTTCCTTAGGATTTGAAAAGGGCCATATCGAATTGGTTTTATCTTTTTACCTTCACCTTTTAGCTGCTCCTTACTCAACTGTAACCAAACCATGTCACCTTCCTGAAAGGAGCACTTGACTCTGTGTTGGTCATGCATGTCCTTATACTTCTACTAGGACCTATGTAGTTGTGTCTGCACTTCTTGATGCACTTTATGAATCTTTTCTAGAAACCATTGTGTTTTGGCATGTTTCTCTTCCTCTTTCCTTGTATCTATCTCAACACTTACTATATATTCTAGATCAAAGGGACTTTGAGGTAAGTAGCCTAGACAAATTTCAAATGGAGATTTCTGTGTAGAACTGTATATATCCCTGTTAAAGGCAAATTGTAGGTAGGCTAGTGATTCATTCCAAGTTGTTGGATGCTTGGAATTGTAACTCCTTAAGAGATGTACCAAGGTGTGATTTACCACCTCTGTTTGGTCATCAGTCTATTGATGGAAGGATGTGCTTCTCTTCAGTCTGATATCCATCATTCCCCATAGTGACTTCCAGAAATAACTCATAAATCTACTATCTCTATCTAAAATGATAGAAGAAGGTAAACCAAAATACTTCCAAACATTCTGATAGAAGAAGGTAAACCAAAATACTTCCAAACATTCTGAAAGAATAACTTGGCTGACTCTTCCCCAGTAACTGTTTTCTTACAAGGAATTAGAATCACCATTTTGTTGAATCTATCAACTACTACAAACAAATAATCATGACCACTTCGGGTCCTTGGCAATCCCCCTAAAAATTCCATGGATATACTTTCCCATGGCCGACTGGGTACTGGTAATGGGCTATACAGTCCCAGTTTCCTATTTGCAAGTTTGGACGTGTTACACAATACACACCCTTTGATGAATCGAATAACATCTTGCTGCATTTTTGGATAATGAACATACCTCCTAAGGTTCATCAAAGTCTTTTCCACTCCAAAGTGCCCTACTACTTTAGAAGTGTGTGCTTCTCAAATCCATCCTATTTTGTTTGCCTGCCTGGGTACACATAATTGCTCTTGTTTATACAATAAGCCATTATGCAGTTGATACTCAGTTGATTTCCCCTTCTGTAACTTCTTCAACTCTTGTTGGAAGTCTTCATCTATTCCATATAACTCCTTGTACTCTTCATGGCATAGGGGTTGAATCTACATTTCTAATAACAAACTTGACACTACTGGTTTAGGTGGTCTAGAAAGCATGTCTGCAACCTTATTCATAAACCTCTTCTTATATTTAATTACCAGATTACTGTTGTAACTATGACATCCACTTCATGTGGCTAGCTTGTTGTAACTTTGACTGAGTCTGTAGAAACTGTAAAGGCTTATGATCAGTATGAACAATTAGCTCCTTACCTAGCAGATATGGCCTCCAATGTTTGATTGCTTGATGCAAGGCGTACATCTCCTTATCATAGGTAGGATAGTTCATTACTAGTCCATTGAACATCTTTGAATGATATGATATAGGTTTTCCATCATGCAACAATACAACTCCCATGGCATATCCAAACGCATCTGACTCAATTTCAAATGAACATTGTAGGTCTGGCAGAGCTAGAACAGGTGCTTCGCAAATCTTCCTCTTCAGTAGCTGAAATGTATCCTCTTGCTTACTTGTCCATTCAAATTTCTTATCAGACTTTGTTAAAGCATGAAGAGGGGTTGTTATCTGTGATAAATGTTTGATAAACTTTCTAACATATTGACAAGTACCCATGAAACTTCACACCTTTGACATAGTACTAGGTCTAGGCCAATCCAAAATGGCATGAATCTTTGCCTGATCAATTATGAGTTCTCCTCCACCAACCATGAACCCAAGGTACACCAAAAACTTCTTACCAAACTGGTTGAGCCTCAGTTGATGCTCTTGAAGCATGTTTAGTACCTTTTCTATGTGTTGGATGTGTTCTTCCCAGGTTTTATTGAAAATCAAAATGTCATCCAAATACACAATAAAAAAATTATCAAGAAAAGGTATGAGTACCTCAGTCATCAGTCTCATGAATGTTGTTGGTGCATTACACAGACCAAAGGGCATCACCATCCACTTGAACAGTCCTTACTTTGTCTTAAAAGTTATCTTCTAGATGTCCTCATCTTTGACTCAAACCTGATGGCATCCAAATTTCAAGTCCAACTTGGTGAAATATTGAGCATGTCACAACTGGTCTAACAGATCATTGATCCTCAGCAAAGGGTATCTATTTTTTACTATGATTTTGTTCAGTGCCCGATAGTCGATACACATTCTCCACCCACCATCCTTCTTAGGCACTAATACGACTAGGGACCCACAAGGTGAAGAACTAGGCCTTATCACTCCTTGATCTAGCATTTCTTAGATTTATCTTTTTATCTCCTCATTCTCAGTTACATAATTTTGGTAGAGGGCCAAGTTTGGCAAGGGGAAATCTCCTACGAGCTGGATCTCGTGTTTTATTGCACGCTTTGGAGGCACACCTTTACTTCCTTAAAAATTAGCTCATACTTACCCATCAACTGTTTGATCTATTGTTGTTGTTTCAAGTGTAAAACATTTACAAAAGATTTGGCCTCATCATGTTGCTGATCTTTGGATCTCAGCATCAACAAGACAAATTTGCCACATGCATTGATCATCTATTTTGCCTGTGCAGTTGAAATTAATAAAATCTTCTCCTTGTATTGAGTAGCATTCACAATATACTCTTTCCCATCCTTTACCAACTTGTACTTCCTCAACCTTTAGTAATGAATAGAATCCCTATCCCACAAATATGGACTACCAAGAACAACTTGACAGACATCCAAAGGTACTACATCACAAGTTATCTCATCTATGAACTTATCAGATATGGCAAATTTAAAAGTAAATTGCTTAGTGATTTTCATTTCTACCTCTATATGTATCCAACCCAAGGGACATAGGTGCATATGTGAGGTGGTCTCTAACTTCAATTTCTACACAAGAGCTTCTGAGATCAGGTTCTTATGACTTCCACTGTCAATAATCACATTTACAATACTCTTCCTCACTTGAACTTTCAGGTGAAAGAGTTCTTCCATTTCCTCAGACTCGACCTGTGCAGAGTGATTTCGAGCCATGAATGCCAAGTTTTCATTGACCTCATCTACCTCCTTAAGCTCTTCTACTTCCATCAATAATGTCCTATTTTTTCCCTTCTTGTTTTCTGATTTGTTATTCTTCTTTTTATTCTTCGAGTGAAGCTCAGGATGCAACTTCCAACACTTATCCTCAGTATGCCCCAAAATATTACAGGGTCCACAAAAATTCTTCTCTTGGGATGTGTTAGTGTGCTTCTTTCCCCGCTCCCCCTTTTTTTCAGAACCCTTCTTATTCTTATGTGTCAATTTGGAAGTTTCTCCTTTTTTCTCTTGAAATGTTTTCTTGTTCTTCTCCTCAATGGCCATAGTTTTTCGGCTAGCTTCATCAATAGACTCAATCTTGAATATCTTCATCTCTTGTCTGATATACCAATGGAGACCACATATATTTCATGAGAACATCACGATCTTCTACAGAGATCCCCAAAATAATAGCATGGATATGAAACTCAGTGGTGTATTCCTAGACATCCTACCCTTTTCCTTCATGAAAATACTGCCACTTGATCCACTGTTCCTCCTCATGGCCGATCGGGTAGAACTATTTTCTTAGTAGTGTTTTAAACTTCTTCCATGTCAACCCAAAAATATCATGACTCTTCATATATGCATTCCACCAAGTCAAGTCATGATTTGACAACTTCAAACGGGCAAATGATACCTTCTGAGCATTTAAATAACCATAGATGGTAAAATATGTCTCTAACTGATCTATCCAATTATCCAAATTTTTAGCATTCAATGACCATCATACACCAAAATATCTAATCGAGCCTGTACTTTAAAAGGATGCGAGTGCAAATTTTCCTTACCTTTAGATTTCCCCTTGGATGATGTTTCCTCTTCCTCCTCTACCTCAGACCCATCATGCCCATTATCTTCTTCTTCTTCACTGTATCCAACCTGTGAGGGCAACGAGGGAGCCCTAGGTTGTCTCGTCCTCATGTCCCGTAGTTGGTTTTGTTGAGTCATGATCTTGGTCATGAGTTGAGTCAAGGTTTCCGTATTTCACTCCATCCTTTCAAAGCGCTCTTTGATCCTCTAACTTTTTGGATCAGGATCCATCTTAGTTCTACTCCTTCGATTCACTTCCAACTACTACAACAATGGTTCTCCTATTTCTTGGTGGTGACTGTGAGTGGTTACCATACGCTAGATAACTAGCTTTGATACCACTTATGAGCTACAACTCATATGGACTAGTTAGGACTCAAACCTTCCATTTGCTACTGGAGTGTTGTACCAACTAAGCTACTGACCCCTCTATGGCCATCCCAATGTTGGTCCGGGTGTGGCTTATTTCCAACACCCCCCCTTAAGCCACACTGTTGGTGCTTAGGGCTCCTAGCCTGGCTTTGATACCACTTGATCTGATAGTAGAGAGAAGAAAACACTTCCTTCTAACTATTCCAAACTTGGATTCTTGAATTAATGCAGAAATCTAAAACATGCACATACATGCAAAGAATGCAAATACAGAGAGATGGCTAAAATTTTAGCTCTGTGCTTCTCTGTTTCACTTCTATTTCAATACAAAGGCTTACATACATATATAATACAATAGAGACGCTTTCCATGGCCTAATCAGGGTTAGGGTAGCCAAAAACTCCTACTTACTAAAAATAATAAGTGGTGCCCAAAAGGGGCCGATTACATTTAGAATAGAAAATACATCCTAAGTCCCTCTTGGAGTCCCTCAAAATTCCTTACGGTTTGTAAGTTATTATCATTTTATTATTCTGAAAATAGTAAGTGCATTTTGTTTTCACATTTTTGAGGTCAAAATGGCTCTGAATCGTGACGGCAAGAAACCAACCTATGGCAATGTTGGTTGGCTTTTAAAATGCATTCTGAATCTACTTTCCACCAGTTCAGACAGTTCTAAAATCCGATACCATATGAGAAAGTTATGCCTAAAAGAGTAGGGGTCACTCTTAAGAAAATACTTAATAAATGTTTCTTCATAAAATGAACATGCTTAGACCCCCTGGATCAATTACAATGTTTATTGTTTTAAAGAGTTGAAATTATATAACATATAAAAGACGAAATACAAGAGCATGGACTTAGTGAATTTCAATCAATGCAAACCAAGTTGGAATATATATGGTAAACCAACCTAATTTTTTTAGAATTATCTAATCTCCTTAAATTTCCTTGTATTTGGTAATGTTATCATTGATTTGCCCCGATACATGACAAATTTCTTTATATTATGTACTACCATAAAAATTTGTAGATCTTTCAACTTGTAATAAATTTGTATTTTTAATGCATGGATAATATAGAAAGTGAAAAGATCACAATAGCTATAATGAAAATAGATCCCACAAGCGCAAACATAGCTTGAAAGGAAATGCAACATCATTCAGTTGTGTACAATCTCAAATATTTAATATGAGAGGTAATTAACAACAACAAAATGAGTCTCACAAAAGAAGGGTAGTGTAAGCGCCACCACCAACATAGAGATAACCAGAATGACTTGAATAATTATAGAGAACATACGTGTAAATTGTGGAGGAAAATCCTACATGTATAAATAATTTGTATGCAATGAATATTAATATGATTTATAATTATCAAATTTATTCAATTGAAAAGACTATATTACGTAGTTGTAATTCAAATTAGAACATTTGTTACTAGTTTAAAATGTGAACTTAAAAAAAGTGCCTTCAAGTTAAAAGTAGAAAAATATTTGAAGGTATAATCTTATGAGTAAAGTTTAAATTTATAAGAATTCTTGAAATTGGATAGAGACCATGGTCAGTTTAAGAGTACAAGAGAAATGTTTGAAGGTATAATCCTATGAATAAAGTATAAATTTATAAGAATTTTTCAAATTGGATACAAACCCAAGGGCTTTTGATTTTCATGATGCCCCATGGAAATAATAATTTTGTCTTGGTTACCCAATAATTGTACTCCCTCTTGGGGTTAAATTATGAAAAGAGAGATTGCTAATACAACCAAGCAATTGAAATAATTGTTGTGCATAACTTCATTTATAGAGGCATGTTACACTTTTTTTCTATTTTATTTTTTTAATCATATGTTAGCTATTAATTAATGCATAAAGAAAAATGTCACTAGGGTAATAACTGCTCGTGGATGTTGGTTCTAGCCAAGAGAATATCACCATGTAATAATAAGTTTTATTATTATTATTTTTATTGTTATTACAGAGTTATTATTATTATAGTTATAATAATATTAATATTGCAATAGACACTCCAAACCTCTTCATCATTTGGTCACTCTTATCTCTTCCAATGGTTCATAAACTCAATATCTCACTTCAAAGGACTTCCTTTTAGATGTTCGAGCATCGTGCTTTGGGGTGTTCTTCTATGGGCCCTTAGATCTCATCTTCTCATTCTCGGTTGGTTTGGAAGAAGAAAGATGGGGCTTCTTTTATCACTCATTTGGTTCTTCTCCACCTATATCCTCGACTAGGGATTCTCCCCTTAGGAGGGGGGTCTTTCTGAGATTGGGTCATGATCTAGTGGTATCTACAAGATGCCCTCTTTTATTGGTTTCCATTGCTTCCCCTTCTCACCCTCCAACAATGAGTTTTAAATCTCTTTTGGACTCATCGGTTAAAAAAAAAGGATAGAGAATTGATGATGAAAGGTTTAGGTCCGAAGCATAGGATTTGGTGAAGGATATGTCTCAATGGATGATGTAAGGCATCCTCTCCTGATGCGGTATAAGATTGGCCTTGTCCATTAATTAATTTTTTGATCATCTTACTTTTCTAGTTGGTAGGCATGCTGTCTTTCCAGAAGTTAAGCCATTTGTTGTCTCAATTGTTATTTTTGGCTCTATGGATTGTTCTTCACTTTCCTACTAACTATGGCTTCTTTGATGACTGATGGCAAAATTTTGGTTGAAGGCCATCTATTTTATTTTTTGGTTGTTGACTTTGTGTTGTTGGTTTAGATGTTGTATCCTTCGAGGGTTGTGCCCTGGTTGGTCTTTGAGTTATTATGGAGGCTATTTGTCCTTTCAATCCTTCTCGGGAGATTATGTGGCTTCTTTGTACTAGGTTGTGGGGTCTCATCAAAACCCTCACCTTTACTTGTATCCAAAAAAAATATTACAATGGACACATTAAAGATGCAAAGCACTAATCATATTATTTGGCATGACGAAACAAATAGATTTTTTTTAACTTTGAGTGATTTAAGGAACTATAAGACAACTATTGTTGGATATATAAATTTGAAGTCACATTTTTTTTGAAACTTTGTCCTGCAATAAATACAAGATTTTAGAAAAAAATGATCCAATCATTAACAAGTAAATATCATATTTTATAATAACACCCTAAAGAATATTCCAATAATTTAGATGCCAAACATTATAATTGTAAAAATAAAATGTCAAATCAAGTTTTTTTAAAACATATAATCGTTTTTTATTGGAACTACAAATCAGAGCTGGGGCATAATAAGGGGGGCCAATCCTTGAGAACAGCTAAATCAACACAAATAACCACCACTGGCCACTGAAACTACTAAATCAACTCAAATGACTATATTCGACCTAGAAATCAAATCAAACTTTTTGATTAACTATAGCCAAAAAAAATTTGCTTTGAGTGAAAACTATGATGCTCTGCCTTAGTAGGGTTAATATGGATGCTTATTCAATTTAAAAGGGAGAATGTAGAAATAAGAAGTGATGTTTAATTTGGTCTTATGTTGATAACTTCCCTAAAAAAGCTGTCTCACAAACCTTTGATATATTTTGGGCTATTTTTTTTACTCAATACTTTATTTTTTTGGTTGCAAGATATATTAGCATATATATCTTAGAATCCACGTGTGTTGGTTTGTTATTTTTCCATCATAATTTTTTATCATTTTCTTTTTTAACCTTATTACTTTATGTCTATAAAAAGGATGCTCTAACATATGGTCAATGATATTCTTATAAAACTATAACTTTTTAATACGCAAAATATTTTCACTCATATAAATGTTAATGTTATCTATGTAAACATGGGTTAAATTAAAAAAAATTGATTAATTAAAGTTGTCAGTCCTTGAGAACCACTAAATCAATACAAACAACCACCATTGACCACTAAAATTACTAAATCAACTCAAATGACCATATTCAACCTACAAATCAAACCAAAGTTTTTAATTAACTATAGCCAAAAAATTATTTACTTTGAGTGAAAACTATAATGCTCTGCCTTAGTAGGGTCAATATGGATGCTTATTCAATTTAAAAGGGAGAAGGTAGAAATAAGAAGTGATGTTTACTTTGGTCCTATGTTGATAGCTTCCCAAAAAAATAATCTCACAAACCTTTGATATATTTTAGGGTATTTTTTTTTAAATTGTACTCAATACTTTATTTTTTGGTCGCAAGATATAATCCACATGTGTTGGTTTATTATTTTTCCATCATAATTTTTTATCATTTTTTTTAACCTTATTACCTTATGTCTATAAAAGGGATGCTCTAACATATGGTCAATGGTATTCTTATAAAAGTATAACTTTTAAATACACAAAATATTTTCGCTCATATAAATGTTAATGTTATTTATGTAAACATGGATTAAATAAAAAACAATTGATTAATTAAAGCTTTGATTTTAAGGTTTCCAACATTTCCTATATATTTTAAAATGTTTAGAATTATAATAGTTTTTATTTTTTGATGTAGAAGTTTAAAATTATATAAATATTGATATTTTTGTTCATATTTTGGAATATATATAGTAGATTATAAATTTGAACATTCCTTTGACTAAGCAGTCACAATTAGGAGTATCCAATATGTCAAAATCACCTAAGGAATGATCTTGACCCTGTCTGATTAACTCTTTGTGTCATGTATCTAGAGGGATTTATACCTTAGTGGATAACCTACAAACGATCATCCTCACTAATTGGACTACAACCCTTTCAATATATCTATAATATTTTCAATGTAACACATATTTAGAAAGTTAAATTGAAACTAAAATTCAAAAATAGTCAATCAAAATAATTAAACTTGATAATTTAAAATCAAGACTCACATTTTTCAAGTTTTCTTCTACAATTTCTATCTATTTTTTAATAATAATACCAATAACATACAATAAACGGAAAAAATTGAAGGTAGTTACAATAAGAAGATGGTTTGTAGCCATATTATAGAAAATTAAGGACTCCAATAATACTATAAACATTGAAAAAAAAACTAAAATATATATTATTATACAAAGTAAATATTTAATGATAAAGGAAAACTAAACATTGTATCCAATATCCATTCACATTAAAAGTTAAAGTAGCTTTTAAAATGAACAAGTGTCATGATGTAACTTTAATATTTGTTGTTAGGAAGAATATTTAGACTTAATTAGTATTAAGATTTTGATTATAGTCATGAAGATTAATAGAACCCATGAGTCCATAATGACATTTGAAATTATTTTGTGGAGTGTTGTCATTTTATTTAAAAACAACTAAACATGGAAATGGTTGTTAAGACATAGGTCATGGAGAAAGAAAACAAGGGTGATAACAATAACGATAAAGATATGGAGTCTTCTGACTCAAATATTTGCAAAGAAAACACAAAACAATGAGTTGAAGGCTTCTATAGATAAGTAATTGAATTCACTAACAACGAAGGATAAAAGTGCTCCAGCGACTAATATTCTCATAACACAATCATATGGCCATCAAATTTACCCTCAATTTCAATAATTTAACATTAAAAAAATTATAGATGATATTGATGTGTGTGTGTGTGTGCACGCGTGCATGTGCGTAATTGAATTCTCTAACAAATAAGGAGAAATGTGATCCAACAACTAATATTCTCATAACATAGTCATATGGCCATCAAATTTACCCATCATTTCAATAATTTATCATTTAAACTATATATATATATATATATATATATATATATATATATATATATATATATATATATATATATATATATAAAATAAGATTTTAGCTAAATTCAATATTCATGGTAGTACATAGATATATATGTGCTACCATAAATATTGAATTTAGCTAGAATATTATTTTCAATGCACTCTGTGTGTATCAAAAATAATATTCTAACTAAATTTGATATTTATGGAAGCATATATAGATAATTTAGCTATAATGTTATTTTCGATGCACTCCATAACTATTGGATTTAGCTAGAATGTGAATGTGGGTGTGTGATATGTGTGTGTGCATGCGTGCTTCCATAAATATTGAATTTAGCTAGAATATTATTTTGGATACACTTTATTTATTATGTATGACATGTATAACAAAAATTCATGTATAAATAAGATAAATTACTCATGCTACCTAATTCAATACAAAAGAATTTAATATATACTATTTCAAGTGCACATGGTGTAATTCTTAAGTATTATAATGTGGAGAATTTTTTTTAACAACATAAACATAAATCTTGAGCAAAAATAGCTCATGATATGTAACACAAATATGAGGAACTTTATAATATAAAGAACATTGAAAAAGATAATTGCATTTAATCAACTCATCTTGTTCGTCTATAAGTAGACATTGGGAAAAATAAAACACAAATAATTAAAACATGTTTATTAAATCATAACCCTTAATCCAATATTATAATATGTTGACAATATTTATAATATATACATAATTAATAATTAATTTTGTATGAAAAATATTAATAACATATAAGCAAATTATTATTATAATATATATAGTAATATTTGTATAATTACCGATGAGATGTGGGTGAGTCGGTAAAGTGGCTTGGTTGTTTCAAGCCCTATCTAGGTTCAAATCTCACTAAGGCATGTGAGCTTGGTTGTGGCTATTAGTGGTATTTTCGACGCTGATTATGGCTATTGGTATTATTCTCGTGACTAGTTGTGATTGTTGGTGGTATTCTCAAGACTGGTTGTGTTTGTTGGTGGTTAATCACTTAGGGATTTGGGCCCTCATTGTGTCCAGACTGATTTGTAGTTTCGATCAAAAGTGATTACCAATATATAAATATTGAACACAAATTTTAAGCCCCATACTGACCCCCATCACATTGAACACTGAGTTGATAGTCCATTGCATTGGATTTTTTTAAGAATAATTTGTCATAGCTTAGAGTGGGAACAATGCTAGAGTGGCCATCCTAGGGAATGGACCCTGATACCTCTCACTTATAACAATCAGCTCATTCTCCGCTAGGATATCAGCTCGAGCTAAATGTTAGGTAACAGGGTTTTTAAATAGAGCCAAAACTGTAGACATTTTTATAACTAGATTGCCCAAACTAATGATGAATAGTATTCTTAGACATGGGTTATGAACTTGCCTCATCACATTGAATATAAATTTTAAGCCACATGCCGACCCCCATTATATTAAACACCAAACTGGTAGTCCATTGCATTAGATACTTTTCATGAATAATTTGTCATAGCTTAATGGGGGAATGATGCTAGAAAATGGTTATCTAAGGAATGGACCCTAAGACCTCCCACTTCTAACACTCATCTTACTCACTGCTAGGTTATCATCACCATATTTTTTTTTAATTTTTAATATATTATATAAAATACATTAATATAATTTATATATAATAATAATATATAATTTTATATTATACGTAAATATAATTTAGTAAATAATATTATAATATATATTATCATAAATATCATATAATGTATTACAAAAATATAATAATATATTATAAATTATAATTATATATAATATTGTATAATATATAATATACACTAAATAATATTGAATACATGTTTCAATTTGATAGGGGTTGGCATGTGGCATGAAACATGTGTTCAATGTGATGAGGCAAGTCCACAACCCATGGCTAGGGATATGATTTACTGCTAGTTTGGGCATTCCAATTATAAAAGTGTCTATACTCAAATTTTAGCTAATGAGATATGGGTGGGTTGGTTAAATGATTGGGTTGTTTCAAGTTCCACCCAGGTTTAAATCTCATGAAAGGCATATGAGGCTGGTTGTAGCCATTGGTTGTATTCTCAAGGTTGTTAATGGCTATTGGTTATTCTCAAGGCCAATGGTGGTTGTTGTTGGAAATAGTTGGATTCTCAGGACTATTAATGGTCGTTGGTTATTCTTGAAGCTGGTGGTGGTCATCATTGGAAATAGTTGGTATACATCTAGTAATATCTGGTATTCTAGTTTATAAAATCACATGGGGATCTAGGGGCCTGATTGTTTCTCAGACCGATCCATACTTCGGTTGAAAGCCATCACTTAGCAAAAAAAAAAAATGAAATAAATATTTGATCAAGGGAGGCATGTCATGATTAAAATTTAAACACTTATAGAGGGGTCCCAATGTTGAGGCTATTGCCTTTATAATTTTGGGCAGAGCGGTCCCATGCATCATTACAAGTTTAAAAATTGTGTACAAAATATATGTTTTTTAAAATAAAGAGTAACTATTGTTTAAGAAGAAGCTTTTGAGGGGTGGCAAGCAGTAAGGGGCCAAAAACTTGCATGGTTGCTCCTAATTTTTTGGTTTCCAACTATATGTTTGTGTATGAAATCAGAAATACATCATGTCTATAAATCAATCTTGGCTCAGAGAAGATAGAACATACCTACACTTCCGATTAGGAATACATTTGTTAAGCAGGAACATGACCAATATGAGGATCTGTTAGACCCAATTAAGGGATCACTTATCATAATACACCATGCTAGGAAGGGTTCTAAAGTCTACAATCTAACACAATCACACAACAAGCCTAAAAGAGTCCTAGGTTTAATGTTCACTATATTCTAATAAAGGAGAAACTGAATCTAATCTATTGCACACCAAAGGTTGTGGCACAATATGAGGGGTTAATAAAGCGATCAAAATATGTATAAGAGAATCTCAATTAAGCTAAGTATGAGTAAGACCCTAATACATGGAATATGAAGAGTAATATTATTTGAGCCAATACTTATGCTACTTTTATCTACTAAAGAGAGGAGAACAAAGTTAGAATATACTTACTTGAATGTGAACCCATCGAGACTCAATCTCTCCCTTGGACAAAGGGGTTTCCTAAGAGGTTGTTGTGGTTTGTAAGGATAACTAAGAAATGCCAAAGCATCCAAGACTTATCCACAAGACTAGATTCTCCAAGTAGAAACCTTAAGCTAAGCTCCACGAGTAGAATGGTGGAAAAGCATACTATAAATAAGCGCAAGTGAATAATAACCCTTGATTGCATATTGAAATAATGATAAAATGATCTTGTATTTATAGGCAAATCTCACCCTAAATCTTTCTAAATATGTCGGTTGTATGGGGTCGACCCAGTCAACCCTGTATGTTTTTGACAGATAAATCACTAAGTCTCGAGCTAGGTCAGTCGAAGGGCTATTGAAACTCTAAGTGAAAAATACCCCTACACAGTACATAGTCGACCCAATCGACCCTATATAGTAATCAGAGGCTAAAAAATGTACAGGGTCGACCTAGTCAACCTAGTACAATCAGCTAGTGATAGGGGATCAAGGTGAGGAAAAGAAGGATGAAAAGAGGAAAAAGACTGGAGGAGTGTGCAAGGGAGGAGTAATAGATTAAGGAATGGTTTTAAGAGTTGGTTGGATTCATAATAATGTGGCAATAAGGGACAACAATCCTGTGAAGCACTAAAGGTCTGCCCACCCCTTTTCTGGTGCACCCGTTAAGGAGTGCACTCAGAGAGATTGAGTCTCGATAGGTTCCTACAAGATGTTAAGTGTTAGTATTTGATAAAAGGTGAAAATATTATGTGTATACAGTTTGTATCTAATCAAATTTATTCTTTTGTTTCAAACAATGTTTTTAGTAAAATGCTACTATTTTTTCTTAGTAGCGTGTATTGCACAAAAGTTTAAAAATCATGGGATTGCTAATAGGGAAAAATACATGTATAATTCCTTAGCAACACCTCTTAAAAATAATTAGCTAGCTCCCAACATGGGACCCCTACCTTAGACATTATTAAGAGGAAGATGAACAAATTTTTTATAGTTGGAAGTAAGACAGGTTGACACTGGTTGATAACACATAACATAATGGTGACCAAGTGGTAGTCGGTTATTTTACTGGTGCATGTTGTTTAAATATTATTCTTTTGTCATTTCTCTATGCAACAACTAAGTTTTTGTTAGATGTGAGGTTTGATGAGCATGAAAAGGTGCATTTGTGGTTATCTAGGATTTTAGATATCTTTAGATCATAAATTCTAGTCAGGTGAGTGATAACATAGTTACAACCTAAGTACACAAATTATTAAAATTGGGTTTAGTTGGGTATATCAGACTGGAATGTGGTTCCCCATAATTGATGTAAAATACTCCATTCAATTGTTAACTTTCCTACTACATTTGTGTTAGATTCATTGCATCTATGTTCTAGACATCCTTTGCCATAAAACATCGAATTAACTTTCATATTGCATTTACTTTAGATTCATTGAGCCTCTGTTCTAGAATTACTATGTTATGTTATGAATTAGGTACATCACAATATTATGCCTTACAATGAGAAATAAGGCTATTTGGACTAGAATACATTTTTCAATAATCAATTCAAAACATTTTATTAATTTAGAAAATTAATATCATAACATTATTACATCAATAGTTTAGATTTATCACATTTTTATACAAAGTATTGGCACAAAATTGCACTATACATAACTTTTCAAATAATTTCAAATATACGATAATGTATTTGTGTCGTTCATAGCTTTCAATTTAGGAGCAATTATGAGTCACTATAGGATTTTTTTTCTAGAAATACAATGCCATGCCAGGTGCAAATATTCCCTTCAATTATTAATCTTCTACCACATGTTGTAGTTTTATTGCACCTCTCTTCTAGAAATACTATGTTATACTAGGCATCAAGGGAATTATATAATTAAGCCTTGCAATCTTACAAAAAGGGGTAATTTATTTAATGTGTAACATCTCTATTAGAATTCAATGAATTATCCAATAATTATTCTAAAACATTTAACAATCTAAACTTTTATTTATTCTTGCAATGTTATTTTGGATTCGTTACACCTTTTCTAGAAAGTACATGCTTATGCAGGCACAAAATGAAACTCTATAAAGCACTGCAAATCCATTACTAATATGTGGGAATGCCTCTATACTATTTTGTACTTGTAGCATTGGTGAAATTATGAGTCACAATAGACAAGTCTCTAGAGATACAATAGTTACATAATCTATGATATTTTCTTCAATGTGAATATGTCTATTAGACCAAAACATGTTTTTCAATTATTGATGGAAAAACTCGCAACAATTATTAACTACCCTATTGCATTGTATTAGATTCATTGCACCTTTTTTAGAATTAGTATGCCATGTTGGGAATAAAGGATTTCTCAATTATAGATGCAAAAACTCCTATCAATTATTAATTTTCATACTACATTGTGTTAGATTTGTTGCACCTCTTCTAGAAATACTATGCTCTGTTGGGATCAGGGACATCACAATATTATACCTTTGATTCCTACTTAACAAGGACAATGCATCCTTACTTCTTAAAATATTGTCGATTGTTTACATGTTTCTTATTGTGTTTGTAATCATAGTCTTTAGACTTATTTGAAAATTTATCACTTTATAAAAGACTGAGAGATGCCTTTTTGGTGTTAATGTTGTATCTATTGGAATAGATAACCTTACACCAAATGGTACATCTAGTAATAATTTATGGCACTTACCTAAAAGCACACTCTATTCAAATAGTAAATTTTGACTTTTATCCCAAAATGCAATAAGGATAAAACACGTTGTTAGGATATTATCTAAAAATATACCCTTTCCACAATTATTTGGAAGAAAACTACAATGTGAGGAACATTGAGATCATGGATTGCTAGGTTTGTAATCATTGTGCCTTAATTTACAAACAATTTGGTAAATATTTTTATGGGCCAATTGGAAAACACCTTCATTAACCTGAATTCTCTATCTTTATTCTCAGTGGATTACCTATATATTTAGTTTTTGTAATGCACATTCTATTTATATCCAATATTTTAGAAATTTAAGGTTCATGTTATTTTTTATGAGTATCCACAATACCAAATAGTAGTATTGGAAAAATTATTTAGAATCTAACATCATCTTTAAACATGCATAAATCAAGTAGCAGGCATGTTGCTACTATCAATGGAATGCCATTAGTAGTATTGACATTGTCATTTTATCCAGTTACAACCGTGCCTCCTCCTTTACCAGTTCATGATTACATCTTGCCTAATGGACCAAGTCATTTGATCTGTTAGTATTTCATATTGTAATATATAAATCACAATTTTAACAATCACTTTTATGTAATTCATCAATGTCTCTCTCTCTCTCTCTCTCTTTCTCTCTCTCTCTCTCTCTCTCTCTCTATATATATATATATATATATATATATATATATATATATATATATATATATATATATATATATAATGATAATGAAATCCATCAATTACTCAAATATATACATATAAATGAAAATAGAAAAATAATATGACCTCACTAAGAGATAAATATGAAAAAGGACCTTTGAAATCAATGACATCCTTTTTGTATATGAGACCTATAACTTCACAAGGTTATCTAGTGATGTAGATAAATTTAAATTGATATAAAAATAACAATTTCATTTTTTTTTGATTGATTAATTATCACTTTTGACTAGAGTAACAAATTAGATCTAGGATACAACATGGAGCCCAATCCTTGGGAACCACTAAACCAATAACAAGCAGCCACCACCGGTAACTTTAATCATCAAATAACCACAACCGGCCTATAAACTCCAAGCACAATTTGAACCTGGGTGTTGTGGGGCACAACCAGTGCACTTACCAGCCCATATACATCATTGGCTAAAATAATAATTTTTATAAAATATAATAATTAAATAATTGTGTTAAAAATAACTTTAATTATGAAAAAAACTTGATTTAGAGGGAATGAGGAAGAGAGCTAGGGTTTGAAGGATCTTGGATTGCAAAGAAGGTTGTGACAAAAGTAGGTGATCAGTGAATTCAAATACTGAAAGTTCTCACAGAATGTTTGGGCCTGAGGGGGGATACTTTCCCCCCCGAAGACCTACCTTTTGGCAAATGGTCATGAGAGCAATGTCATTGGTTATAGAGACAAAAATAAATGCTTTGATGAAGCCTGCAGCTAAAAAGAAGCTAAAAACTAGGAAAGAGGGAGATAGGAGGACATGCATGCAGGTGGCAACAAAAAATTTGATTGCTTTGTTGGATCCGTTAGAAATTAAAAAAACATAGCCAGACTCTATGGTAAGAGTCTAATCTACAAATTCATGGGGGCTCAACTAACCTAGGAAAGTTGCATGCATGGACTTGGAAAAATTGGAAGACAAATGGAGAATATGAACTGAGAACATGCACCAAAGGATACTTTATTGAAGTCTTTGCAAATGAATTTGATCGTGATAAAATCTTTGAAGGGGGACCATATTTTTTCATAAATGCAGGCATGTTCTTGAAGCACTAGCATACAAATTTCAAACCAACAGAGGAATTGCCAATAATGGTACCAATTGGATTCGACTTTATGCTCTCCCATAGGAATTTTAGTCAAGGTATATTTTTAAAACAATTGCTTATATGATTGGTAGGCCATTTGACGTTACTAAACCCCATCGTGGAAAATGTTTATCTAGCTATGCTAGGATTTGTGTGGAATTAGATTTAACTAGACCACTACCAAAGAATGTAAAACTGAAAGCAAGAGAGATGGAATGGGTCTAGGAATTAGATTATGAGAGCATCCCCTTCAGATGTAGGGGATACCATGAATATGGACATCTAATTAAGGAATGCACTGTAAGCCAAAAAAATAACATGATAGAAAAAGTATAAGAAGAAATGGAAAAGGATGCAAAGGGATTCATGAAGCCTAAAAAAAAGCATACCTTCAAAACTAGGAACAAAACGATCAAAAAATATGTTCCTAAAGAAAGCAAAGTAGCTAGAGTGGAGGAAGGAAATGAAATGGAATAGGTAGGGCTGATACCAGGAACTCAAGGACAAGGAATTAAGAAAAATCAAGAGGGAGAAGACATAACAATAGAATACGATTTCAAAGAGGACATTGAAAATCTCCTCAAAGAAGGGAGTGCATGGAAGGAGGAGAAACAAAAAAAGATCGAGAAAAAAAGAATGCAACAGAAAGGGAAAGGACAAGGAGAAGGACAACATTATCCAAAAATTTGGGTTAGTACGAAGGAAGATGAAGGAACAAAATCAAAGAGTGGTAGTGAAGAGGACATGCACGAATTAAGTAAACCCCAAACCTTAATCATAAAGGAAACTCGACAAGAGAAGAAAAGGGAGACCTAGTAAGAAAAAAAAGAGACAAGAAGAAACAATGGAGGCCATAGGGGCGGGAACTCAAAAGTTGGTAGATAGTTTCTTGGCAGGCACCAAACAAATTGACCAACCATAATGTAGATCATATCTTGGAACATAGGGGGACTCAATGCCCCATATAAAAGGAGATCATTGAGATAGGTAATCAATCAATACAATATGGAGATTGTGATGATTCAAGAAACAAAATTAGACAACTTGGATAGAAATAAAAAAATAATCTCAAAAAGATATAGAATGGAGATCTTAGGAAATAATGTGGAAGGTGTGGTAGGAGGATTGGCCATCCTATGGAAGGATAATTCGATCCAAATAAAGGCTATATAGACTAATAAGTAGTTTATAGTTTGTAAAGTAGAAGAGATAAAGTCAGGACTAAATTTATGCCTGATAAATATATATGGAGCACAAAACAAAGAATAAAAGGAACTAGTGTGGATAAGGATAAGGAAGATCATTAATAAATGATAGGAGGAATTGTGGGTAATAGGACAGGATTTCAATTCATGCCTGGATTCGACAAAAAAACAAGGGGGAAGGAGAGAGATAAGAATTGTAATAGCTTTCAAGGCTTTGTACACAACTTTGATATATGGGATATAAAAACAAATCAAGGCTGGTTTACATGGAACAATAGGAGAAGAGGGAATGATTTAATTCTAGAAAGACTAGATCATTTCCTAGCAAAAAGGAACTGGCTGGATCAAAAATATATTCTAGAGACATAAGGGTTAAAAGTTGTCAGTTCAAATCACTGGCCAATATCTCTATAGATAAGTCCTAAGAAACGACGTAATAAAGCCTCTTTTAGATTTGAGAAGATGTGGATGGAACACCCTGATTTTGATAATTTTGTCAGCCAAATTTGGATAGCCCCAAGATAAAGGATAAGAACCAGAATTTTTAAATTTTCATAAAAGCTTTGAGAAATAAAGGAAGGGCTAAAAAATGGAACCAAGACACCTTTAGGAACATTTTTTCAAAACAAAGAACTCGTAAAGAAAAGCAGGGAGATTCAAGGCCTGAGAATGGAAGGACATGAATCGATAAACCTTCTAAGAGATGAGGAAATGATCATAAAGTTAGAGTAAGTCTATATCAAAGAAGAAATATATTGGAAGCAAAAGTCCAGAGTTAAATGGCTGAAAGAAGGGGACAAAAACACAAAGTTCTTTCATTTAGCATGCATGAATATAAGGCAAAAGAACTAAATCAAAAAGATGGAATCCCTAACAGGAGTTAGCATTGAGGACGAAGAAGAGATCAAGGAATACCTAATAAAATATTGGGAAGATCTAATAAGGAAGAGGGTACAAATGAGGAAGATCAGATGGAATTTATGAGACACATACCAAACAAGATTACTCACACTGATAATGAAAGCTTAATGGAGAATATCTGAATGAAAGAGGTGAGGAGGGCAGTATTTGAGATAGATGGTAATAGATCACCAAGGCCAGATGGATTCCCAACTTTGTTCTTTAAACATTTATAGAACCTCTTAGTAGAAGAGGTTAGGGAGGTATTACAAGAATTGAAGCGGTCGAAAAAGATGTTAAAGGCATTAAATACTACTTTTATAGTGTTAATACCTAATAAAGATAAAAGTTGGTCACCAGAGGATTTTAGACTAGTCTCCCTGTGTAATACGATTTATAAGATAATTTTGAAGGTTATAGTGAATAGGATGCAGAAGCTCCTTCCAAAACTCATATCGGAGGAACAAGTGGGGCTTGTTAAAGGAAGGAAATTTTTTGATGGAATTGTGATAGCACATGAGATAATCCATTCGCTATAGGCAAGCAAAAGGTAAGGTATGTTGATAAAGCTAGACATTGTCAAGGCTTAAGATAAAGTGGTTTTAAATTTCTTGGAGAAGATACTAGAAAAGTTTGGATTTAGAAAGGTTTGGAGAAGATGGATACAAAGTTGTTATACAACAACTAAGTTCTCAATTATGATAAATGGATCACCTAAAGGCTATTTCTCATCAACTAGAGGGATAAGACAAGGAGATCCTTTGTCTCCGTACTTGTTTATCATCATTGCAGAAGCCTTGGGAAGAAGGATAAGAACACTAAGAGAAAATGGCAAATGAATAGGTTTACAAGCAGTAATAGGAGGAATTGCACACACTCACATATAGTTTATGGATGACACAATGCTATTTGCCCAACCCAGACTTTAATAAATTAGGGCCATAAGGGATCTACTGTGAAATTATGAAAAGGTCTCAGGGCAATCCATTAACCCAAAAAAATTAAAAAAAATATTAACTAATGTATCTCAAAACCTACAAGGTTTTTTTATCAAGGATATTGGGATTTGGGACATCATTATTACCAGATAACTATTTGGGATTTTTGCTAATCAAGGGAAAGGGTGACAAGAATCTTTGGCAAACCATACTTAAAAAGATGAAGAAAAAGTTGAACTGGAAAAGTAAGTATCTTACATATGTAGACATACTAACTTTTATCAAGTATATGTTACAAACCACGACCAATTATTGATTTTCTCTTTTAAAGGCACCTAATCAAGTTATATTAGAAATGAACAGGATCCTGTGAAGCTTCTTATGGCAAAGAGTAGGAGAAAATGGGAAGATATCCCTTTTGGCATGGGAGAAGGTATGTAAGCCAGTAGAATAGGGGGGAGCTGGAATAAGAAACCTACAAAAAATGAACCTGTCACTATTGGCAAAGCTTGTCTAGAGAGCTGGTACGATATGGAATGAAAATTGGAGTGAACTACTTAGATAAAAATATCTTAATGATAGGAATTTGAGTAGAATGTTTACTTCTGAGGATCTCTCGAATGGATCCCCTATATGGAACAACAGGAAGGAGGCCAAGGCAATCATTTTGATAGGATTACTCCATTAGATTAGGACTGGAGAAGATATTGAGTTTTGGGAAGACAACTAGGTAACGTAAAAATAGTTGAAGAAGGAACCAAAGTTTATAACCATCAAGGAAGAAAGCATTAGGTTATGGGGGAGAAAAGTTAATAAGTATTGGGAAGAGAACACAAAGGCAAGACTCATAATAGTTACTTGGAAATGTTTCTAGAATACAGATGATACTATGAATGAAACATAGAAGAACGTTAATGAAATCCTGAAAGGATATAGGATCCCATGGAATCCAACACCAAATAAGATTAGATGGAATAGGAAAGGGAATGGTGAGTATTCAATGAAGGAAGGATACAAAACACATGAAGAAGGTGGGTAGAGAGATTATATGAAAATTGTCTAGAAGAACATATGGATCTCAAAATCATGGCCTAAAACTAGAGCTTTCCTATGGCTGGAAACACATGGGAAGATTTTAATAGGAGAGAACCTTAAAAAATGAGGATTCCAAGGCCCAACAAGATGTGTCATATGTATTCAAAGTGAAGAAAGCTTGGATCATCTACTACTACAGTGCAATTTTGCCTCGGAACTATGGAATATGTTTTTTAAAAAATTCAATTTGAGTTGGAGTATTAGTGATAGAATATGTAATCAACTGAAGGCCTGAAACTAGAAAAAGGGGCTAAATATATTAAAAGATATTTGGAATAAGGGCTCGAGCTTCATAACCTAGAAAATATGGTTGGAAAGAAACAAACGTGTATTTGAAGCTGAAAATAGAAATAAAATGTCTAAGGATATATGGAGGGAAGTGGAAGCTAGTATAGTGCAGATCATCATAGTTTCCAAGTTAACCAATAATAAAGAGGGAATCCCAGAGGAAATCAAAGTCCTCAAAAATTGGGGGGAATCCAGTGGAGTCTATGAACAAATGTGGTCAAGTGAAAAATAAAAGAGAAACCAGATGAGGAAAAAGATGAAGTGGAAGCCCCGAGAGCCAAATTGGTATAAGGTTAACTTTGATGGTGCATCAAAATAAAACCCAAGTCAGTTTGGGGCAGGTGCTTTAATCAGAGACCACCTTGGGTAGGTAAGATCTTATAAGGCAATGTCTACATGTTTTACTACCAATAACATAGCGGAAGCTGAAGGACTAGTAATGGGCCTGGGGCTAGCCATAGAAAAAAAATACAAACATAAAAATTGAAGGGGATTCAAAGATTATTATGAATGCTTTGGATAAGGAAAACAATAATTTAAATTGGCAGTTACAAGGGGTGGTAGAAGAAGTGTTTCGCTTGTGTAAAGACTTTAAGGGATTAAAATTAATCCATACTCTTTGTGAGGGGAATAACGCAGTTGATTGGCTTATGAATTATGGAGTCAAACTTGAAACAAAGGAAGAAAAAGGAAATTTTAAGAATATCATGGAAGAGAAAGACTTGAGGAAATTAAAAAATATTATAATAAATGAATGATAGAGTTCACTAGGAGTTGGAGGCGTAGCAGAAAGGCAATAGCTAAGTACAAATTAGGCACCAAGTTGCAAAGAAGGAAAGTTGTGACATCATGGGAGTGGTTTAAGCATGTGGCATGATAAGATCAAGATGGCATGATTGGAAATAGTTTAGGGCATTGATCTAGGTGGGACCTTGCCAATTATAATGTCAAAAATCCTAAAATTGGTTTTGGCAGGCAACAACGCAGTTGAAAGCTTGCATTTTTAAAATCTAAAAATATTGGCAGGCGACGACCTAGTTGGAAGCTTGCCATTTTAAATTATGAAAATCACAGAGTTAGTCTTGATAATCATAACAATAGGATAACAAGCCAATGTTTCCATAATAAGCCACCTCTACATAGATCGACGACATGATGGTTTCTATCCAAAGCAAGGAAGGAGAACTTTAGAGGTTTTAGCAAGTTTGGCGTTGGCAAGAAAGGTTGGCAACAAGTTGTTATAGGTGAAACTTTCCATTTTAGAAGAATAAGGCAAAGAAAAAGGTGGAAACGAAAGTTTTTAATCCCAAACATGAGTAGATTTATAGCCAAAGACAACTCCTATTCAACAAAACTGGCACAGTGGTGGGTAATTAGTAATGTAGTCACAATGGCACTACTCCAAGTCCTGAAACTATTATTAACAATATCAATTAATATATTAGAAAAGATTAGACTTGTTACGGAGCAACCTACCCAGGAGCTAACAAGAGAGTTCAACGCACAAAGAAAGCAACAATCCCAGGTTAAAATGAGAGGTAGAGTGTGAAAAAATGGAACTAAAGAACCCTCTATTGCTGGTCATATGGTTCATAAAAATACTGATAGGGATGCTGATGATTCCAATACGAGAAGAGCTTTTAGAGAAGTAGAGACTAATAATGGAAATAGTGGTGACCATGAGGAAGGAGGGGATACAATTCGTAGTGGATGGCCCTTATACACCACCTTCTAAGAAAGAAGAAGGTAGATAAGGAGTGGGAAGAAGATAGAGGCAAGGGAAAAAGGCAAGCAAGTAATAAATGACCTTAAGGAGGATAATGTTGACAATGGCAAGAGAAAGGTTGGGTCATCCCATGAAGGACCCATAAAAAAACAATCTGATATAAAGACAGAGGAGAGCCAACAAAATCATGGTCTAGAGACGTTACGAAATAAAATAAGAGTCAATGCTGAAGTAAGAGTAGTGGATAGCATGAAGGAATTAACTTTTGGAATAAATGCTATCAAGGAGGCCATAGAAAGCATCAAAACCTTGGTGGCAAAATGTAATATGGAGAATTTGAAGCAACAAAAAGATTCGTTGGATTCTGCTAGGAGGTTTAGGGAATTCTTTATGACCCATTTCAACCTCATAGAGGTCATAAACAATAACCTAACCCATATTAAGAACTTCATGGAGAATAGTGGGAAAGCGCTGAGGGTGCACGCCCAGGTTTTGACCATGCTCAGAATAAATACAAATGATATTGAGGGGGTTTAGAACACGTTGAGCATTACAGAGGACACCATGAATATCAAGGACCACTTGCACCATTGGCACTGTGTGTATAATACTAGCTAACACAAATGCTGCCAGATTGAGGAAAAAGGAGATGAAGAGGAGGAATAACATCTGAATACTATACCCTTGCTTATTGTGTTATGATCTTTCACTAGTATTTAGTTGTTTATTGGGACCTTGCTGATGTATAAGGTCCCAGTATATGGGCCTTTGGATATATGTAAAAGCTTTTAAGATGTTTCTTGAATAAAAACTTTAATTTATATAATTTTTTTTTTTTTTATGCATCTAAATTCGCTCGCCTACATTAGCGTCACTAATATTCTTATCAGTCAACACTAATTTCACCCATCTCATTTATTCTAATTAATTTCATTTATCTAACATCCCCCTCAATAAATATTCATGCACTAGCCTTATTCATCCCCACCAATCAATTAATTTATCCTGAATCTCTATTATCCCATCCTAATCCCGTTTACCTATTATTTGAGAGTATTAAATTCCCAATGACCCACCTACTAGCCTATGCCTAGGCTCTCCTACACCTCTAGTTCCTAATCTCTACCTAATACCTATTTGATCCCCCATCTGATCATCATTAATCCTAAGAAGGATTCTAGAACCCTCCAAATCTAGAACCTTCTCTAATCTCACCCCTCCAAAATCTATTTAAACCACTCCTCTCCTCCATTGAATCCATCTTATGAATGCATAACCAATCCATGTCCAATTAGTCAATCAATTCATCATCAAACATCCACAATCATTCCATCATAATGTCAAATTCTTGAGTCTAAGGTAATTTTAATCCCAATCCTCTTGTTTTGATTCTGTTTAATCATGGTTTGGAGCATTTAGTTTTAGGATTACAATGCTAATTTAAATTGAGAATTCATCTATTGCATTTGATTCTAATGGCTCTAGACTTTACCTAGTGGTTTGAAGTTTGAGTGATTAAATTAGATAGTTTAATCCATACGCTCAAATTTTAGGCTACATTTTAGTGACCATAGTGGGAGGCTTTACCCATTTGAACTAATCTTGTGAGTGTGAAGTGCGACAATAATTCTTAAAGGAAAGATTTAAGATGAATTCGGTGGCTCTAAGTCTCATATTTTCCATCTATAATCCTCTTTGTTGTCAGTGAAATTCAACATTATGCCTTTATAATAATCTGTAATTTTGATTGAAATTGACTTTTGTGTTCATTGTAGGCACTCCGGTGACATTTACCCCTTTTAGTATGTTATTTTTCTTTATTGTGTTGGTTTGTTCCACTCATTTGTTATTTGTCAATATTCTGTCTGTTATGCTTTGTTATATTGCAAAGAATGAGTCTTGAGAGGTTTTATCAGGTGGTCTTCAGTAATTATGCAAGTTCCCTGTTTCCAAGCCACATTTTCCTTGAGTCAGCGTTCATGTCCCCTTTCTGATTGCTCGAAGGTAGACTGGTCAATTTTTTTTAATATTCATACGTTGCCATAATCCCTTTGGGGAATCCTAGGGAGGACGATATCTAAAAATAAGCTTTTCTAGTGTATGAGTTGTGTGTCCTTCCACATTTTACCCACTTGTATACTAGGATGCTAGTAAATATAGCATCTGACAAACTCAGCTTTTATTGAACCCTGATGGATGTCTGTATCTTGTTCTGAAGATCCCATTTTAACACACGCTGGGAGGATACTGATGAGGGCCATAGGGTTTGGCTTTACACATGCGTATTACCTTGGAATTGAAAACCTGAAAGTATCCTCATACCTATAATTGTTGCATGCTACATTTCTCATACCTGTGATTGTTGCAGTTCATGAGACACCTTTTTCTCTTGCAACACTCTTGCCATACACCTAGTCGAGGCGTCTGGCTGCACAACTTATGGGCATCTTGCACATTTCTATCACATAGTTCATAAGACAGGTTTCTGTATTTGCAACATGTCTCTAATGTCAGGATAAAATTTCTCAATAATTGCATGTGATTAAACAAAATTTCAAAAAAATTCCAAGGAATATGTTTTGTGCATGCCCTGTAATCGTTGCAGTCCATAAGACTGTTTCCCTTGGGAGACATTTTGTCAAATGGTTCAGGTCTCTTATGACCATCTCAAATTAGGGAAAAATTTGTGTTTAATTAGCCATTGTTTTGACACAGCAGGGCACATAGTGCCAAAATACAAGTTAATTTGAATTGCTTTAGCTGTCAATCACCTCTATCCACGTTGTGGTTCTACCTCACCTATCCCAATTTTTCAATGAATTGTCTGTAATTTTTTTTCTAAAGCTTCTGTTTCAACACACGATGGGAGGATACTGAGTTTGGATTTACACTTATAAATTACATTTGACTGAAAGTTTTGAAATCGTTGTAGTCCCTAAAACCATATTCTTTCAAAACGTCTTATGATCCCATGATTTGCAAATCATGACTGCGGCCAAAAATCTGTTTTCACTCTCTGGGATCAGCGCTAGGACATTCTAGGTGAAGGCATAAAAAATCACTGATATTTTTATTGCTTGAGCTATTTTGTCACACAGGTCCAACGCGATGTGTTGGAGGATGCTGGCAAGGGTACGCTGATCCAAGCATCACACATCAGATATAACAGTATCCATATGCCTGCCGTCAGAAGGTTCCAGTTTGATGTTGAAAATATTTCAAATTATACCCATTTGACCACGCACTTGGCATAAAAGGTGACATCATTGGTACTCGCCATTTTATAATTAATTTTGTCAGGTTGGAACCACAAAATTACTGATTTAATACGTTTAGGTTCTAATTTTAATTATTTTGAGTGATTGATTGATTCAATTTAAATTTGCTTTTAATTATAAAATTATATGTGGTATTCAAAAACCCATGTGTTAGATGTATCAACGGTTTAATAATTTCCATATGAAGTCGCTTGTCTTAGTGACCAGGAGAATATGTGTTAATAACCATTCCCTGTTTGGCTAATAATCTTGAATTTTAAGAGAATCACTTTTGAAATATCATTCTAGGACATATAACACCCCCCTCATCCATCATAAATAATCGATACTTTAAATAAGTTTGTATTCATATCTCTATATGTAATCAAAATATTTTTTTGGCATGTGTAAGGATGGACTTTCTTCAATGAAGCTATTTTAAACTACGAACTTGTTGATGATTTTGACCATCATTTTTATAGGCCATCTTTCAAAATCGACAATTGAAATTGTTGAGTAGTAATAACCACTAATGGTGTGCTTAATAGGGCATTTTGTCCAAGGCAAAGTTATAAAAAAACTACTAATATTTGCTTTTTAGGTTACCTCATCAAGCTTGCCAATTGGTTAAACTACTAAATCACTTGTTTTGAACGCTGACCAGTTCAAAAATCAGATACAAACATTGTTTTTAATCATCCATCCGATTTTGCTTGTTGACACATTTGAGGTGTGCTTGCAGGGCTGATCATCTTAAGCTAAAACTATTAATCCTTGTTTGCAAGCTGCCTGTCAAAGACTCCATTTTGGCACTTTAAAAATCATTTTATCTTGTATATATCATTTTTTCATGTCTTTGATCATCGTATACTCTCGCTTCTTGTATATATTTCACACTTAATCTTAATCAGTTAATTAATCATTTTACCTGTCTGTTTGTTACCCAAGGGCTATGATGGTGTATGCTTTCCTCCTTACATCTTTGCGGTGATTCTTAGAGGATCAAAAACCACTTATAAACTTTCCTTATGTTCCTTTTCTAGGGGTTGGTGACGTGGATTTCATCACCATGCACTAGACCAAACTCTGTGTTCTGATAGAGTATAAAAATCAGGGGAGTTGTCGTTAGGTGCCTAAGCAAAATTCTCCATAAAGGGTTCAGTGGAGTGAGGGGTGGTTAAGATCCAATACATAGGGTAGTTAGACAACATCCTATATAGACTTGGGACCCATTTTACCTTCACATATATCGGGGACTCCCCTAAAAACCCTTGTGCAAACCTAGCATAAGATCTTTCGACTGTAACAAGCGATTTACTACCGGAGGCAGTATCAGCTCCCAAGTGACCATCATGTGCATACGAGGTTGATAGGGTTCGAGAGATTCTGTAACAGGTCATCGCCCTACAACCTCACCCATGAAGTTGTTAGATGGTGTGGTCGTTAGGTTACACACCCTTTAGTTTACTAATCATAGGTTTGTGGCTTGCTTGATTTGTTGAGTGTTGTGCTAAATTAGTGTTGTTTGTGAGCCAAGTCAACCTTCTACCAAAACCTATACATACTTATATAGGTCCTTTACACATACCATCTTGTATATTCTTGCCTCTTGAACATCCTTAACATCATCCCACTATACATACTATCTCCCATCATCACCTTGTCTTAATCTCCATCCTAGTCTAGTCATCTCCACTCATCATTGATTATCACCCCATCATTCACATATCCTAATCATCATCTTGTATATCCTAGTATTACCTTATTGTACATATCTTTGTTTCTCTTATACATCCTTATAGTCACATCCTATCCTAGACCCATCCATCATTAATCATACCCCACCATTCACATATCCTAATCATATCTCATCATCCACATCTTGTCCTAAGTCCATACCCAATCACTTGTCTTGAACTTGCCTTCATCACCCATCTAGTCTGATCTCGTCCTATCTTATCCTAGTTGGCTCATTAAGTCATACACATGTCCAAACCATCTCCATCATTACCCCTCATCACTTCATCATCACCTATCATCATACTCATCCTTGTCCCATTATCTTTATCACCTTCATCACATAATCCTATCCCATCCCATCTTAAGCAAATCAGTCCAAGGTTTCAAGCTAGTCCCTTTGTTACCCATCCATATCATCTTATCATCCTGATCCACTCTCACTTATCATCTAGTCAGATCTTATACCTAGTCAATATCTTGCTAGCATCTCATCACTTTGCCATTTTCAATCTAGCAAACCCATCAATCATCAATCTAATTGTCTCTTGTCAAAACATTTTGCCTAATCGTAAACTAGCACCCATCTAATCACCACCTTGCTAGTTTGCATCTAGGCACCCATCCAATCCCCAATCTTTTTACTATCTTGACAACTAAGCATTATTGATAGGTCGTTAGTACCTATTGCACTATCGGTCTAAAATCTAATCTTAGTCCTACATCGTCTCAATCACATTTCATTTGTCTCATCTTCATCATTACCTTTCATACTAGCTTGGTCATTTAGACCTAATTTGTTCAAGAAACCATATATAATCCTTAGTCTCTCTCCACATCAACCCCCCTTCATCATCCATATGTTATCATCTATCCTCATGGCTTTGGACTAGTTCTCGTAAACCGATACATCTTGGCTAATAAGGATGAAGTCCTTTTGCGAGCACTAGAAATGGGTGCTTGCTTACCTTCCAACCATAATCCCATTCACCCCAAACCAACACCCCATTCGAAACCCTTTAACCCATCAAAATTAGTATCGACATTCCTTGATGTGGTCACCCTTATCAATCAATACATCATAGAAAATAAAGATGAATTCCTCTTATGGCTATAGAAGATTGGTGCTCACTTTCTTGATGATTTTGAACCCATAAGCCTAAAATCACCTCCCAAACATGTCCACCATCAACCCCTATCCTCATCCCATTTCTTTCCACCATCCACTAGCCCTATCCAAACCCCCTTAGCCCCAAGTCTTACTTATCCACATTTAAATCTTCCATCTACCAATCATAATTTATCACTACTTCCTTGTCCTACTAAGAAAGGAAAGCCTAGCTTGTCAACCTCATCCCCCAATAACATGACATCCCTATCACATCCTTCCAAAACCACCACTCTAGCCTTACAAGTCCCCCATCAACATGACATCCCTATCACATCCTTCCAAAACCACCACTCTAGCCTTGCAAGTCCCCCATCTTTTATCATCCATCACCATGAAGTTAGACCACACTCTCGTAAACCAATACATATTTGCCAATAAGGATGAGATCCTCTTGTGGTTTCTTATAATGGGTGTACCACTTACTGAAGGTATTAACCCCCTTCAACTCATTGTACCTCGAGCCCAAATGCATTCATGTGAGTCCCATTCCAATCCTCCATCCATTAGTCACAACCCATCATCATCCACCCCTTACTCTATTAGCAAAGGGAGTCCAATCCTGGCCACCCATTCATCCACCTAGTCACATCAAACACCATCTGATCTAAAGTCCAATGCTTCCGCATCAAAGTCACAAAGTGAAGTGGGTCCTTATACTCCTCTTCCTATATCCTTGGAAACCCTTTTCCAACAACTACTCACTGCCAACATGATGGCCTATCCACCCATACAACATCTTGATCCCACCAAGCCCAAGCCCTCATGGTATAAAGCAAACTAATGCTATGAATATCATCGAACTTGGGGGCATTCCATTAAACGATGTCAACATTTATGTGATTATGTCCAAGATCTCATTGACTATGGTGACATAGTAATTGAGGATGAACCAGATGAGTCCATCTCCCTAGGTAAACAAGAAGAGGAATGCCAAGATTCCATTCCCGATCTTGATAAAGCCTTTCCCTTTCCAAGCCAAGGTTAAGACACCACACCCATCTTCTATGATCCCTCCATTGACCAATCCTCCATCAAACGCAAGTCCAAGTCCCATAAGCGTAGTCCTCTAACATCTCATAATGTCTTCCATGGACCTATCTTTTCTCAATTCCATCCTCTCCCTCTCACCCATCACATCAAATACCCCTTGCTGAGAGGACACTTGTGGACAATCATTCTTCTACCAGAAGCATAAAGTCATGTACACCGTAATTAGCATTGAAGCCATCAGCATCAAGATCATGTACAACACCAGTCTCTGAGTCAAATTCCTCATTAGAAACATCATCCTTAATCAATATCACAATAGATGATCATTGTGCCTACCCTTTTGAAGATACCTCCAATTTGGATGATAATTAATCACCAAACATATCTCTTGATCCTAATTAGGATGATGAAATCATAACCAAGTTTTTACAAGCTCTATTTGACAAAAATTATTAGAATGGATCTAATTCTACTTTGGATGCACATACTACCGCTAGTCCTAGTGATCCTTTAGAGATTCTTGTGGACACTTTCTCCAACGTTGAGGCTAGGCCTTCGAGTGACCTTTATGAGGACTATGCTACCCATTATCCCCTTAATCCATCACACAACATTAATCATCAACCTTGCCTCCACAATCTCGATATCTCACTCCATGAAGGAAATAAATAGGAAATGCATCATTGGATTCCCCTCCACATTCAACATCGTGTGCCATAAATACTAAGATACAAGACCATATTCCAAAAGTCATAAATCATGATCAAATCATCTTTGATCCCATATGTCAAAGTAAAAAAAAGTCAAATCATTGGCCTAACAAAAAAATGTCTTTCCCTAATGAAGCCCAAAAATAGGCACCAGGGGAATGTCAAAGTCAAAATAATAATCATCTATCAAGTCAAAAATCAATCTCCTCTGGTGAAGCCCAAAATCTGGCACCAAGGGATAGTCAACATCAAATCCCATTAACAGTTCAAAATAATGTCAATAGGTAATAATCGTATGGTTGATCATCCTTTTAATGTTTGGATCCAAGAATCAACAAATCAAAAGGTCTTAGATCCCTTAATCTCATGGCACCAATCTAAAGAATCCCCTCCACCATATCCAATGGCGTATGCAACTATTGAAACCCATTTCCACTACCCATCCCATCATATCAACCATCCTAATCATATCCCTCATTCACATCCTATATCCCATCATCACACTCCCAACATACTCCCATCCACATCATATCTCAAATCCCTAGGTAACATTATCCCTCGTAGGGGTTACAAAGACACCTGGTTAAAACGTTTGGAGGATGTTAAATTAAGAATCAATCCAGGTCATAAAGACATGATCCTAGCATCACACACCTCCAGAATAGGTGTTGGCTAAACAATCCATCAAACATAAACATTCCTTCATCTCATCCCTGCATCCAATAAATCGAGATGCCATCCAAAAACAATCATTCGTCCAATGGTGAAAACCAATTTTTTGGCACCTTGGGCAAGTATGATGATGAAAACTAGTTTCCAGCATCATGGTAGAATAATCAAAATTTTTGCATTGTACCTAAACACTTAGGGGCACAATCCATCCTTTTTAGCCCATCATACCTATCCCTTGTCAATCCCCTCTATCCATATCACACATCCTATTGTGTCGATCATTACTTTCTATCCTTGACCTTTGTAAGGATGAGGAAGGTGTCTTGAGATGTAAAATCATCTTGGCATATCCTCCAATGAACATTCAGGTAACTAAACATTTGGTTCCTTCACGATGTGGTCATTGGCATTCCCTAGACATTTGGTGGTCATTGGCATTCCCTAATCCCCTCTTCCTTGGTCCTCATCCCCTTTTCCACATCCCCTTTATCCTCTTGTCACTCATCCATCATTCCATCTGTCTTTGTCTTGGTTGCTAGGCTTGGTATTCCCTTTGCTAGTAACCCCATTTGTATAGTGTACATACATATTTTAAAAATCCCTAAAATGTGAAATATGTCAAAAACCCTATAAATCATAAAATTTGATAAAGCCAAAAAATAGCCTATGGTGTCTTGTCTTATGCCTAATACCCTAGTCTCACCCACCCTTCACAACATTTGATATCAGTCTCCATATTTTACTATTCCCCGTCTTTGGATGTAACATTTAGTCTTGGAACCAAATTTGAGTGGTCACCCATCCCTCCATATCTTCATCATCCTTTTGACTAGATATTATCAACACAGTCTCATCAAGATTCTAATCTAGCACCCATCACCTCCTTATCAGTGCCTTTTCATATCTAGCACCCATTTAATCCCTATTTTGCTAGTATGAATAGTAATTGATCCCATCACTTCCCTATCATTACCTCTTCATACCTATCACCTATCCAATCATTATTTTGTTAGTATGAAAGGTATATGATCCCATCATTTCCCACTCCTCTTGCTAGATTGAACCCTTGCAAGGCTTTGTTTTTTAGTAATACTTGGTCATCTTATACATCCTTTTCCAAATCATCCTCATTTGACCACTCTTGGATTGGAATTCTAGGTTAAAACTAATATTCGAACCCTCATCCCCAATCATCATACCTCATCCAAGTCCTAATCCTAATCATGATCATCCAGTTCAAATCCAAGTCTATCCTAAGTCCCAATCACATCATGATCATCCTAGTCCAGCCCATCACCCAATTAGTCATCCCATCTTTTGACAAGACATTGTGACATTGCATATAGATACTTGTGTGTATTGCTTGTCTGTTGTTTGACTTATTTGTATGTTTTTTATCATGCATATATCTGCTTGTTTAATATTTGTCTATGTCTCACATCATGTCTATTTTGTCTATTGGACAATGAATGAGGATGCTATGAGGTCATCAAAGCTATACTAATGCTTTTATATGCCCTCGATGATGCATAGTTCATTATTTGCCCATGCACTTTGGCACAACGTCGTTTTGGTCATGATTATGTCATGGGGAAAATTGCCAAGTGATATATTTATTGGATTGCTTATACTATGATGAGCCTTATGACAATTGTGATGGCTTGATCACCTACACCCTTATCATTCATCTAAACATCTAGTCATCCTTATTCTCATCACTAATCCTCGCAATTTGTTAAACTAACATCCAATCTTTTATCCTCATCTCATCTTTTGAGTCATATCCTTTAATCTCTAACATCATCCTCTAATCACTAATCATCAACATTAACATCATTTTCTACTCCATCCATTGTCATTTATACTCTAGTCAAAACTACATCGACTCGAGGTCTTTTTAGACTATGTAGGCAACACTTGGTCACTTTTCAGTGCTCAAAGATAGCTCGACCACCATCACATCTCTCTCATCTTTAAGTCCTGCATCTGTCAAATCTTTGAGCTATAATATCATCCATTCATTAATCAATTGATCAATCAACATCCTCACAATCATCTCCCTAATACTTTCATCAATCACCCGCACCTGTCGATTGGGCTTGACAAGTCATCCCATTCATATTTTCTTCCATCAATCATTGATTGGTTTATTTATCAATTATCACTCCCTTACATGCGTCCTTTTTAGGGGCATCATCATTAATCATATTATGGCTCATTGAGTTGATGCAATGCATTATTTAGGTCACTCAATCATATCATTTCTTCTCTATCATCACTTACATCGTATTGATTGATTTAACTTTGAGTTACACCCATAATTAATCAAATCATTATCTATCTTGGCCTATAGCTCTCCCTTGCATGCATCCTTGCTTGGGATATGTCTAAAGCTTGTGGCCTATTAATCCTATCATCATCACATTATGAATGATTCCCCCTTGGGATGTATCGACAACTGTAACAAAATCAACTTTACTCACTGTGCATGTGCCTTTGCTAGGGGCATCATCATTAATTTGTATTTCATTGCTCAAGTTGAATTCATCTTATTCATCATCTATCTCACATCTAACATCCCATCCCCTCGTCTATCCATCTCATTCCACCTGTTGTTTCTTCTTTCGGGCGGCCATCTATCTCATTCTTCTTGTATATCCCCTCGAGGGGACATCATATCCACTAACATTCATCCATGATGACATGGTTTTTATTTGAAATACCATTACTCCTTCCACTTCACTTCACTCATAATTCCCTTTTAAAGAGGGAAAAATTGTCGTTTGCCTACATTAACATCACTAATAGTCCTATTAGTCGACACTAATTTCACCCATCTTATTTATTCTAATTAATTTCATTTTTCTAACATGCCCCTCAATATTTATTCATGCACTAACCTTATTCATCCCCACCAATAAATTAATTTATCCTAAATCTGTATTATCCCTTCCTAATCCCATTACCTATTATTTGGAAATTTTAAATTCCTAATGACCCACCTACTAGCCTATGCCTAAGCTCTCCTATACCCCTGGTTCCTAATCCCTACCTAATCCCTATCTAATCCCCCATTTAGTCATCATTAATACTAAGAAGGATTCTAGAACCCTCCAAATCTAGAACCTTCTCTAATCTCACCCCTCCTCTTTAAAAGCCTCTAAATATAGAGGCTTACAAGGAATTTTAAAATATTTTTAATTCTCCACCCTATATCTCCCTCATCCAACTTCGAATCTCATCCATTGATCTCTCCCTCCAAAATCAATTTAAATCACTCATCTCCTCCATTGAAGCCATCTTATGAATGCATAACCAATCCATGTCCAATTAGTCAACCAATTCATCATCAAACATCCATAATCATGCCATCATAATGTCAAATTACTGATTCTACGGTAATCTTAATCCCAATCTTCTTGTTTTGATTCCATTTAATCATGGTTTGGAGTGTAATCTAACTTGAATTGAGAATTCATCTATTGCATTTAATTCTAATGGCTCTAGACTTTACCTAGTGGTTTAAAGTTTGAGTGATTAAATTATAAAATTTAATCCATTAGCTCAAATTTTAGGCTACAAATTTAATTATGACAAAAGGTGTAACCTAAAATGAGAGTCAAGTGGAGGCTCTAATATAGTCCCTGTGAAAGAAAAACTCAGTCGACATTATTTTAAGGCATCTACTTTTGAATATAAATAATATCACCTTGAGATAAAATATAAAGATAACTTTATAAACAAGCATCACATACACCTTGAATATGTAAATTATTTTAAGGATTGTGATGTTTATTATTTTAAAGAGTTGAAAGGAAGGTACTACAACATATGAAAGAGGAAATGCAAGAATATGGGCTTAGTGAATTTCAATCAATGCAAACCAAGTTGGAATAAACATGGTAAAACAACCTAATTTTTTTAAGAATTATCTAATCTCCTTAAATTTTTTTATATTTGGTACTGATATTGTTAATTTACCCCAATACAAAGAGTTGAAAGGAGGGTGCTACAACATATGAAAGAGGAAATGCAAGAATAGAGGCTTAGTGAATTTCAATCAATGCAAACCAAGTTGGAATAAACATGGTAAAACAACCTAATTTTTTTTAGAATTATCTAATCTCCTTAAAAAAATTTATATTTGGTACTGATATTGTTAATTTATCCCAATACATGACAAAATTTCTTATATTATGTACTACCATAGAGATTTGTATATATTTCAACTTGTAATAAATTTGCATTTTTAATGTTGTTGGGACCCCTTTTTGAGAAGACTTGATTACATGTCAACTGGACCAACCCCGACACACAGAGACCCTTGGAGGAAGTGAAAGACCCTTTTTGCACACCTTGGCACTGACTAGATAAACTCCCAAAATCTTTGAGCCAGCTAGCCGACAGTTGTATGGCATCACGAGTCTGGAGGCATACCTGCCTAGTCCTGCATGCAATGGTTCAAGGCTTGAAGAACACAAAGATATTAGTGGAGCAGGTTGGTGTACAACCCAATCTGATACCTTAGCACTCGACACGTGTCCTGAGTGTCTTATATGGTGTAATGGAGCTAACAAGCTCTCAACTATCCCCTCTGGCATGCACCTATCCAACCAATAAGAAGAGTGGTCAATGCCTTTATAAAGGAGGTGACCTCCAAGAGAAAAAGAGTGAAAATTAATAGCGGAGCTCTAGAAAATTTGAGAGTGATAAGAGGGATTAAATCTTGAGCGCTAAAGTAGTAGATGTAATACATGCTCATCTGTGAGCCTGTGGCACTAGTAAGAATAGGATAGAGCAGTGAAGGTTGTTACTAGTTATTGTAATGAATACCAGATGATGATGGATGAATATTAATTGCTAAGTGTTATATACATTATTATGTTATATTGGTTAATTTGTGTTCTCCCCCATGAAGAATGTTGACAAACTGGGACTCAACCTTGTAGTAAGTGGCACCTTATGCTACTTAGATCTCTTACCCATTATGAAGGCCCTTGCACTAAACCCATCATCGGAGGGCAAACTTAGGATGAATGGACACCCCCATGTCTATCCCTCTTTGTTTAAGTATGCACCGATGAACCTATCATTTTGAGCCTTTGCACCAGAGAACCAATGAACCTCTTAAACCATTACACCCTACATAACCCTTGGCTACACCATGATGCAACTACCCCAACATAGACTTGGTCCCCTCGTTGTTGCACTTTAGGTGAGTGCATAGGGCTCACATCTTATGTGAAACTAATGTTAACATGCTAGTGTGTTTAAATTTTATGCACCAGACCTTGTTCCCCTTGCACCTAACTCTCATAACCCTAAAAATGCTTGATAATCAGAGTTATTGTCAGGAATCTAGAACAACAAACATGCTCTGATACCACTTGTTGGGAGAGAGGGGGGTGGAAGATAAATCCAAGAACAAACACACCTGTTCTAATTCCACCCGTTAGGATCTTGCTCCTCAGAAAGAGCACAGTATGATTACCAAATATAAGCAATTGAATATGCGAAAATAACCAGAAACACAAGTAACTAGAATTCACCAATAGCACAGAATATGAGAGACAATACACTATCTTGTATTAATACTATACAGAAAAGAATACATCAAAGAGCCACCACACTCTTTCACCTTACAGAGATTCGCCACACCTCAAGTGTACAGTAATTCTTCTCACACACACTCTCCTACACAAAAAACGGTCCCAACAACCAACTCACACACAGAATTGGTGTTCACCTCACCAACCAGTCAGTAATAACCCTGCCGGTACACCAAGCACTCTATAGCACTTCAAGCTGATCTCTCATGAACCTGCAACCTGCAATTCAAAGACCAAACTTACATGTAGATCCCCAATGAGCTTGCAACAACCTGCAACTCACAGATCTTACAACTAGAAGGAACTCTTCCTTTCTATCTCATGCCTTAAACAATACATGCCAATGGGTCTATAAATAGATCCCTAACTCAAACACTAACTTAGACTCTTAATTTAAACAATTATCCTCACAGCCCAAGACTCTGGGTGGTCTTAACATGCAAACTCATCGTTCACTTAACTAACTGTCCGTGAAACGAACACTTCGGGAACACACAGGCGACCGACGCCGGTCCCTGCTAGTCTGGTTCTGTCGACGTCGGTCCTGCTGCCGACGCCGGTTCCTGTAGAACTCAGCAACCATCTGTTCCTCAGTTTGCAAAGGTTGAAGCTTTTAGCTCCACAACCTAACAATCTCCCACTTAGAGATAAACAGCTGCAACCTGTACCTGTACTTGTACACCGTCTAGTTTGTTTCCTTGGCTTTGTATCCCTCCTCAAGATCACTCTTGAAGACCAACCACCACAAAATCCGTGGTGCAAAATATGTCATCCAAATTACCTGCAACATCTGCATCTACAACCATGTAGATAAAGAACTTGACCCTGCATAACATGTGCACCTGCTGCTGGTCCCACTGAACTGCCCTTCAGTATTACTCTCCCGGATTGACTCCAAACTTGTGACAACTCCCACTGCTTGGGAAAACTCAGGTTTGGTACATACCATGCACTCAACCTCATTATGTGAATCAAGACACCTGTTCTATGAACTGTCTAACCATCGGCGTGCTAACCGGCTTCACACAATCATCCTGAAACAAAGTCAACAAGACCTCCATGTCTCTAGAACACACTCATGCCAAAGAATCTTGCTGCTCCCAGATTCTCCATGACAAACACCTGAACTAGCTTTACCTTTAGTTCAGCAATCCCTGTATATGTAACCCTGCAACAAGCACATCATACAGAAAATAGGATAATGTAGCTAATATTATCCAACCTGGTAAAGAGAAACACAATGATCAAACCTCCATTGCCCTGCAGCTAAAACAAGATCATATACCCTGATCTTCCATCTCACATATCCATTTTCGCTCTTCTTCATCCTCAACATCCATTCGTCTCTCAGTGCTTACTTCCAGCTGGCAACACTACCCAAAACACCTGTTTGGTTCTCCTCCAAGGAATCACATCATCATTCATGCCAAGCTCCCACTGTTTCCTGGATCTACCTGTTCTGCTTCTTCAATAACTTCCTGGTCCTATGCCATAAGTGAGCAACAAGTAGTGTAAAGAAGGGAAATGACGAATTTAAGAACTTACTTACACCTTCAGTCCTCCATATGGGCGCTTGAGACTCCATGACAACTAGCTGTCCACCCAAAATTTGTCTCAGTAACCGATGCCAGTCACATCTCAGTCTACAGCCGACCGATGTCGATTCTCTGCGACTGCCTCCTTTGCCGACGTCGGTTTCCCATGGCCGACGCCAGTCTCTGTCTGCCCCGAGTCACCGACGTCGGGCTGCACATAGCCGACGTCGGTCCCTGTCTAGACACCGACACCGGTTTTCCTGCCGACGTCGGTCTCTGTGTTTTTCTTGTGAGACCTGACTTTTTCTCGCGAGCTCTTTTTGGATCAAAACCTTGTCCAAATCACCCTTACTCTGCTCAGAATTTCTCTGCACCTTATGCTGAACTCTGTCTGTCACTTTCTCCTTGAAAACCAAGGCTTTCCCGTTCTTGTCACTAACATCGGATTCCTCAAGAAACCTCACCTTCTTCTTCTGCATACAGAAACCACGATCCATGCCTTCCAAATCCGAAAGCATATTCTTTGACTCAAGAACCAGCATCTCCTTCTTATC
Organism: Torreya grandis; assembly: GCA_037957365.1. NCBI lineage: Eukaryota > Viridiplantae > Streptophyta > Pinopsida > Cupressales > Taxaceae > Torreya > Torreya grandis. The sequence goes on from JARHVA010001868.1 coordinate 1,232,221, forward strand.
TATGTGACCAAGCCTATCAAGCCACATCTTTGAATCTACAGCTGAAGTAGATAACCCAGAAAGAGAATCAGTAAAACAAGTAGATAGATAAAGCGTACCTACTTTCTTACCTCTAGCTACAACAAGTGTACCCTTGGTAACCTTCCAAGAGTCCGCTGTGAGAGTTACTGTGCAACCCTCTTCACCCAAACTTCTAACAGAAATCAGATTTCGCTTCAGAACTGGGACATGCATGACCTCCTTTAACACCCATGTGTCACCTGTCTGCAATTTCAGCTTCACTTTGCCTTTGCCAACAATCTGACAAGGCTTACCATCCCCTACACAAATTTCTCCAAAGTCTCCCTGGACATACTCATGAAAAAATTCCCTATGTGGGGATGCATGAAAAGAGGCACCAGAATCTAATACCCAAGATTCTAATTTATCCAAAGAACATACCAGAGCATCCTATGCAACGTAACCCGCAACATTTGCTTCTTCTCCATGTCCTTCATGCTGATCTTCACCCGATCTGCAATCTCTCTTTAAGTGCCCTTGCTTTCCACATTTCCAGCAGGTTATTCTACCATACCTGGACTTGGATCTTTTGCCTATCTTCGACCTTGATCTCCCACGCTCTGTCTTCTCTCTTGGCCTTCCTCTTCCTTCAACACTCAAAGCATCTCCAGATGATTCACCTGTGCTTTTCCTGCGTATCTCTTCATTCAAGATCACACTCACAACATCATCCACTTTTAAGACTTTTGAAGGAGACACAGTATTAGAAACTGCCATTACCAAACCTTTGCAACTTTCAGGCAATGAACACAAGATTAAGAGAGCTCTAAGTTCATCATCAAATACAATATTAACTGAACTTAACTGGTTTACCAAACCATAGAAATCACTAAGATGGCTATGAACAGATCCACCTTCCAACATTTGCAAATTAAATAAACGCTTCATAAGAAATACCTTATTAGAAGCCGAGGGTTTTTCATACAAATTTGCCAAAGATTTTATCAACTCCACCGTTGTCTTACACTATGATAAGCTGGAAATCACAGATGAATCAAGACTCAATCTAATAGATCCCAGAGCCTTCCGATCAAGAACCTCCCATTCTTCATCTTTCATATCCAAGGGTTTGCTAGCAACCCCACCCAACGGTAAGTACAAATCTTTCTGATACAGATAGTCCTCAATTTGCATCCTCCATAATTGGTAGTTCTTGCCATTAAACTTTTCCATTCGTAGTTGACTGTTTTCTGCCATTGCTCAACTCCCACTCAAACAGAAACCCTGTGAGTAACCTGTAATCAAAACACACTACCCAGATCTACACCAATCTGTTAGTATCCCAACCAAAAGCTCTGATACCACTTGTCAGGAATCTAGAACAACAAACATGCTCTGATACCACTTGTTGGGAGAGAGGGGGGTGGAAGATAAATCCAAGAACAAACACACCTGTTCTAATTCCACCCGTTAGGATCTTGCTCCTCAGAAAGAGCACAGTATGATTACCAAATATAAGCAATTGAATATGCGGAAATAACCAGAAACACAAGTAACTAGAATTCACCAATAGCACAGAATATGAGAGACAATACACTATTTTGTATTAATACTATACAGAAAAGAATACATCAAAGAGCCGCCACACTCTTTCACCTTACAGAGATTCGCCACACCTCAAGTGTACAGTAATTCTTCTCACACACACTCTCCTACACAAAAAACGGTCCCAACAACCAACTCACACACAGAATTGGTGTTCACCTCACCAACCATTCAGTAATAACCCTGCCGGTACACCAAGCACTCTATAGCACTTCAAGCTGATCTCTCATGAACCTGCAACCTGCAATTCAAAGACCAAACTTACATGTAGATCCCCAATGAGCTTGTAACAACCTGCAACTCACAGATCTTACAACTAGAAGGAACTCTTCCTTTCTATCTCATGCCTTAAACAATACATGCCAATGGGTCTATAAATAGATCCCTAACTCAAACACTAACTTAGACTCTTAATTTAGACAATTATCCTCGCAGCCCAAGACTCTGGGTGGTCTTAACATGCAAACTCATCGTTCACTTAACTAACTGTCCGTGAAACGAACACTTCGGGAACACACAGGCGACCGACGCCGGTCCCTGCTAGTCTGGTTCTACCGACGTCGGCCAACTTCCTGCCGTCACCGGTGGCCTTCTGCACTGAACTCTGCCGACGTCGGTCCTGATGCCGACGCCGGTTCCTGTAGAACTCAGCAACCATCTGTTCCTCAGTTTGCAAAGGTTAAAGCTTTTAGCTCCACAACCTAACAGTTATGTGCATGACTGAGTGCCGTGCCTACTTAAATAAACACTTAACTACAACATTTTTGTTTCATTGTCAAGACGTGTTGAATTTCATTGCTAAGATGTTGCAGCAAAATAATGCTCTGATTATTGCTCAATAATGTCAAGTGCTGGCTAGAACAAGTTGAAGATTGCTTCACATAGAAGCATCCCATGTGTGAAGGAGAGAAGTCACAAAAATGGGTGTAGACTTATATGTATGACCCATTGTATGAAGTGTTCTTCTACGAGCTACTTGAGCACATATATAAATGGTTGGCTGCATATGTTGATACTATATGAAGAAGTTATGGACAGTGCCTCAAGTGGACCATAGAGTGCGTAGAGAGGCTAGAAAGCCTGGATAAAGTGTGGATGTGTGCCGTAGACAAGTGATGGGATGATGCTTTAATTAGCTACGTGATGGAGTTCGTAGTGTCAACCTTTTGATGTCTAGAAGAAGCAAAGCATGAGTTTCCTTGAGAACCAAGGGGTGCGTTCATCAGAGCACTCCACATCGAGCTGAAGAAACTCATGGTCAATTACGGGATAGAGACCATGAGGATGGAAGGCTAATAGTCCTTGCACATATGGGCAAGCACAACTTTATACCTGAGAGATCTAGAGGCTAAACTATAGTAAGTGCAAATGAATGCTGGTGGAAGACCTAGAACCTGGAAGTGCCAAGAGGACCTGGGCGAGCATGAAGGGCATGGGGAAGGATCTTTTGAAAGGCCACAATGCATTGAGATGGAGGAAGAAACTAGTGGTCAAATTTTGTAGATGGGTGTGGGATACAACGAGTCCCTACAAGATAAGGCCCTTGAGGATTTTCTAGAGGCACCTACCCCCTTTGAACCTGAAATGCAAGCCCATCCATTGAATTCTCCCCTTGAAAATAGAAGAGAGGTAACTCAACCTATTACCCTAATAGACTGGGATTGGACCAAGACTTTGGATTACAAATTTGTGATTGAACAAGTGATCCCATACAAGGAGCTAAGCAATGGTATCCCTGACCAAGTAGGTGCTAGTATAAGTGTCATGAACATAAGTGCAAATATTCCCATACAAGGAATGTGAACCATGCCAATCGAGCAACAACCCATAGGAAGTGGTATAGTGCCATCGATGGGTGGAGCTACGCTGTCAAGCTCTACTATACAACCTACTCCATTAGGGTCAATGCTCAACCCTACCCGTGGGGGCATTGGAGGACCACCCCTTGTGTAGACACAAGGAATAGATATACTATGAGATGGCCATGCATCTCCCTGAGTATCATGGAGTTGAAAATGCTATAAAGCATGTGCTAAAATGTGAGTTTTAGTGGTGCACTTGGGGCATTACTCAACCTGAGTGCAAGGCAACATAGTTCACAACAACCTTGCTCGATCGTGCTCATACCTGGTATAGAAAGTTTGATCCAAACCAGGCTATGATTGACTATGATGTGTTAAAGGAAGCATTCCTGAAGGAGTTTGACATTCTTGAGTTTGAACAATAGAGCATCATGATGCTCAAGGAGATCAGTCAAGGGTTAACTGAAAGAATGCGCTTGTATGATGCACGGTTCAAGACTCTCCTCTCTAAGCTCTTTATGATATCCACCCCTCCCAACATGTGAAATGGTTTGTTGGGGGCCTTTTGGTGCCATTATAAAGGGTGTTATCCATGAAGATGCTCATGGAACCTCATAAAATGCTTGAAGCCACGTTCCAGGTTGAGGTGGTAAGAAGCATCGACACTAGGATTAGTCCCTTCATAGAAGCGTAGATTGCATCGATGGCTTCTCAATTACATAAGCTTATTGTTAGACAGGCACATGACTCTTGTAGTAGGCTATGGTGCATCAACTGCAAGATAAAGGGGCGCAAAAAGAACAACTACCCACGTAGGAATGTCCATGCAATACTCCCTAACTGTGATGTTTACCATGAAAAATATGACTTTTGAAATTATCCCCTGTTGTAGTGTGTTGGCCAAGTAAATACTACATTTTTCTATAAGATGTGTGATGTCTATACATATGCAATGATAGACTATAGAGTCATTGATGAGTTGCACCAAAACATGAAGAGAGGTGCAAGGCAAGCTACGACTTCAAGTGGTGGCTAGAGAGGCCAAGGGAGAACAACATGGGTTATGGCAACCAAAGAGGAGTGCATGGTCAAGGAGGTGGATGAGGGGGAGGGAGATTATCACCATGATCTTGTTATAAGTGTGGGTTGACTGAGCATTATCAGTGTGACTATCCAACACACCCAACATGTGGGTATTGTTGAGGCCCACACACAATCAAAGATTGCCCAGATCTCTACATGAAGTTGACACAGGGTCGACCTGGTATAAATAAAAGAGCCGCTATAGTGTGATGTGAGTCCGAAGAAGGGAGATGGGCCCCCAAACCACAACATACTCCCAAAGGGCCTCCAAAGGTATAGATCATGACATAGAGTGGGTACACCACTCAACCACCCACTATACTAAACCAAGACTTGTGCTTGGAATATGGTGAGTCAAGCTGCACTAAGCACATGACACGACCAAATCCAAAAGTAGTGCCATACCCTGATCCTGCATACCAAAAGGACATCTTGTAACAAGTGATGACCATGATACAAGACCTACAAGGTGAGCTCTAATTGGCCAGAGACTTAGAGGCATAATCCACCATGATGTGCAGAAGGCAAGACCAACAAGAGGTTGAAGTCCAAGAGTTAATTGAGATCCTATGCCTCCTATGGATGGAAGGGGTACTGCCTCTACTGAAGGACTTGCAACTAAGGCATGCAGAGAAAGCATTGGCATGAAAATCCATCCCCTAAGAAATAGATATTGTAGTTCCACATATGGAGTGGACACGAGAAGTGAGGCATACTTAGACATCGAGTATGACTAGGAATTGCTAATAAATTCCACCATTAATAGGTGGTCAGTTTGTGAAGTATTGGTCGACACAAGCACAAAGGTCAATATCCTAACCAAGAGCACCTGAGAGAAGATGGGGAGGCCACCCTTGAGACCATCACCACACATGTTGTTCATGGCAAATAAGACCTGAGTGCAACCCATAGGGATCTTGAATGATGCCATTGTGGACATCATGGGTACCAAGTTCCAAGCTAACTTTGAGGTCATAGAGCTAGCAAAAGAGGAAAACTATTTGACACTCTTGGGAAGGCCATGGTGCTATGCAAAAAATGTCGATATGTGCTTCAAGAAGTATTATATGACCTTCAAAAATGGCAGAGGGTGGTGATTCCTCTTTCAGGTGACCAAGGGCCACCTTATGTTGAAAGTGTTAACCTTGAGGATGAGGTCAACCACATTTATAACATCATGATGTAAGGCCCCAAAACACTCAATCCCAGTGAGCAAGGGGTGCTCATTTGGGAAGATGATTAATCAGCCTAGGATACAATAGACGTAGAGTTCAAACATTGGGTTGAAGAAACATATGAGGTCACTAGGCATAGATGTTGCCTAGTGCACAAAGCTGGATTTGGACTATTTGGCACAGGCTTGGTAAGAATTACGTGAGCCCAGAAGAAGTTGACTCCTTGTGACAAGGAGATAGGAAAGAGAGTGCTCCAGCTAAGCAAGGGAAAGCTCATAACACTCCCTAAGTACGAAGGAAGCCAACTTATTAAATGGTATGTATAAGATATTGAGGTTTACGTCATAAAAGAAATTAATCAATTAGACACATTGGTGTATACACTAAAAAGTACTATCATACATTGGTGGGCCACACAAAAACCTGGCTTACCCACTTGGTGGGATGTGAAGATAGCCATGTGACTAGATTTAGCAGAAGCAATGAGGATCGAAACATACCTCTATATGATGGAAATTCTAACCCCATTTCACACATCTGGATTTGTGAAGAGACTTGGGTAATCTATGGAGAAAATGTGCCATGAGGCTTGTGGGTGCATGTATTCTATAGAACTCTGAAGACATGAGTGTGAGCATGGTACTTCATAAATGAGACACGATGAGAAATAAGAAATTGGGACACGCTGAAGGAGAAGTTTGTGCACACTTTCTCCTTCTCTGCACAAAACCTTGAATTACTAGACCAACTAAAATTTATCCATTGAGCTATGTTTGAGGACACAACTATCTTAGAGGAGCATTTGAAAGAGATGTTCAGAGAGAAAGGATTGGTGCTTTTTACTTTCTTTAAAGAAACAACACTCCACAGTGACTCTAATGAAGAAGATGATGAGACCTAGAAGGAGTGCAATTAGAGGGCCCTGGTAAGTAAGTAAAATCTCGTGCACCTCGTTGATGACAACTCTCTAGATGATAGAGACCTGATGCACCTTTGGGTTGAGACGACAGAGGGAACGAAGTAGGTTGAAGACTCCCACCAAGAGATAAATGAACCCTATCATGCACCCCTCAAGACCAACTGAGTAGACATCAATGTTGAAGGTGAGCCCAAGATGGCCATTATAGGTGCGTACTAGTCTAAGGTGGAGCTTGCATGCATCATCGAACTCCTAAGGGAATTTCAAGATCTCTTCCTACACAGCTATAAGGAAATGAAGGGCACCCACCCTTCATTAGGAAAGATGAGCATCAAACTAGTAGATGACATAAGACCAATCAAGAAGTGTGTTTATCAGATGAACCCCAATCTCCATGCTAAGGTGAAAGTGGAGATCGATGGAATGTTGGCCACTGGTGTCATCTACCCAGTGCAAGAATCAATGTGGGTGAGTTCGATGGTCATCAACATTAAGAAAGATAAATGCATATGAATATGCATCGATTATAGGATGATGAAAATTGCTTGCGTCAATGACCCTTTCCTAACACCATTCATTGATGAAGTCCTGGATGGGGTCGTAGGTTGCAAAATATATACTTTTACTGATGGGTTCTCAGGTTACCATCAAGTGAAAATAGAGGAGAAGGATAGGCCCAAAACCACCTTCATGACTGAATGGGGTTGTTTCACTTACAATGTGATGCCATTTAGGCTCAAGAATGTGCCAGTCATATTCTCCAAAGTGTTAATCACCGCTTTCAAGGACTTCATCCACAAGTTCCTCCAAGTATATTTGGACAACTGGACTATGTATGGTCTTGCAAGGGACCACCATGATAACCTATGCCTTATGTTCGAAAGGTGTAAACAACTCCAAATATCATTGAATCTAAAGAAGTGCATCTTCGCCACCCTATTTGGCACACTGCTCAAGCACATCATCTATAAGGATAGATTGCTCATTGATCAAACAAAGATTGCAATAATCATCCAACTCCAGATCCCTTCTACGTAGAAGGATGTTTGTACGTTCCTAGGCCATTATGGCTACTACAGGAAGTTCATAAGGGGATACACAAAAATCATCGTGCCTCTAGAGGAAATCTTGTGCAAGGATGGCCCATTCTATTGGGGCAAGGCACAAGAAGAAGCATTTGACACTTTGAAGTTGAAATTGGCAAGTGCACTAATACTTTAGTTTTCCAACTGGATGACTCCTTTTCATGTCCATGTCGATGCATTTAGATCAGCCATCGGTGCCATTTTGGCACAACCAGGTGATGTAACATGGACCGCCCCATTTCTTTTGCAAGCAAAAAGCTAATGCAAGCCGAGCATAACTATACCACCACCGAGCGCGAAGCACTGGTAATGGTCTATGCCTACAAAAGTTTACACAATATCTGCTAGCAACACCATTCACTTTCTTCATTGATCATAAGGCATTAAAATACCTCGTGAATAAACCTATTTTACATGGGTGCATTTGTAGATGGGTTGTCCTCTTCTAGGAGTTTCAATTTTTAGTTATTGTTAAACCTGGGAAACAAAATTTGGGGCTAGACCACTTGTCTCGCATCAACTTTGGTGATGAGATGGTGTCAATTGAGGATGATATGCCAAATGCATAGCTCTACCAAATTCATCACATTTTTTAAGACTTAGTGGAGATTGCCTCTTTCCTAACCTCAGGGTTAGCACCACAAACACTGTCTTCCAAGGAGAAGTAGCTTATTGTCTACACCTCCCCCTTCCAGCTCATTGAGGGGGAGCTATACAAGATGAGTAGGGATGAAGTATTGCATTGGTGTGTTTTGAAACATGAGTGGGAATTCATCCTTCAAGAAGTGCATGAAGGGATAATTGAAGGAAATTACACCAGATACGTAACAACGTGCAGGATTCTACAATCAGGGCTGTGGTGGCCAAGCTTGTTCAGTGATGCTAAGAAATACGCATGGGCATATCATATATGCTAGTGTATTAAAAAATTGAACCATCGAGATGAGATGCCTCTCATCCCAATTCTAGCCCAGACGCCATTTGAGAAATGGGCCATTGACTTTGTAGGGATAATCACCCTTGTAACATAGTGCACAAGGGCGAGATATATCCTTGTGGCAACTGACTATGTTACTACATGGGTTGAGGCAAAACTGACCAAAAAATGCATAGTCGCAATAACCATGCAATTCATCTAGGAGAACATCATCAATCGATATAGGTGCTCATTAAGTCTGACTAGCGATAGGGGCACTCATTTCATCAATGAGATGATGCATATCTTTCTGACAAAATACATGGTGGTGCACCACAAGACCACCCCATATCATCCCTAGACCAATGGCATGGCTGAAGCCTTTAATAAGATACTTAGAATGTGCCTCACTAAGATATGTGATGTAATTTACAAGGACTAAGATGATTGTGTCTCTACAATACTATGGGCCTATCGCATGACATACAAGTGCCTAAACAAGACTACACCATTTTAACTCATGTTTGGTGTGGAAGCAGTTCTACCCCTAGAGTTTTTAGTTCCTTCTTTGTGCATTGTGCGAATTGGTTGCCTTGACAAACATGAATCTTTGAGCGCAAGGTTGGAAGAATTGGATCGCTTGGATGAGATGCACACTTGGGCCAAGTGGGGTTAGCAAGTTGAGAAGGCACGCCAAAAAAGGTGGCATGACAAGCATATCAAGTGCAAGGTGCTGACTGAAGAAGCCTTAGTCTTGCTATATGACTCCAAATACTTTTAGCACCCAGGCAAGCTGTAGATCTGATGGATGCGTCCCTACATCATCCATCACATTTTATAAACTGGTGCATGCAAACTACGCACCTTGTCTAGTAAAATGCTTCAAGGGCATTTCAATGGTAATTGATTAAATCCATACTAGCAATAGGGTGGAACTCACGCCAAGGATACTTTGACTCTTTGGTCAATAGTTAGTTTGAATTAAATTGACCAAAATTAGGTTTAGCACAAGCTGAACCATGTGATTTTTTTAACAATAGGTGACATAAGATGGCCGTAGAGGTCCCTATGTTTTACCACTCCATGCATAAATCCAATCAAGTGAGTCAAGCACTTATGCCACCAGTGCATGAGGCTAGACACCTATGGTATGGGCGCATGAAGCGTATAGGTCAAGTAGTAGTAGAAAAAGAAAAATCTGTGCAAAAGGTGCATGGTGAGATGGTAGGAGGAGCCCTTGAACATGTTGAACCATCAGAGGGCCAGTGCAAGAGGAGATGTTAAACTAGATTGGATGCAAGACAAGAAGAGAAAATGCTCAAATTAGTTGAGCACAAAATCAGCGAAAAGATGCACTTCCTATGAAGTGCGCAAAGTAGATGGAGATACCAAGTGCTAGAGGGCCAGTGCAATGAATTTGTATGGGGTAGGATAGGCCAAGGCAAGATGATGTACGAGAAATTGACCAAGACAAAGGAGCATGCTAAAATAAGAGTGTAACTAGAAGAAGTGAAATCGAAGAGGTTGAATTGCACGTGTGTGAGGTGATGTGCTCAGGTTGCCACAAGAGAGGTGAAGGTCACGACAAGGAGAATGTAGAAAGAGATCATCGAGGATAGCTGGCATCTGCCCAAGAAAAATGAGAAGTGACCATTTAAAAAAGGATGTCACATCACCGAAAAGCCATTAAAAGTATTTAATGTGATAGCAGAATAAAGATACACATTTAATGCAGATAAGACAATTTTTTAAGATCTCATGATCTCTCAAGAAATTTGACAATGAAGTCTAGATGAAGTCATTAATGATGGTGGTTGACATATCAAGCTATAAATAGGATGAATGGTGAATGAATAGGGTTACAAACTTATACAAAATCAATGAAGAACTAGAGCCAAATGACCCCGAGAGAGTGAATCCCCACAAATAAGATATCACATCAAGAGAGGGATTGGTGCAACAAACTAGAGCAAAAAGTGCATCAAGAATAAAGTGGTGCAACAAAACCAAAGAAGAAAAGGTGAACCAGAATAGACACTAGGCCACCATTAATGGCCAGAGAAGTTCAGGCAAATAACTCATGCCAAACTAAAATTAGGGGTTTTAGTAAGCCACACTTCTTGCATTTCAATTTCAATAGATTTAGAATGACAAAGAAGTAGAAGGAATCAAGATATGAGACGTGACTCAAACCTAAGCAGGTTCAAATAGTAGAGGAAATAGCTGCCCCCAAGACAACAGTGTAGGCAATATAAGCGATCAACATTATGATGATGGAAGTCAAGGCACTGACCAAGATGTCCTACCAACACATGCAGTTCCTACTTGAAGTGTCGGTGGGTGAACCCTGACACTCATTTGGGCATGTATGTCAGATACAAGATTACAACCATTAGACATCAAGTCACTTCAAGACTTGATGCAATATTAGATGGTGGACACTAAGCACAAGACCCCAGAGGGAGATGCGATCTTTGAAGTCTCAATAAGAGACAAATTGAAGGCTTCTAATGTAACTCAATTCTATGAGTTGTCTTGTTTTGAATATCCAAAAGAACTTGTTCAGTTCCTCCTTTGATGATACATAAAGATCGTGTGTACTTCACAAGGTGATGCATGAATATATCTGCATGCCTGATTAGTAAGATAATTGGATCGCCAGAATCTGAAAGAGACATTCATCAACTGATGGGTGATGATGAAGAGGTGGAGTGCGTTGCAAATCTACTCAATTACTTCAAAGGGGGATACACTTTTCCTATCATCAAGTGTGAGGACCCAGGCATAAGGGTGATGGTGTGACTGTTCAACTCAAAATTATGTCTAGAAGGGAGATGGACTGATGTGTCCAAGGCATACCTTTGCTTAGCCTATCACATGGCATAGGGGATAAAATTCAACATGGCATAGTTCATTACCACAAAAATGACCAAGAACGCACTAGAGTGCCACAACGCAAAGGGGACGTTCAGATGGGGCTCCATCCTCATCTTGATAATCATGGAAGAAATTAGGATCCCTGATGATGGAAAAAATAACTTGTGGGTGTTCTCAAAACACCATGAAAGCCTGACATATAAATAGGACTTCACCTGACCCACAACCTTCAGTGCCAAGTATAGGACTCATGTACTAAAGTGGTGCAAGTAATACATAGAGGCCTTCAAGTTAGAGTGACACATCTCACGAAGGCTCCCAATGAGCATGTTTGGAATGGTAACCTTTGATGTAATGCAACACTACTACATTGTCTATCTATCACTCAAGGACGGGAATAAGTTGGGATGGTTGAAGCTTCCTTCACCTTCTTGATCGATTTCTTCTGGGATGTGCTTAGCAAAATCCCCAATGCGTAGAGCCTTGACATTTCAGTCAAAGAGTTGGACACAAAAAGCCAACAGATGAGGTGTAGATTCCCTCGCACAAATGGAGGCACGATAGAAGATGAAGAGGATGCCTCAGATCAGTTAGATATCGATCTTGTGTAGTAGGTAACAATCTTCAACGTCATCAATAGACTATACTATGCGATGAAGCCTAGAAGAAAGGATGATGGTGCAAGGTTTAGTGCCAAAAAATGAAGAGACCCCTCAATCCTAGTTGGAAAGGAAGGAACCCCCACACCCGAGAAAAAGAAGAAGCTCCCTAAAAAGAAGAGGGAGGAGATGATGGAAGAGATCAAGGAGAGGTTGAAGCTAAAGATAACTTCAGAAAGGGAAGCCTTGATGACAGAATGACACTAGAAACATGTGCGCTTTACATCTCGAGCCCATACAAGCCCAAAGGGGAAAAAGAAAGAAAAGGTCCCTTCCCCTACGCTGAAAGAAGACACATCAGAAGAGGGATCAGAAGAAGAAGAGTGGGGACAAGGGACCTACATTGGGCCTGAGGATGTAGAATTGTCCCCTAGTGAATAATCTCCTTTACCTCCTCCACATGCACATCTAGAAAAACCAAGGTGCAGGCTGAGGAGACTTGGCTCCTATGAGGCAGTGACCAAAAGGGAACGAGAGTTAAGGGAACAAAAAGAGAAATTGGCCAAGGTAGGGCTGCCCACTGAGGTCATCTAAATGGTAGAGGCAAAGGAACAAAAAAGTGAAGTAATGCGTAGGGCATCGAAGGAAGAGTAAGTAAAGTAGACAAAGTACCTGAAGAAGCAACTCCCTCCGATACAAAGAATGAAGAGGAAGGATTTTTAAAGAAGTGGGCCTGGACCAAGGCCACATCAATGCAGTGATTGCCTTACACTAGAGGCACAAGGAGTTGAGGGTCTCGGACCTAACCCAAGCCGATATTGACCGGCTCAAAGTTGAAAAAGTTAAAAAGAGGGAAGAAAAGTGTGCCACGTAAGCAATGAAAAGAAAGGCCGAGGAAAGAAAGGCCAAGAAAGAAGAAAGGATGGAAAAGGCATAAGAAGAACATGTTGAGAAGAAGGAATGGGAAGCAAAAGTAGCTCAAGAGGAAAAGGCACGCATACTAAAGGAGTGGGAAAGAAAGAAGGGTTCCACTAGCACAGAGCCTAGGGGTGAAGATTCCAAGGTAACACTTGGCATTGACACCCAAACAGTGGAAGAAGCTGCATAGAAGGGGCACCCTAGCTTTGAGGGGGCACCTAAGGAGCAAAAAGGTGATGCTAGCACCTTAGAAAAATAAGCATAGGAAGAGGCACCACACCAGGTAGAGGATGAGGGGGAAAAGTTTGTTGAATAACCCCCAAAAGAACAACGAGATGACAAACCTATCACCAAAGAGGAAAGAAAGGAAGAAGAGAGAATTGAAGAAAAGGGACTGACACCAGTGCCAATAAAGAAGAAGAGAGAGTTGAAGAAACATGGACTAGCACCAGTGCTAGTGAAGAAGAAGAGCTCGAGAAAAAAGCAGAGGTTAAGCCTAAAAACCATGAGAAAGTGCAGATAGGGTTCAAGGAGAATGATGAATTATACATGATAAATTGCATGCCTCCAAGAACCACCACAACCCTTACGTGCCATTAAGTTTCATGGGCCATGGATTTCTACATGAACGAGCTAGAGTTTGAAGTCCTTGCAAAGGCCATCTGATGTGCCAATAAGCTAGAAGAGAGCCATCACTACCCTCTATTGAACCCCCATGACATGAACCCCATACGCTTGGCTAATGCTTTGATTAAGATGGCAACTTATGTGGCATGAAAGAACATCATCAACGATGTTCACGCTAGTAATTGGAAGAAATTTACTAGAGACATGGAGAAAGAGCTTGAGGAAACCAAACTCAAGCTCTGACAACTGATCGAGCACGTTAAGGAAGAAGAGCCCTCCCTACAAGACAACATCGACTACATCGACATGAAGGAGGTTGACTATGCCTGCACGCTCGTTGAGCGGATGATCTGTAGGCTAAAGTTGACATTGAAGGAGAAGCAAGACCCCTGTGAGGCTATAAGGGGTGAGCTAACAAAGAAGATGGAAGAGGTTTAAGAACTCTTCACTAAGCTCAAAGGAGGTAGCAAAGAAGCAAATACCATTTTCTACAACTTCATACACCAGGCAGAGATCATCAACAGACGCCTCAAGTAGTTAAAGGAGAAGGATGCCTTGCTCTAGAGTTCCTTCATGATTTCATGGACCGAGCATGTGTAGGTGATGGTATAATTCAACTCCCTCAGTGCCCAGCTAAAAATACAAGAGCAAGACCTAGAGGCAATATTTTGTGCCTTCTAGACGAAGGCTAGTGAGTAGGGTAAACTCTTGGATGGAGGAGTGAGAAGGGTAAAGGAAAGGCTGGAAGCCTTTAGAAAGGAATTGGGAAGCACACATGTATTTACTCTGGAAGTAGTATCTACAAAAGTATATGGTGCCATTGAAGAGTTGAAGGGCACCAACCAAGGCTTTGAAAAATTTAAAGAGGATTTATAGTAGGGTATGCTTGAATTTTATGCACCTAAGGCACTTCAGGGCTAGTCTGAGGGAGATTAGCAATTTTGTATGGGGTGATGTTGGGACCCATTTTTGAGAAGACTTGATCTCATGCAAGCTGGACCAACCTCGAGGAAGTGAAGGACCCTTTTTACACATCTTGGCATTGTCTAGATAGACTCCCAAAATCCCTAAGCCAATTGGCTGACAGTTGTATGGTATCACGAGTCTCGAGGCATACCTACCTAGTCCTACACGTGGTGGTTTGAGGCTCGAGGAGCATAGAGATATTAGTAGAGCACGTAGGCTTACAACCCCATCTAATAGCTTAGAATTTGGCATGCTCCTTGAGTGCCTTATATGGCGTAATAGAGTCTATAAGCTCTCAACTAGCCCCTTTGGCACAGACCTATCCAGTCAGCAAGAAGAGTGGCCAGTGCCTTTATAAAGGAGGCAACCTCTAAGAGAAAAAGAGGGGGAATTAGCAACAGAGCTCTGGTGAATTCGAGAGCAATAGAAGGATTAAATATTGAGTGCTAAAGTAGCAGATGTAAGCCATGCTTCTTTATGAGCCTCTAGCACTAGTAAGAATAGGATTGAGTAGTGAAGGCTGCTACTAGTTATTGTAATGAATACCAGATGATAATGGATGAATATTAGTTGCTAAGTGTTATATATATTATTGTGTTATACTAGTTAAGTTATGTTCTCCCCCATGAAGAATGTTGATGAACTAGGACTCAACCCTATAGTAAGTGGTGCCTTGCGCTACGTAGATCTCTTACCCACTACGAAGGCCCTTGTGCTAGACCCAACACCGGAGGGTGAGCTTAATATGAATGGACACCCCCATGTCTATCCCCCTTTATTTAAGCATGCATTGATGAACCTATCCTTTTGAACCTCTGCACCAAATACCCAGTGAACCTCCTAAACCATTACACCCTACATAACCCTTGGTTGCACCATGACACAACTAGCCCAACATAGACTTGGTCCCCTCACTGTTGTGATTTGGGTGAGCATATAAGGCTCGTACCTTATGTGAAACTGATGCTAGTATGCCAATGTGTTTAAATGTTGTTCCCTAGACCTTGCTCCCCTTACACCTAACTCTCGTAACCCTATAAATGCCTGATAACTAAAGTTTTGTGCATGATCGAGCGCCGTGCCTACTTAAATGAACACTTAACTACAAAAAATGCACACAAAATATAGAAAGTGGAAAGATTACAATAACCATAAATAAAATAGATCCCACAAGCATGAACATAGCTTGCCATGGAATGTAACATCATCTAGTTGTGTACAATCTCAAATATTTAATATAAGAAGTAATAAACAACAACAAAATGAGTCTCGCAAAAGAAGTGTAGTGCAAACGCCACCACCAACATAGAGATAACAAGAATGACTTGAATAATTATAGAGAACATACATTTAAACTATGGAGGAAAATCCTCCTTGTATAAATAATTTGTATGCAATGAATATTAATATGATTTACATTTATCAAATCTATTCAATTGAAGAGGATATATTACATAGTTGTAAAAGTACAAGAGAAAGGTTTGAAGGTATAATCCTATGAAGAAAGTATAAATTTATAATTTGTTTTGAAATCAGATACAAACCCAAGGGCTTTCAATTTTCACGATGCCCCATGGTAAATAATTATTTTATCTTAGTTACCCAATAATTATATTCCCTCTTGGGGTTAAATTATGAAAAGAGAGATTGCTATGACAAGTAAGTGATTGAAATGATTATTGTGCATAGATTCATTTATAGAGGCATGTTACATGTTTTTTTGTCTATTTTATTTTTTTAATTATATGTTAGCTATTAATTAATGTATAAAGAAAAATGTCACTAAGGTAATGAGTACTCATGGATGTTGGTTCTAGCCAAGTGAATATCGCCATGTAATAATAACAAGTTTTATTATTATTTTGATTGTTACCATTATTATGAAGATGTTATTATTATAATTTTTACAATAATAATAATATTATAATGGACACTCCAAACCTCTTTGTCATTTGGTTACTCTCATCTCTTCATGTGGTTCATAGACTCAATATCTCAACTTTGAAAGACTTCATTTTAGATGTTTCTAATGTTATCTCATCAGGAATCATTCTTTAGGGTGTTCCTCTATGGGCCCTCAGATTTCATCTTCTCATTCTCAGTTGGTTTGAAGGAAGAAAGATGGGGCTTCTAATAAGGGTTTCATTTGGCATAATCATGGCATTTTCTAGCACTTGTCTAGTTTTTATCCACCTCTCTCCTCAACTAGGGATTCTCCCCCTATGAGGAGGTCCATATGAGGTTGGGTCATGATCCAATGATGTTTATGAGCTCCACTATTCTATTGGTTTCTGTTTCTACCCCATATTGCCCTCCAACAATGAATTCTAAATCTCTTTTGGACTTGTCAATCAGAAAGAAACGATAAAGAACTTACATTGAAAGGTTGCGGTTTGAAGCAAAGGATTTGGTGAAAGATGGGTCTCAATGGGAAATGCAAGGCATCCTCTCCTAATGTGGTAGAAGATTGGCCCTTTCCACTGGCTAATTTTTTATCCCCTTACTTTTTTGGTTGGATGGCTTGTTGTCCTTCTGGAAGTTTAGCCATTTATTATCTCAATTGTTGTTTTTGGCTCTATGGACTATTCTTCACTTTCCAACTAATTGGTGGATTCTTTGCTGATTGTTGGTGAAATCTTGGCTAAAGATCATCTATTTTATTATCTATTTATTGATTTTGTGTTGTTGGTTCGGATGTTGTATCTTTTGAGGGTTATGCCCTAGTTGGTCTTATAGTTGTTATGGAGGTTGTTTGTCTCTTCAATCATTCTTGGGGGATTGTGTGGCTTATTTTTAATGGTTGTGGGGTCTCATCAAAACCCTCACCTTTACCCATATCCAATTTTTTTATTACAATGGACACATTAAAGATGCAAAACACTGATCATATTATTTAACATGATGAAAAAATTAGTTTTTTATAAAAAAACTTCTAGTGATTTAAGGAACTATAAGACAACTATTGTTGGGTATATAAATTTGATGTCACATTCCCTTTTGAAAATTTGTCATGCAGTATGTTAGTGCCCAAACTTACACTAAATAATTTGTGCCCTTTTTTGAAGAAATATTGCTTGAGTATCTAACTATTGCCTCCTATTTGCAAGTGCCCACCTAGGGTCCATGAAGATTCAAAGGGGTCAGTGGATAATTTATAGGAAAAAGCAAGTTTGAAAACTTGCAAATTATAGGTGATTCTCCAGAACCCAACATATGTGTGCCACCCACAAGGATTTCCATGCCAGCAATAGGGAAGTCTACACCATGGGTTTTCAAGTCCATATGGAGTCAATGATCATAGTTAATTATCAACATGTCAAGCATTTTAGCCTCTTCAATCCAAATTACTTGAAAAGTGGGGTGATTCAAACAACAAGTTATACCCATGAAAAAACCAAATGAGGTAAACATACCTATTCAACAAGATCATTTGAATAAAATTCCATTGATGAACAAAGGTATTGTGCAACTAAATTCCTATATATCACTGAGACTGTTGATTTCTGAACAAAACATTAAAATTATTGATTGATTTGAATGGTGAGGGCTAGCTTCTACCCCAAGGCTTGATACAAAAATACCAAAGACTCAAATGGAAATGTAGAATCCATGTGGGGAGTTGGCAGAACTCCACGATGGAGATACAAATTGCATTTGTAACTGAAAATTGTAATATGCATGTCAAGGTCTAACGCCTGTCTACGGAAGTACGAAGCAGAAAAACATGGAAAATGCAAGTTTGAAAATGTAATATGTAAATTTCTTGAGAGTCTCTGAAACTCACTGGTAGGGAAAGTCCACATGGAAGGTCAATAAATAAGACAAAGTTTTAAAAAAAAAAGTAATGCACATTGCTGCCAAAGGAGCACTTTGCTACCAAGAAGATGGATTTTCATGGTTAAAGTTTCTCAAGGCATCCCTATTTGCTTCAAACACCATCACTAAATACTACAGAGAAGACCCACATTGGGCATGAAGTAGAATGACCCTTGCAAATCATGTTGATGGTTCTGGAAGTGCATCCGTGGGCTATCTATAATTGAATTTTATCATCATATTTTCTTATTTTTATCAACCATTTTTATTTGTCTTGATCAGGATGGTCAAGGTCTCACATTCCATTATTAACCAAATCAATGGAAAGAGGTGAATTGAGATGTGGTTGCTGTTGGGATTGTGGTGGATCATCCCTCCAAACATTTTAAATGGGAGTTTCTTTACAAAAATTGTTGTGAATGACCTCTGAAAGCATCTTAAAAGGATATCCACAATCATTACTCTTGAGGTGAAATTCTTGTGGTTGTGGATCAGTGTCCAAAAAATGTAGCAGGTCTCCAAACATCAAGTTTGAGGTGAGGTTAGAGACGCTGAAGTCATCTCCTCCTTATTAGGTGGGAATCTCTTCTAGTACAATGCACTTGCTACCATCTTCTAGAAGTCAATGTTCCCCTTCACAGGTATTCAAATGGTCTAGTGATAGAAGGGATGTTGAACATGTCAGTGATCATGATTACAAAAGACACCTTTTCCCTCAATAAGTTCACCAACTAGATTATCTCCATGAGGTGATTATAAATATGTTATGATGTATTCCCTTGGCATATCAAGACACAAACAATTTTGAAGATTGAAAAGAAGTTGGAGGCCATGGAACTGGAAGTCATGGGTTTCTTGTAAGGGGGACTAATGGGGAAGGGGAAGTTGGTTTGAAAAATGTAAAGAATCAAGATGGATTATCTAATGTGCTTGGAGATGAGGTCATTTATTTGTCCCATCCATATTGTTCAAACCCAAGTGTGAATGTTCAAGGTTCACTTGCATTGTGATATGTTCCATTAAGGCAATTACAAAATTCAAAAGAATATGAAAGTAGGAAGGAATGTGGATCAAAGATTTATATTTCAAAACATCCATGAATAATTTTTAAGGAGTCCATAAGAGATAAAGACTGTGTTTCAGATAAAAATGAGCAAAGATAGAGTGAGGACACAAGTGTTGGAGATGAAACTTTAGTTAAGAATGATCTAGATGAACAGGGTGATGTATTTCAAAGTAATTATGCCCCTGAAATCTTTGCTGACAGAGGTATTACTATGCATCTGAAACTAAGGATTGAAAGAGGTAGAAATTGAATTAGAACTCCTATAAGAAACAAATGATGGCTAAAGAAAGGGTTAACTTCTGAGAATGTCTTCTATAGGTCATATTTCTACTTCAAGGTTGGAATGGAATAAAAGTCAACTCAAATGGAGGTTTGCAGGAGATTTCAAAGAGAAGCAATTTTGCATTTTGCAAATGTGCAATTTGTAAATTGCATTCAAATGTCTGCCGCATGATGATAAAAAATGAGGTCAAAAGTCAAAGCAAAAATTTTCAAGCCAATTACAAATTTGCATTTTTTCAAGTTGTAAATTGTATATTAAGTTCCCAAGTCCATAGTGAAACTTTTGGGTAGATCTGCAACTCCAGATTGCAAGTTGTGAAATTGTAAATTACAAATGTGCATCTGATTTCTGGATTTTTACCAACTTGCAAATTTTTAGTTGGGATCCAAAATTCCACCATACAAAGGAGGTGAAAAATTGCAAATGGAACCCAAATTTCTACATGAGGCATAAAAGAGTAAAATAATGCACTTAAGTATTAAAAAGTTTGGCGATAACCTTAAAAAGTCAAAGGTAAAACAGAAAATGAGAAGGCATAGGAAAGTTTGGCATTGACCACAAAAGACAAAAAGGTAGAATAAGCTAAGTCTTGCCATTTCCAAATGTTTTTCTTGTGTCAAAGTCCTCCATAGAGGAAAATGTGTTGCAAGGTTTATGAGGCCAAGGTGGGCCATTGGACGCAGATTCTCCAAATGGCCATGGATCCTTGTTTGCTTTTGTCACAGTTGGAGTATTCCAATGCCATCATGACAAAGCATGGACCACTCTTTGGTTTGCACAAGAAGAAGGGCAGCTATCCACAAGCTTCCAACTATGCAAATGATTAGTTGAAGGCATAACCAACCGGTTACACATGAGGACAAGTATTTTATTTGGCTCCCAAGGGAATATTTTACCTCAAGCCCAAGTGTAACACATTTCTAGGCAAGAGAATCAAGGGTTTTATTGAAATCTTCATCATTACATGGATAGACAGTTTATTTAATGATTTCCTTGCAAGAGCAGGTGCCTCTAGGCATGACAAAGGGCATATTCCAATTAAAGCATATTCCCAAAATATTTGGGGTGAAAATTTTCTTTAAAAATAGGACTTGTCCTCTTTTGAAAGATTATTGTTGGTTTTCTTAGGTCTTAGGGTCTTTCAAATTTTAGGATCCTTGTTGTGTGTGTCTTGTCTCTCTTGCTAAGGTGGTTGCAGTTGCAACCATTAGCAAGCTCTGAGAGCATGTATATGGCTCCCCTGTTCAAGAGCAGACTCACCATGCTTCTTCCTATGTTAACACTCTGAAACACCGATGTATGTAAGATTTATTTTCAAGTTAATGGAAAATAGTTGTGATTTATTCTGTATCTTATCATTGAAATCCAATAACATATTTTACATGCTATATTGATTGGCTATCTAGTTTTATGCTTGTCAATAGCAGTTGTTTTGGGCATAGATCTAGGTTATAAATTCCTTTTCTGCATTGTGATTTGGGAGTATGTTGTTGATAACCTTTTAAGGACACCCTGGGTTTATGGATTTGATATGAGAAAGCATTTGAATCTCTACTTGCAATGTATACTTTAGGGTTTCAAAGATCATTTGAATATTTGCATTGTATTGGCACCAATGGATGCAACTCATTCTTGATAGTTTCCTTAGCTTGTCTTTAGGTCTTCTACATTTGCCACAAATGAATGATGTCATGCCTGTTGAAGGAGATCCCACTATTTGAAAACCACCACACCACTCTTTTATACCTACCTAACTCATCCTACTTGTCCTATCCTACAAATAATACACCCTGGCAACTATTCTGAGTATTATTTGCTTATAGATGCATAAGTGTTACAAATTTGAAATGTATTTGTGTTTTGTTCTTTGGAGCCCAACATTGCAATCTAGCATTTGGCCTTGGATTGTTTATTTTTTTAAACATGAAGGTTGTAATCATACACCCATCTATCTTCAATAGCTTGTGTCTGACTTAGATCATTTATTCACTTCGTGTGACAACTCTTCCCAAGTGGAGTGAACAAGTTTGGTTATGCCTTGGTCAGATTTGTGTTTTGTGTGTGCCAATAATCCCCATGGAGATTAAACTATAGTATCCATCCATGTGAAAAATCTACCTCGTAGGTCCTCTCACCTTAGTTCAGGTAGAGCCATAAGTAGTAGAGAGCTAACCATACCTTCTATCAATGTCCTCCAATCATCCTCTGCATTTAGTCCATCCTAATGCTAAACCCTTCCCCAGTTATAATGACATAATTTCAATTTTTTCATCTTCATTTGCCACGCTACCCGAGTGTGCAAGATTGAGTGCAATAGGTGCACAACTAGGAACCAACATAATAAATACAAGATTTTAGAAAAAAATGATCAAATCATTTGCAAGTAAATAGAATATTCTATAATAACACCATAAATAATATTCTAACATTATGGATGCCAAACATTATAACTATAAAAATAATATGTCAAATCAAGTTTTTTTTACTATATATAATCACTTTTGATCATACCTACAAACTGGAGTTAGGGCACAACAAGAGGGGTCAATCCCTGAGAACTACTAAACCAACAAAAATGGCCACCACTGATCACTAAAACCACTAAGTCAACTCAAATGGCCACATCCAACCTACAAGTCAAATCAAGCTTTTTGATTGGCTACAACTATTGACCAAATTTGACTTTTTAGTCAAATTAGAGCACATATAGGTAAAAACTTTAATTTCTAGGTCTAGAATGGGTCTAATATCTTGTCATGAGGTGAATTATAGGTTAATTGATGCCAATTAATGTTGTACTAGCCTTGGTCCTTAGTTATTTTAGTCCTCATATCATTTTTGGGTAAATTTGAGGTCAAAAATAGTGCATTTAATGCTTTGTACGAGTTTTTTGAGAAATGTGCACATGTCAAAACATGATTTAATATCCTATGTGTCATTATAAGTCTTATATAACTAAAATAACTAAAAATATGGTAGGTTGTTCAGAGAAGAGGTAGTTTTCTTGGCAAAAAAAAGAGATTAGCACTTGTAGGGCCTCCTTGGGAAGTGTGCAACTTAGAAAATATTGAAATATGACTCTTCATCTTCCCCACATTCATCTCCACATTTGAATTGATCTAGAAGTGCCATTTTTAGGCCAAAACCATTATACTCGTTTCTTGGCTTTCTAGACACACTAAAGTGATTTGTAATTTTTTATTTGGTACAGTCAACACAAGCAATTTCAAGAGAAAACACTCTTGGGGGTGTATTATACATTTAGATACCTTCAATTTCATATCAGGAAGTTTGAGAATGATCAACTGTGCTTTATGAACCATTCATTTGAAGTTGATTGTGCAAATCTGCCTATCAATCTATGCACCCTATCGGTTTTCCCTTGGTTTGAGCAATTTCATACAATATAGATGTTGAGATTGGTTTTAGAGGATGTTGACTTTCCCCTCTAATGATTCCGATGCTTTTTCTCAAGTTCCATGATGTTTTGATGAACAAAATAGCTTAGTTTACAAGAGGAAGCACTTTTCTGTGTAATAGGTAGTTTCTTCACCATTTGAAGGATTTTATTGTTTTGAAGGTAGTTTTGGAAGATGAACATGTCTTGGTTCACATGTTCCCATGTTATTTGGTTCACCTTCACCTTGCAACCTCTTTTCCCATATCAATCTATATGGAGTTGTAGTCATATGCTACGTGCTAGTCAATCTGCCATGAAAATGCTTATCGACAGGTGTTTGGATAATGAATGCATGTTGAATGGGATGTATTAACACTATTTTCATATCCTCATTGTGTGGGAAGTTTATTTGGAATCTTGGAAACAAGTTTACAACTCATAAAGTATCAAAACCAATGCCCACTGTCCATGATTGCATTTTCTGCCTGCATACTAGAATAATCACCTACAGGTGGCTTAACAGAAAGCTAAGGGATTGTTTTGAAGTGTTGAATCACTTGGAGAGGTTCATCATGTAGCCCTAACATGTTATGTTGATCATATCAGACCCATGTGGAGGGATAGATTGACAATGGGTAGTAAGGAATGACCTTCTAAGGCCTAATGACTAAGTATTCTGGAACTAATCCCTAAAAGGTGTTAACAGAGAACCAAATGGCCATATAGGAGGTTAGAATATGGGATAGAAACCTTTTTGATATCTTAGTGTGTGTTTCAGGTCATGGTAACCTTATTTGAAGGACCAAGTTGGCAGTTTGAAGTGGAGATTACCTCCCAAACATGATGCATCAATGTTTAGGGCTCTTTTCCCTGAAAGTATAAAATAGAGGTCAAAATGTCTTTTATGATTAACATATAACATGGTTGAAATGAATTTGAGGCATCTAGAGAGGTTCACCTTGTATCCCTTTCCAAGGATAAGGACTATGGCAAGAATGAGGACAAGTGGATTGGTGAGGGTGATGTTTAGAGGGCTCAAAATTACTTGGAAACACATTGAGAATCTACAGTAGATTCTATAGGGTGTGAGTTACAAAATGTATTTAACACTTCAAGGAGTAAGTGAGACAACTTTACATGTTAGAGATCTCATGAAGTGAAAGAGTTTCCTTTAAGCATGAAGGACATCAAGAGAGTTGATATACTATGCTCTAACCCCTAAACACATACCCTGTCTGTATAAGTTGCTCAAATAGACACATACAGTAGGCAAGCAGTGACCTAAAAGGGTATGTCTAAGTATGGGAAATAGATTTTTGGTGATTGAAATGTTTAAAATCAAGATTTAATGGATATAATTCATTATGGAGAACCTTATGAGGTTTCAAGAAGGCCATATATTGCTTCATCCTTCATAAATGCACACCTACAATCCTATATGTGACGGTGTAGGACAGTGAGCTAGTTTTATACGCTTCAAAGTTGTTTTAGTCATTCATAATGAGTCCAAAGTGAGTGAAAGTGAGATGTGGTTTTCAAGTCTAGAGGGAGGTCTTTTCACATCATTGACAAGTTCTAAATAAGCTAAAACAATCTACAGGCAAAAGTAAAAGGGATATCTCAGTCAATAGGGGCAATGGACTAAGAAATGAGGTGTGAAACTTGTCAAGGCATAAAATGATCTCAGATGATCCAATAAAGTATCAAAATGAACCTTAAGAGAAGGAGGAGGTTGTAAAATTTGTCCTCAAGGTCAAACCATTGTAGAATACACCTACAGATGCATATCTAAGCCAAACACAGTCAACATGAGTGATAATTAACAGGTTTAGAATCTCAAGTGTTGGTCTAAGCCAAATTAAAGTGTTCAATAGGTCCAAAATAAATTTATATGATTTTTAAAGCTTTAGGAAGGACCTCTAAGCATTGAGTTCAAACCTCAACATGCAAAATAACAACCTACAAGCAGGGTTATTGTGGAGGAAACATAGTCCAAAAGGCATGATGTTTGAAAGGTTAAAGTGTATGTGAAAGAATGAATGGGTGAATAAGAATATACATGGTGTTTATAAATTTAAGGATACTTTAAACACCATTATAAATGCCATATTTCATGTAATTAATACTTATAGGTGGACCCCTATTTCTACAAACACAGTCACAGTCAGTTTTTTGTACAAGCAGTTGGACCAGTCATGGAACTTAAATAAGCAAAGAGAATGAGGGTGATAAACCAGTTATAATGCCTTAGTTAAGGTTTTTTCATAGTTTATAAACTCTCATATAGTGAAAACCAAGCAAATATGAGTCCCAAATCAAGCATACACAGTTCATAAAATGCAAACCCTGCAGGCAGTCTTTTGGCTAGCAATATATTTTGGGTCTTAGAGAGTTTGTAGGGTCAAATCATCTGATCAAAGGCTAAATTTTGGTATGGAAGGTCCTTATCACTTTAATAAAACCTTTCAATACCTATCTTTCTTGAGATAATAGGGGAAATACCCCCTATTTCGTCTCAGATAGGGGGTACTTTCCCCATGTACAAACCTTGGCAGATTTGAGAGAAAATGACGAAAGTTGAATATAAAAGGTGTGGAGGCCTTAAAATAAGGTTAGGAAAGATTTAAAATATATATAAAATCATGGGAAACTAAACACATGAGAGAGAAAATAATCAGGGTAGTCTAGACACCAATGTTTGCAATCAAACCTAGTGAGCAAACAATAAGCCTAATGCACAAATGAAGGGTCATATACATTTATAAACTTAAGTGAGCATTGAAAATGATTATAACATGTTTATGAGGGAATTATAAAGGTGATTGATCTATTTCTATGTAAGGTAATCTTTAGGAAGTCATTTTTGGACCTTGAAGTGCACACAAACCTACCAAATATGACCAGGTCTAAATCCAAATAGGGTACCAACTTCTTTTTCAATCTTGACAAAGAATTAAAATACATTTGGTCATGTTTATAGGATAAATATTGAGGTATCCAAGCTATTTTATTGCAAAGAAAACATCAAGAAATCCACTTTTGATTCAGAAACCTATTCAAGTCTATGAAAACAAGGGAAACAAGCTTGATAGGCAATTTTTAGAAGCTCACATGTTTTGGGAGGCTTTGCATGGTTACCAAAGAAGTTAGGGGAAGCTAAAAGGGGTCTTGAAAAATTATTTTGTGAGATTTTTTTGTAGGTTGGACGTCCATTTTTAATGAACAAACCTTAAGAGTAGACTGCACCTAAAACCCTTGCAAAACCCTTAAAGGAACTAGTTTTGGGAAATGGAGTTGGATAGCTACCAAAATGACATAGTTTGTCCATAATGGTGATTGGAGGTTGTAGAGGACTCCCTAAAACTACTTCACACCAAAATCAGTTATACAGACTTGTATGGATGGGGGAAAAACAAGGTTTTTCTCACTATTTTGTGTGTTGTGTAGGCTACAAGAGGAGTCAAGAGATGAAACAAAGTTTGGATGAAATATTAAGACTTAATATAACTCCAAATATTCATTTCATGACTTGAAAGAACTTATAAGTGCCCCAAATAGGTGATTCAACTTAGCGAGTCAAATCTAGCGTATTGGGCAAGCTAGTGAAGAAGATGGAAAACTTCAAGTAAGCTCATTTTAAGGTGCACCTAATGATTCTAGGGCTATGGAGGGACTTTAAAATTGTTACTCACTCCATACCATGGATTTTTATAGACAAATAATGCCAATTTTGAGGCCAAGTGTGTAGGGTGCATGGAAGGGTAGTTTTTTGGACAACAGATGACGATGGCTCACTTCTAGGTGATTCCAAAAGACCAAGAATGAAACCAATACCTAGAAAGGCATGTCTAATGTCCCTACCCTGCATTAAAATCATTTATCCTAGTCTTAATTAGTTATAAGATGTTCAAACAACCCCAATCATGAAGGTATTTTTTTCTTATCAAAAGGAGTTTTGTGCCACTTTGCATGACTTTGATGACTTGAATT
This sequence comes from Torreya grandis, assembly GCA_037957365.1. NCBI lineage: Eukaryota > Viridiplantae > Streptophyta > Pinopsida > Cupressales > Taxaceae > Torreya > Torreya grandis. The sequence goes on from JARHVA010001868.1 coordinate 1,259,348, forward strand.
GACAATTGTACTTCCTAAACTTGCATGGTTCATCTCATATCCTCTCCACATGCACAAATTTTTAGATTAACTTGAGAAGTGTCCTTATGATCCTTGGACTTCTTTTCTTCTCTCTTTCGCTCAAGTTTTATAAGAGCTAGCCATTTTGGCCATTATATGTATGTTCCAGCTGAGTATGGTGAAGCCCTGCTCATTTATATACCTTTTGATTAATTAAATGAGTAAGTGTTACCTCTTCATGACTATACATAAGTGTGTTCCACTTGAATGATGAATTTTGTTTAGTGAAGACTATGGATTCCTAGCATGTGGTTTCATTCTTCCACCTTGTTTGCAGCTAGAAAAATTTTCTTGCAGGGCATGTGAAGTGTTTTAGGAGATGTCAAATGTTGAGTGAGTTAATATTTTCATTAGTGTTATTCAAGGCCTCTTATCTAGTCCTCCTAGCTTTGCACATTCATCCATGACTTCACAATGTAACATTGACGTGAGAAGATGAAGATTGAAAGAGTGTATGTTTTAATTTGTTTCTTGATCTCAAGTGTAAAATGCAATTGGTTGGAAGTCATCAAATTGATTTGGTGTATCACCTCCTTAGTTTAGATTTGATTTAAATTATCTAACTTCCTTTTCATCCATTCAAAATTTAGTTGTAGATTCAATCCTAAGTGGTACATCAAGGGAGATAGCCCTATCTAGAGATTCACCTCATTTCTTAGGTTGCCCACAAGCCTAGAGGTGATTTCATTGTGCCACTTATTTGAGGAGAGCTTTGCATCTCCTCAAAGGGTGCATATCCAAGTGACAACAACAACCAAAAAGTTATTTGCTTTGAGTGAAAGTTATAGCACCCTGCCTTAGCAGGTAAATATGGATATGCTTAATTACTTTAAAAGGGAGAAGGTGGAAATAAGAAGCAATGTTTAATTTGGTCATATCTTGATAGCTTTCCTAAGAAAACCATCTCGCAAACCTTTGATATTTTTTGATTAAAAAAAAAAAATTGTACTTGATGCTTTATTTTTTGGTTGCGAGATATATTAGCATATATATTTTAGATAAATCTATGTAAAAGACATTGAGAAATATCATTTGCAAGGCATCTATTCCACTTATGTCAAAAATATAATATAATATAATATAGGTGCTTCAATATTTTTTTTTATATTAAATTTTTGATGTCAATGGAATAAGCAACTCAAGAATGATATCTTTCCATGTCTTTTACATAAATTTTACCAATATATATATGCTAATAACTTATAAATTACAAACTTTTTATTCAAAAAAATGTATCGGTGCCATTATCGGTTTCACAATAGATTCAATGTCTGTTGGTCTATTATTTTTCCATCCTAATTTTTTATCATTTTATTTTTGAACCTTGTAAACTTATGTTTATAAAAAGGATGATCTAACATATGGTCAATGATATTCTTATAAAACTATAACTTTTTAATGCACAAAATATTTCTACTCATATAAATATTAATGTTATCTATGTAAGATGGGTTAAATAAACAACAATTGACTAATTAAAACTCTTACTTTAAGGTTTCCAACATTTCCTATATATTTTGAAATGCCTATAATTATAATAGCTATAACATTTTATTTTATTTTTTGATGTAGAAGTTTAAAGTTACATAGATATTAATATCTTTGCTCATTTTTTGGATTATATATATAGATTACAACTGATGAGTAAGCGTACATCTAAATCTGAACATTCCTTCATCTATATCATATCCAATTTTCATATGCATGTTAACTATTTATTCATGTTGATCTGGTAGACACGTAAACTTGTCTAGATTGACTTTATGATGTTTATGTACTATTTGAGTGCTTGTTTCCATTGTGGAACTGAATAACTATATTCTTAATATGATTATTAATATGCATTATAATGTTATCAAGTTTAAGATGGTTAATGATATGCACATGGATCTAACGTAAATTTGACATTGAGTTGCATAGGGCAAGCAAACAGGTTTTCAAGTGATGTAAGAATGTGTTAATGCTTTAACATTATCATACTTGCATAGTTAATATATATTTGGATTTATTAATTGATAACGGGTCTTATTTTAGTGTGCGTTTACAACATAGATTGGTATAACCTTGTATAGAGGGAGGGTATCATCGAGGAAAGTTAGAATAGATAGGGTGTCAGGAAACAAGAAAGAGATTACGTCGAACAATGAATCAAGCATTATGTATGGATACATAGACAACCTAGATCTGGGCCTTTACTATTTTTCATTATGTGTTGTTCTAAGTATCATATTTTAATTTGTGTTTCAGAAGCCTATTTTTCATAAATCAAGTTGAACCTATACACCAATGATGGTTGGGTTTTTGTACATCAAATTTTATCTCAAGTAAGGAATTCACCATCTTTAAACCTTTAAATAATATTAGGAAAGGTGAAGTAAACATTTATATTTAATAAATCAATACATATTTAAATGACTTGAGCATAGCCATTTAAGCCACATGACTTTCTATAAAGGGAAATAAATGCATTTAGTTGAAAAGTTTTCACACATGTAGAAAAGAAGTGTTTATCAAAAATGGCTCTTCCAAAAACTTATTTAATTTAAATCACACCTGCAAGTCTCACCAATATGCCATCTTGGGATGACAAAAAGTGTTGGTATTAACTTCAAACATTGTCAAGTTAACTTTTTGTCACCTTAAGAAATTACTTTCACCTGTGATGCACATGGGTGGAAATAAATGTTTAAGTTAATTAAAAATATATTTATTGAAGCCATTGTGGGAGAAGGAAAGGAGTACGATGGAGGAAGGAAAGAGATGAATTTCCTTTGTGGAGCTAAGTGAAGGAGCAAGGAAGGAGGAGGAGGTTGAATAAATAGGAGATGAAATGGAAGGAGCTTAGGGTAAGATGGAAGCAATATGCAGAGGAAGGAGACAATCTAGGAGGAAAATTCAACTTTTAGCCAAGCTAGTTAAATTCTAGCAATTTATTTATAATTATGCTTGAATTAATTACCTCATACATCTCTCTTTGGATATATTTCAAAAGAATATATGTTTATGTTACATGGACATTGTTTATATTTTTGTAAAAAGAGTGTGCAAGAATCAGTGCCATTCACCCATGACCTCGAATTGACATCTGAGTTATTCAAGACTGCCTTAAAGGTACAAAGAGATTGAGATTCATATGGATGACGTTTGTGGAGGTAGAGACATGGGAATGGGTTGGAAAATAGGATAAAAAAGAGTGTGATGACAATAATAACAATAAGATTTTGGAAAGTGTAAGCCATTGGGGAAGAAATGGGTTGTGATGTTATCCACTATAATTTGTGTTTAAATACACACACACACACACATACAATAATGATAATAAATTTTGAAATGAAATGGATAAATGATAATAATAGTGGGAGCTTAGATATCTCCTCTATCTAAATCCTACCTTCTTCAAATTTTACCTGATACTAGGATCTTCTAATATTCCCAATTTATTTTAAAGAACATAATGCAACTAAATCATCCCTCTCTTTCTTGGTTGATTTGATTTTATTTCATAATCAAATGTCTCTTGTTTTAGTTGTTAAATCACCTGAAAACCTTTGTTATTTGAGCTAAATAAAATGCATTGCATATTCTAAGATGTCAATTAAACTAGGGCATGATCCATGAGTGTAGTTCCACTTTTTTTCTAGATTTTTCCAACTGTAAACCAAATATTAAAATCTTGATATTTTTCCTACTAATGGAACCATAACAACAACATAACATGGAAGATGGGAGGTTTACATTTTGCCAAAAATATCTGATTAGATTGGATTATTTTTCCCTTAGGCGCAAGTGTCAATAACTTGAAAATATAATGAATATATTTATGGCAAAAATTCTCAATCTAACACCTCATTTCATCCACTATCAAATATTGGCACAATTGTGTAATGTCAAAATGGCACTGCTTTATGTATAACTTCTAGGTGAGCAATTAACTTAATAGACAACTTATTAATCCTTTTCAATTATCCAAGCTAGCGCCAAGATGGAGTAGTATTATACCCTTGCTTTTCTTTATTGTTGTTTATTATTTTATCTAGTTCTAGCCTATAGCACTAGTAGGAGCACAATACTAAATCCAGAGCTTGTTTGTCAACAGTGAATATGTGTGTAATCATCTTGATGATCATTTACTTAATTTTGGTGCCATAGTAGAATTTTAGATATCCATTTTATGGATAAGTTTAAAGGAAATGGCTATAATCCAAAATAGCATAAAGCTAAGTCAAATTATTCTTATATTAGCCCAAGATTGAACCCACCTCATTAATTTATACTTTATGTAATATGACGCATTCTTGTAGCTTCTTTATGGCATAATGTGTGATAAGATGTGACCTTGACTTCCTCCCCAGATAACGGTTGATGTCTAACGTAGCCCTGATTAATGCCAATGTGGTGTAAGGTAGGACTAGGTCAAAGAAAGAATAAGTCATTGTAAGTAAATTAGGTTAATAAACTATTTTAATTTTGCTATTAATCTCTTCTAGTTGCTAATAGTGCTAAATGGCACTATAGTGCTGCTTAAAGGTTGCTACAATTTTATATATGTATGTATGTATTTTAAAACTTTTAATTGAATAAATATATGTTTTTAAATAAGATTAGACTTATTACTAAGTTATATAATTTGCCTTGAGTCGCTAAAGGAATCTTATACATGCCTTATGAATACATTCAAACAATAGCAAATTTGGATGGGAAAATATTGTTGTCTACTTATCTTTCATTTTGTGGAAAGTTTTTAGTAAGCTTAAAAACTAAATTCGTAACCTTGAAACAGAATAATTGAAAGAATAAAATATTTTATAATGTCCTCGAAACCAAGTGATCTATGAAATCAATTGCTACAACAATTTTGTTCTATGAGAGCACAAAGGGTGGATTTATTAGTCTTGCGAATAATTGATCCTTTCTTAAGAATAACTCATCTCCTATCTACCATAATTTAAGAGAAGGTAGAAGATTCGCAAGTGAGATGGAGTTACTTTTAGAATCCAACTCTTGAGAACATTGTAGGCAATGTTCTTGAAAGGGAAAATGATTAGTTGAAGTATTGAAAGATTTATAGTTAGTTTAAAAGATTAACAGAGAACTCCTATTGAAATGAATAACAAAGGATGTCAGGTGATTATCAAACCATACGACATTATTGGAAACAATTTATAATGTTGGGAGATTTTAAAGAAGATGTTAAATAACAAAGGGACACGTTAAGCAATAAACCTTCATCTTATATTTTTAAAATATAATCATGGAGATTCATTCGAATATTCTCAATAGTGTATCGCCATTGTAGAATATGTAATATTGCTATAAGAATAAGAATCTATGGAATCCTATTTATCGCAAACCAAACCGTTAAAGAGATATATATTTTTTAGATTTAAATAAATAACCCAGGTATAGGTTTGGCATACATATCAAATTAATTGACCGACAATGAAGTATCTCATTAGAAGGATATCATAGAATGACAATAAGTTTAAACTTGAGGCGAATATACCTATTAACGCAGAGTAATATTAGAAGCACATCTTAATTTGTCAAGTGATCATTCGACATTGTGCAGAGAAGACAACAAGTTACATGGGTGGTATGGGACACCCAAGAAATTTATAGTCTCATAATCACATACCAATGATCTTAATGCAATGGGTAATAGGAGAACACCTAGACCTAGCAACTATGAGATGTTTAGGTTGTGGAGGCCTTGGGGTGAGAGTAGTGGATGTGAGATCTGGGGTTCTAAGTGTTGAGAGTGGATCCTAGTTAGAACTACACATTAACTCAATTATCTAATGAGTTAAGATTTAGTAAGGTGGACTTGATGAATCTAAAACTTACAGTCATAATTAGTGTATACATGTAGTGTACATTAGGAATGTTTCTATTCCTATCTCAATTCATAGTCACACATACATGAAGCTGTGTGGAGTAGCTATAGTGTTGGCACATTATACAATGATCTCTTTTTAGTTTTGGACCCATATCTATCCTACTTGTGAAGGGTAGGGCCACTCTCAATGGATGAGAGGTATGCGGAGGATTTGAAAGGCTTTGTGGTTAGAGGAATAGCCCTCTATGATAGTCTCCCTCTCTACATTGACATAGTCTACTGCTGGTCTACGGTGATATTCTACTTGCTTAGCTAGCAAAAGAAATGAAAAGTGAACAAATTGATTACTGTATATGGATGAAAATTGTTGATGTAAGAGTTTCAAAGCTATAAATTCTTAGAATACTGGAGATGATATTAGTATATGTTTCTTAGTAGTTGTTATCAATCAAATTCTCTATATAATAGTCATATTTTTATAGACTTGAATGGTATTTGGATGTTCATGATTAAATGAAAAGGATTATAAATTAGATATTGTAATATATATAGTTTTATGTCACAATGGGAGAGATTGTGTAACCAATACTTTATCTTAATTATTTGTGTTTTTTTATTTTAATTCATTATGTTTTCCACAAAATATTAATGAAATAAGTTCCTTATGAAATGCTATTGTTATAAGACATGGCTTAGGAGTAGTTAGATTAAATATACATGGTTATGGTGTATAATTGTTTCATTTTAATAATGCATGCAAAGTAAATTGAATGGTACTTGAAATAATGAAAATTGTTTATCTTTGACTCTCAATGCATTCTCTCATTTAAAATATAAATAATTGTATGTTATACTTGTATACAAATTCAATCATTGGAAGTGTGACTGTCTGTATTTAGTATAATTTAGAATGAATGGATTAGTTAGCATGATATAAACTTCAGTTATGAAGTTATTCTATTATTAAAAAAAAAAAATCCTATTTTAACTTTACTTGAAGGGGGTGCCACAATCTAAGCAACCAAGATTAAAAGATACAATCCGTCAAAGTCACCCAGAGAATAATCCTGGCCCTATCTGATTAACTCTTTATGTCAGGTATCTATAGGGATTTATACCTTGGTGGATGGCCTAAAAACCATTATCCTCACCAATTGGATTACAACCCTTTCAATATATCTATAACATTTTCAACGTAACACATATTTAGAAAGTTAATTTTGAACTAAAATTCAAAAATAGTTAGACAAAATGATTAAACTTGATCATTGTTACATAGAATCAAGACTTATTACATTCTTCAAGTTTGATTCTATAATTTCTATCTACTTTTTATTAATAATACCAATAACATACATTAAACCCAAAAAATTGAAGTTATTTACAATAAGAGGATGGTTTGTAGCCATAGTATAGAAATTTAAGGACTCCAATAATACCATAAATGTTGAAAAAAAACTAAAATATATATTATTATACAAAGTAAAAAGTAATGATAAAGGAAAACTAAACATGGTATCCAATATCCATTCACATTAAAAGCTAAAGTAGCTCTTAAAATGAACAAGTGCCATGATGCAACTTTAGAACTTGTTTCTAGGAAGAATATTTAGACTTAATTAGTGTTAAGATTTTGATTATAGTCATGAAGATTAATAAATCCCATGAACTCACAATGACATTTAAAATTATTGTGTGGAGTGTTGTCATTTTATTTAAAAGCGACTAAACATGGAAATCGTTGTTAAGACATAGGTCATGAAGAAAGAAGATAGGGATGATAACAATAATGACAAAGATATGGAGTCTTTCGATTCAAATATTTGTAAAGAAAGCACAAAACAACTAGTTGAAGTATTCTACAACTAGGCAATTGAATTCACTAACAACGCAGGAGAAATATGCTCCAACGATTAATATTCTCATAACACAATCATATCGCCATCAAATTTACCTGCAATTTCAAAAACTTTACCATTAAAAAATAATCTAAGGATTATACACACACACACACACACTCTCTCTCTCTCTCTCTATATATATATATATATACATATATATGTATATATACACACACACACACACACACACACATATATACATACATATATACATACATACATATATATATATATATATATATATATATATATATATATATATATATATATATATATATATATATATATATATATATATATATATATATATATACATACATATACATATATACATACACACACACACACACACACACACACACACACACACACACACACACACACACACATAATCAAAAACAACATTCTAACTAAATTCAATATTTATGGAAGCATATATAATATATAAAGAGTGTATCAAAATTAACATTCTAGCTAAATTCAATAATTTGATATGCTTCCATAAATATTGAATCTAGTTAGAATGTTTTTTTTGATACACTCTTTATATATTATATGTGTTTCCATAAATATTGAATTTAGATAGAATGTTGTTTTTGATACACTCTGAGTGGATCAAAAATAATATTTTAATTAAATTTAATACTATAATATTGTTTTTGATACACTCTGAGTGTATCAAAAACAACATCCAGCTAAATTCAATATTTATGGAAGCATATATATATATATATATATATATATATATATATATATATATATATATATATATATATATATGCTTCCATAAATATTGAATTGCTAGAATGTTGTTTTGGATACACTCTCATAAATATTAGATTTAGTTAGAATATTGTTTCTAATACACTCAAAGTGTATCAAAAATAACATTCTAGCTAAATTTAGTATTTATAGAAGCACACGTGTACGCACACACATGCACACACACACATATGAGTGTATCAAAAACAACATTCTAGCTAAATTAAAATTTTATGGAAGCACATATATATGAGTGTATCGAAAACAACATTCTAGCTAAATTCAATATTTATGGAAGCACATATATATGAGTGTATTGAAAACAACATTCTAGATAAATTCAATATTTATGGAAGTGTATATATATGAGTGTATCAAAAACAACATTCTAGCTGAATTTTATATATATATATATTGATCATATATATACATACATACATACATCTGTGTGTGTGTGTGTGTGTGTGTGTGTGTGTGTGTGTTTGTACACACACACACACACACATAATTACATAAAATTTAGCTAGAATGATATTTTTGATACACTCTAAGTGTATCAAAAACAACATTCTAGCTAAATTCAATATTTACTTAGAATGTTGTTTTTGATACATTTTAAGCATACCAAAAAACAACATTCTAACTAAATTCAATATTTACATGAGGCTGTATCGAAAACAACATTCAAGAGTTAAATCTGAGCGTATCGAAAATAACATTCTAACTAAATTCAATATTTAAGAGGGTGTATCAAAAACAACATTAAAACTAAATTTAATATTTATGAGGGTGTATCAAAAACAACATTCAAGAGCTGAATTCAATATTTATGGAAGCATATATATATATATATATATATATATATATATATATATATATATATATATATATATCCATAAATATTAAATTTAACTAGAATGTTGTTTTCAATAGACTAAATATTGAATTTAGTTAGAATGTTGTTTTCGATAAATTGAATATATCAAAAGCAACATTCTATCTAAATTATATATATATATATATATATATATATATATATATATATATATATATATATATATATATATATATATATATATATATATATAAGCATGTGTGTGTGCGTGCACGTGTGCGCGCTTCCATAAATATTGAATCTAGATAAAATGTTGATTTCAATACACTTAAAGTGTATCGAAAACAACATTCTAGCTAAATTCAATATTTATGTGCTTCCATAAATATTTCTAACTAAATTCAATATATATGAGGATGTATCGAAAACAACATTCTAGATAAATTCAATATTTATTTATGTGCTTCCATAAATATTGAATTTATCTAGAATGTTGTTTTCGATACATCCTCATATATATTGAATTTAGTTAGAAATATTTATGGAAGCACATAAATATTGAATTTAGCTAGAATGTTGTTTTCGATACATCCTCATAAATATTGAATTTATCTAGAACATTGTTTTGATACATTATGTTTATTATGTACGACATGTATAATGAAAATTTATGTATAAATAAGATAAATTGCTCATGCTACCTAATTCAATAAAAAATAATTTAATATATACTATTTCAAGTGGATAGGTGTAATTCTTAAGTATTAGAACGTAGAGGATTTTTTTAACAACATAAACACAAATTTTGAGCAAAAATAGCTAATGATATATAACATGAATATGAGGAACTTTATAATCTAAATAATATTAAAAAATACAAATACATTTAATCGACTCATCTTGTTCGTCTGTAGGTAGACATTGCAAAAAAATAAAACACAAATATTATAATATGTTAACAATATTTATATTATATATTTATAAGTAATAATTAATTTTGTATGAAAAATATTAATAACATATAAGCAAATAATTAATATAATATATATAGTAATACTAATATAGTATTTGTATAATATGTTATTCATACTATATTATATCATATATTATATATAATTGTAATGTATATTATATGATATATATTATTATATTATATTTTTTTATAATATTGTTTTTTAAATTATACATATATTTTTTAAATAAAAAGCGCCAACACCTTTTATTCCAAATAGTGGTAAAAAGATACATCCAGAAAGCCAAATAGGATGGCAAAGAGAAGTTGAGTCAACAGTCTCAACACTAAGACTAGGGAGACATAGCCTTGACTTGAAGTAGAAAAAGATCCCCATATGGATAGAGGATAAAATAAACATATCAGAAAAGGAAAAGTAAAGATACTGGGCTTCAAAGACCATTGCGCATGTTTGATGGAGATCTCATTCCGTCTTCAATCTTACCATTTTTACCTTTCTTTTTTTACTTCCTACCATACCTCGCATGGATGCTCCATGCTGACTATCTATAATTCTATATTCTGGTATTCTGTAAGAGAATATTTTCCATCAAATTCAGGTTTGTGTAGGACACTATTTCTTTATCCAAATAGGAGTTCTCTGATTCATGAGATCTCTTTGTTCCTCTTGGTATTGTCCCAACTTGTTCAGTTTTCATGGTTTGGTTCTTATTCTCTTGGTTTTCCCCATTTGTGGGAGCAATTTCCTCAATATGTATGTTTTGTTTACTAATTTTTTGCTCCTTTGACTCTGTGCCAATCCGACATTATACTTATTGATTTTCCTTTGTTTCCTTCTCTTCCTCTTGTATAGGAAGGGACCACCATTTATAAGTAGGTTTATGCCCTTTCTTATGTGTTGATAAGTTCCTTGATTGTGGATAAGTAGCCTAAATATGTCCAATAAGCTTACATATACGGTAGCAAAAGGCTGTATTCTCAAAATCCAGGGACTGGGTATGCTGGATTTTCCCACATCTGATGATCATTTTATCAGGTAGACCTTTTCTAAGATCTATTTCCACATATATAAAAGCATATGTGTATAGACCTGCTTGCATTCTTACAATATTTGCTTATACAAACCTACCTAGACTATCCCTTATTTGTTTAAAAGTACTCATAAGATATATGGGGAGGTTAGGAAGCCTTACCTAGATTGGCATGACTGTGATCGAGTGTGTGTTCGGGGCAAATTATGGTAACCATGGAGTGTGGTATAGCCCAACTATCCCCTAGAACCAAGGTCCATCTATAAAAACTCTTAGGTAAGCTTCCTCATAAAAAAATTTACAATGAAGAAACCCTTGGAGTAGAGGGACATTTCAACATTTTTTAACCATGTCAAATGCATCCACTGGAATAAAGTCTTAGTGGTTAGCCAAAAGCCATTGAATCTACATATTACTACCTCCTACTTCAGATTTTATTTGTATGCTATCACATCTTCCTCTGCTATTTCTATTGTTGGGACCACCTCTGCATGTTCCACTAAATAGGCACTAGCTTGTGGGTTAGGTTTCTGATGTAATTTTGCTACGATATTGCTTGCAACATTCTTGAAAGGCCCCTCTGATCTGGTAGAAGTTGTAGCATCTTTATAAGAGAATACTGGTGCCCTCCCATTACTATTTACCCCACCTCTAAGCCTCATGGTTAAGGATAAAAAGGAATCCTTGGTTATTTCATAATCAAACAACTTGTTTATATTTTCTAGATTTTTCTTTTTGTAGATAAGGCATTGAAATGGTGTAGGGATTCCAATGAATTTTTTAATCTAGTTTTTTAAAATCATTACACATTCTGATGTATTAACCATACAACAAAGAGTATTACCTTGTATGGTTTTGAGCTGTATCTGAACAATAGTGTGTGCCCTTTGGTTGTAGCCAAAATCCTTTATCTTCATTTTGTCAAACACTTCGTCAACATCCTTGTTGCAGTGGCTTTGGGCATATTTTCCTTCCATTCCATGTGAGGTCTCCATATCTTTTTGTGTATATCCTAGCATGTAAGGCTGTGGTGGATCAAATTTGCCATCTATATGTCTAGGTCGACTACCCAAGATCTATTTTGACCCTTGCAACAGGGCCATAGGTATCCATATGCAGGGGTTTATACTACGCAAAAGGGTTTCCTGCTTCCCTGGCTACATCTTGGGAGTGATCAATGCTTCTCCATTTACCTTTGTGGCCTGCCCCCATGATTGGTCTTTGTGACATGTTGGGTATCGTGCATTACAAATAAGAAAGATTAACCAACAAGTGCCTTTGCTGCCTTGTTTGCATCTCCACTCTGCTTTTCCATCTCCATATCTCTCACCACTAAATTATATACACACACACACACATATACATACATACCTACATATACACACACATGCACACACGCACGCGCGCACACACACATACACACACACACATGACTGAGGTTTGACACGTCCCTCACCTGTTCTATTGAAAAATAAAAACCCAAAATTACAAAATGACTAAAAGATCCCAAGAACCTACTGAGCCCTAGCAAGACAACAAAAAATAAACCCGAATGGTAATAATAACCAACAAGTTGTGAGATCTCACTCCACAACCTAAGTACTCTTGCATAACTTCCCACTTCCACCCAAAGTTCCACTGCTCCCCTTCATACTGTAAGAACATAGCTTTTGGGAAATTGGTTTTGGATCTAACTACTCCTTTTTCCTAACAACCATCCATTTCTCAGCTAGTTATAGGGGATCAATTCTCACTCTGTCCTCCCATTCTAAAACTTGGTTCCCAACCTTTCCAACCTTGCTTCTATCAATTTGATTGCCAACATTCTTTGTTGGAAAAGAAACTTGTGATGTTTCCTTTGTTTTACTAATATGATTGTTGTCTGCAAAAACTATGAGGTGAGAAGGGAGGGTGTCCTTACACCAATAAGTTGTTATCTTTTATTTGGAGCTTGGATAGTTCACCACCAAATACCCAGTGCAAAGCACTTTCGGTGCTAAAAATGGGTTCCTTCGTAATCCAAAGACTAGATCCAACAATACTATTTGATTTTTAGCTTAATATTTTCTCAAAGTTTTTGAGAGATATCCATTAACACCAAAAATTGGGCAAAGGTAGTATGGTGGAAGATAGTAGCAGGGCATATATTGTTAGCAATTAACATAGTGCATTCCCAATTATTGAGAGGCAAAGATTCAACCAAAATTGTAGTGGGAGGTGCAGCAAGTGAATCCATAAAATTTTGGTCATTAGGGTTCTCAATAGGGGATTGAAATCTAGAAACCAAGTTTTCAAGAAGAGTAAATGGTGATCCCAACTATATGTCTTATCCTATATAACCTTGGCTTGGTCATCTAGACAATAAAAAATAATGATAAATAAGCCTTTCATGCAGGATATATTTCCAAGTTATCCTCCACGAGTAGTTGCCAATTTATGAATCCTAATCATGTAAAGTTGGTAGAATGGGCTAGTAATAGTCGAATATGCAAATAAGGCCCCTGGAGGGAAACCAATCTTCATTCCTAAGTATTTACTCAACCACTTATTCCCCAAAGGAAATTGAGGGGCTAATTTCTGCTGCTTGAAGTGAATGTTTTGTTTTGTCAATTAGGGTTATTGGGTTGGAGAGAATTTTTGCAAAGGATTTCTCAATCCCACTATTCACCTTGAAAACCCTTATTACCCTTGAAGATGTAATTATACCTAGTGGAGGAATTTCCATGGCTACTCCAATTAAAATTGGCTCTAGGGGCTTCATCATCAAGCCTTCAACCATTAACCCTACCTCAGAAACAATAACTAGGCTTGGTTGAGAGCTGTAGATTACCAAGATAAATTTTGCCAGTTTTAGAGCCTCCTCCTCTAAGAGAACCCTTTTGGGCTCCCTTGCCAGCTTTGATTTATTTTTTGGCATGCATCCTTTTGGAGGTTAAAATCCCTTCGAGGGCAAGTTGTTGCCCTGAGAGCTCTAGAAGCAATATTTGTCGTCATCCTCACTATCCGATCTTATAAACTAGTCATCAACCAATCACAAACCCTAGGTCTAGTAGCATCCCAAAGGAGGATAGAGCTCCAACTTGAAATTTTTAAAAAGGAAATGTTGGGTAATAGGATTTTTTAACTAAAGCCATAACCGGCTATGAAGAGTATCCCTATACATGAACTGTGGCTTGCCTTGTCACATTGAACACATGTTTCAAGCCACCTACTGACCCAAAAATAATATTATATATATTATTATATTAATATATGTTATATATTATATTAAAATTTTTAAAAAATGAAATAAAGATTTGATCAAGGGAGGCATGCCATGATTAAATTTAAACACTTATAGGGGGGTCGCATGTTGAGGCTACTACCTCTATAATTTTTGGCAGAGTAGTCCCGTGCATCATTACAAGTTTAAAAATTATGTACAAAATATCTACATTTTAAAATAAGGAGCACCTATTATTTAGGAAGAATATTTTGATGGCTGGGAAGTAGTAAGGGGCCGAAGATTTGCATGGATGCTCCTACTTTTTTTTATCAGCATGTATTGTACAAAACTTTAAAAAACACAAGACCACTAATAGGGAAAAATATCGCCAACTGTACGTTTATATCCAATCAAATTTATTCTTTGTTTCAAACAATTTTTTTAGTAAAATGCTCCTAATTTTTTTTATCAGTATGTATTGTACAAAACTTTAAAAAACACGAGACCACTAATAGGGAAAAAGACTCATATAATTTCTCAGTAACACCCCTTAAAAAATAATTAACTAGCTCTCAGCATGGGATCCCTACCTTAGACATTGTTAATAAGAAAAGGAGAAAATATTATACATTTGGAAGTAAGACAAGTTGAATCTGGTTCATAACATGTAGCATAACGGTGACCAGGTGGTAGTTGTTAATTTTACTGGTACGTGTTGTTTAAATCTTCTTCTTTTGTCATTTCTCTATGCAACAACTAAGTTTTTGTTAGATGTGAGGTCTGATGAGTAGGAGAAGGTGCATTTGTGGTTATTTGGGATTTTAGGTAGATTTAAATCATAAATTCTAGTTAGGCAAGTCACAACACAGCCACAACCTAGGTACACAAATTATTAAAATTAGGTTTAACTAGGGCTATTAGAATGGAATGTGGTTCCCCATAATTGATATCAAATAACCCATTCAATTGTTAGCTTTCCTACTACATTTGTTTTAGATTCATTTTATCTCTATTTTAGATATGCATTGCCATAAAATATTGAATTAACTTTCATATTACATTTGCTTTAGATTAATTGAACCTATGTTCTAGAATTACTATGTTATGTTGTGAATCAAGGACATCACAATATTATGACTTACAATGAGAAACAAGGCTATTTGGTTTGGAATATATTTTTCAACAATCAATGCAAAATTTTCCACTAATTTATAAAATTAATATATTAGCATTTCATACATCATTAATTTAGATTTATCACACTTTTCTACAAAGGATTGACACAAATTGCACTACACAAAACTTTTAAAATCATTTCAAATATACGAGAATGTATCTGTGTCATTCAAAGCTTTCAATTTAGGAGCAATTATGAGTCAAGATAGGAAATTTGTTTTAGAAGTACAATGCCATGCAAGGTGAAAAATATTCCTTTCAAGTATTAATTCTTCTACTGCATGTTGTAGTTTTATTGCACATTTCTTCTATAAATACTATCATATGCTAGGAGTCAAGGGCATCATAGTATTATGCCTTGAAATATTATAAAAGGGTAAATTTATTTAATGTGTAACATCTCTATTAGATTGCAATACATTATCCAATAATTGATCTAAAAAAATTAATAATCTCAAATTTTATTTATTCCTACAACATTATTTTGGATTCATTACACCTTTTCTATAAAGTACATGCTTATGCAGGCACAAAATTACACTGTATAAAGCACTGCAAATCCATTACTAATATGCGGGAATGCCTATATACCATTTTATACTTATAACATAGATGTAATTATGAGTCACAATAGACAACTCTCTAGAGATACAATAGTTACATAATCTATGGTATTTCCTTGAATGTGAATCATGTCTATTAGACTAAAACATGTTTTTGAATTGTTGAAGGAAAAAATCCCAATAATTATTAATTGTCATACTACATTGTATTAGATTCATTGCACCTCTTCCAGAATTAGTATGTTGTGCTGGGAATATGGGATTTTTTAATTATTAATACAAAAACTTCTATCAATTATTAACTTTCATACTACATTGTAGATTAGATTCATCACACCTCTTCTAGAAATACTATGCTTTGTTGGGAATCAGGGACATCACAATATCATGCCTTTCATTAGTAATTAGTAAGGGTAATGCATCCTTACTTTTTAGAATATTGTTGATTATTTACATGTTTCTTATTGTGTTTGTAATCAGTCTTTAGACTTTTTTGAAAATTTATCATTTTATAAAAGATTGATAGATGCCTTTTTGGTGTAAATGTTGTATCTATTGGAATAGATAACCTTACAACAAATGGTACATTTGATAATAATTTTTTGAACTTTTCTAAAAGCACATTCTGTTCACATAGTAAATTTAGACTTTTATCCAAAAATACAATAAGGACAGAACATGTTGTTAGGAAATTATATCGAAATATACTCTTTCCACAATTGTTTATAAGAAAATTGTAATGTGAAGAACATTGAGATCATGGGTTACTAGGTTTGTAATCACCAAGCCTTGTTTTATAAATAATTTGATAATGATTTTTATGGGCCTATTTGAAAACACCTTCATTAACCTAAATTTTCTATCTTTATTCTTAGTGGATTACATATATATTTAGCTTCTAGAATGCATATTCTATTTATATCTAATATTTTAGAAATTTAAGATTCATGTTGCTTTTTACAGGTATCCACAACACTAAATAATGGCAGTGGAAACATTATTCAAAATCTAATTTCATCTTTTAACATGCATAAATCAGGTGGCAGGTATGTTGTTACTATTAATGGAATGCCTCCAAAAGTATTGACACTATCATTCTATTCAGTTGTAGTTGTGCCTCCTCCTTTACTAGTTCATTATTACATCTTGCCTAAAGGATCAAATCATTTGATGCATTAGTTGATAGGTGTTGTCACTTGGATTTTCACCTTTTGAGGATATGTCTCAGGTCTCCTCATCCAAGTGGCACAATTAAAACACCTATAGGCTGTGGGTGAGCTTAAGAATGAGGCGAATCTCTAGATAGGGCTAGCTCTCTTGATGTACCACTTGTATACCACTACTACACCTAAAATTTAAGGGCGGGGGAAAGGGAGAGAGAAAACATGAAAGAAAACTATCTTAAAGAAGGTGATACACCAAATTTGTTGATGACTTCCAACCAGTTGCATGTTACAAATGAGAACAAAGGACTAACCGAACATTCACTTCTCCAATTTGCATCTTCTCACATCAGTGTTACATTATGAGGTTATGATGAATGTTTAGGATAGGAAGACCAGACAAGAGGACTAAAATGGCACTATTTTAATAGACTCACTCAACCTTGACACATCATAAAACACTTCACATGACTTGCAAGAAGAAGATTTCCAACTGCAACTAGGTGAGAGAATGAGATGACAATGCTAAGGAAACAAGTCATCACTTAACAAAATAAATCATTCAAGTAAAAAACACTATGAATAGTGATGGAAGAGGTAAAAAATAGTAGTCTTATTGAGAAAATGGTATGAAAATGAGTAGGGCTTTGCCATACTCAGGTGGAGCATGAAATTTTGGCAATTCTTATAGAATTTGATAGAGAGAGGAGAAGAGAGAAGCCCAAAGGTCATAAGGATACTTGTCATGCTGAGAGAATGAGCTACTTGTGCATGGGAAGAGAGTGTGGAATGGACCATGCAAGGTCATGAAGTACAAGTGTCCATAAAAGGCATAAAACTCATGAAAAGTGGGATGATACTCCTTATTTTGACTCAAAAAACTACCTTCATCATCCACACCTATTTGAACATCCTAAAACTGACTAGGAACATGTATGATGATTGAAATGAGAGGGAAGGATGTCAGGCATGCCTCTCCATGCATTGGTTGTAGTCCTAATCATCTAGAATCATCTAAAAAGGAGTTATTAGCATATGTAGTCTAAAAAAATCTTCTTTCATGCACCCTGCACACTTGGCCTCTAAAAAGGCATCATTTTTACATGCAAATCCATGGAAGGTGGTGAATGAATTGTGTGAAGACTCTCCATGGCCTTAGAGGCATCAAGCACACCTTAAAATTAGCTCACTTGAAGTTTTCCACCCTTCTCAGTAGCTTGGTCACTATGCTAATTTTGACTGCCTAAGATGAAGCAGCTCGTTGAGGCACTTAGGAGTTGTTCCAAGGCATGAAACTGACATGGGGAGTTATCTTAATTTCTAAGCTTCCCTTCCATGTGATTTTAATCTCTTGGAACCTGTTGGAACCTGCACAACACACAAAATAGTCAAAAATACCCTATTTTGTACTCTATTTATATAGTTTTGTATAACTCAAAAGGATGGAAAGGAGCCTCAAAGAGTCATTTGAAATATCCAATCACTTTCATGTTCAAAATAGGTCATTATAATAGCTTTCCATCCCCATTTCCTCCATCAGGTCAATAAGTAGGGTTTGCAAGGGTTGAAGCTTATTTTTGCTCTTAAGATTTGTTCATAAAGCTCTGAAGTTGAAGATGCAAAAAAATTCCACTAATGTGATGTTGAGGACCCTTGCTAACCCCTCTAAACTTCCTTGACCTCCATGAAAATTTTCAAGGAAGATATGATCATTCAAAATCACCTTGTCAACCTTTCCCTTCCATTTCCTGTAGGCCTCAACTGTCTCTAAGCCAAAAATGGCTTTCTCTATGGTTTCTTTGCATACCATGAGCTTGGTCACATCTTATGTCATCCCATAAACATGATCCAAAAGGGTAGAAAGCATTCCTAGGGCTAGAAGTGTAAATGACCTCCCATTTGGGTACTAGGCCTCTTCAAGGCCTAACAGACCTGTCTACAAGTTTAAAAGTCTAGACCATTTTGTTAGTATTCTTCCCTCTATGCTTGGTTTCCATGTTTGTTCTAGGTGTCATATAACTTCTTACACTTATTTGAAAGTTTCAAACATCACCCAGTTCATCTCTTTGCCTCCATTATTCAAAACTACTAGATTATGCATAAGGGGAAATACCCTCTGTTTGAGACAAAATAGAGTGTACTTATCCTATTTCCTCAGACAAAGTGAATACTTATTGTTCCCAAAATCCGTCACTTATTTTTGTGGACAACATGCTAATCATTTTGGTCCTGCAAGCCAAAATAGTCTCTTTCTTTCTTTCAAAATGTTCTGAGCAGTTAAGTTTTTTAAATATTCAAGCCTTTTTAGCTAAGGAAGTCACAGGTTCAACAGACGGGCTTTCTCAAAGGGAAGTTCAAAACACTTAAGGCATTTCCTTAGTGTTTTGAGGATGGTTTAATGTCGAGGTTCAATCAAAATACTTAATGGCAGGCTTCAAACAATTGGAATGAACCATTGAACCCCGCCTTCGCAAGGTTCAAAGGTTCAAAAAGTTCAACAAGTTCAATGGACTTAGAGAATGAAAAGATCCAGAGAGTTTGAAGCTTCAAAAGGTTCAAAGAAATAGCTCTAAACTGTTGAACCATTGAACCTTGAACTTTGAAAGGTTCAAACAATCAAAGGTTCAAAGGGTTCAAAGAGTTCAAAGTTCGAGCGAATGCTTCAAGCGAATGGATGAAGTGGAAGATTCCAGAAAGAGGTTCAACCAAATGGTTAAACCGAAGAAGAAAACCAAGTGAATGCGGCCCTTTATAAAATATTGAATTGCTGAACCATTGAACCGTTGAACCAAAAGAGTTCAAGGTTCAAAAGTTTAAATTGGTTCAAGCGACTGATAACGTCCCTATAGACGTCAAATTCATGGTGATGGAATAACCGTTGATTTTCAAAAGACCTGAGAACAAACTCAACAACCAACCAAGAGAAGAGCCGAAGAAGCCAACTAAAAGTGAGAAGATATCCCCGAAAGCTCATATTGTTAGAAAGAGACAAAACATGGTAAGGAAAGAGGGAACGACTATAGAATATCTAAAAATATCTGTAGAAGAGTTATTCCAGTAGGTGGACATCAAAGAACACAAACATTCAATGGCGTGGCCTATTTTTCTACATTAAGTAAAGACAAATAGATAGCTGTGTAAGCGTCATAAAGAAGACCAGACAACCCATGTTTAGGAGACATTTGAGATGATTCAGAATGCCAAAGTCAAGGCCGATGACCTGTTTTAGCATGGCCCTTTCATAGATATTGAATGCATTCAATTTAATATAGGCCGTTTTCATGAAAACAAGTGCCCAAGTCTTTCTTGTGATGCTGTATATTGCAATCTCTCATTTTGTATAAGGGAGATCTCTCTGTTATTAGAAGCAAAACTCTATCCAAATTAAAAGGCATTCTTGAGACTTTGAGCTCAGACTGTTAATCATATTTTGTTAAGTGAATAAGAAAGCAAGTGACCTTTCAAACTTTTGTTGAAATAGCTTGTGTCATTTAAGAAATTGTTCTTATATCTTTTTTCTAAATACAGTCTTGTCCATTTAATCAAATAAGTAGAACAAGTGGAAATAAGCTAAAAGATGTCTTGAAGCCGACTGTGCAAGACTTTGTGCTACCATAATTGTCTTCAGTTTATGTTTTGTGTAAAAGATATTAGAGACTTTGAGCTCTCTTTATCCTTCGTAATCCTTTACTCTGTTGTAGTTTTAGGTGGAGACTTTGGGCTATGCTTAATCCTACGGTGTCCTTCATCCTAATCAATGAGAGAAGCAACGAAATAATTTGTGCTTTTGTGAGTTTCTTGTGGATCCTATTACTATCTAAGAAGTCTTCCTCTGATTTTTTGAACATCATTTCTGAAAGAAGAGAAATGCTTTCAGTAATTACCCAATAATTCTCTTATGTTTTATGAACATCATCTCTAAAAAAAAGAGATTGATGGTATGATTTCACCTCGGTGTGTATTTTCAGCTTATATATATAGGGAACCTCCCTTTGCTGAGAGGAACGATTTGTCTCATTCTAGCTGTGGTCACCACATCTATTTTGTTGTATAAATCTCTTTATGTTGTGGTTGATGTAACTATTTTGCCATCAGTCAGCTTGTGATAAAATATTTACCTAATATTTTTTGGTGACTCCACTAGGGAAGAACGCACAGTTTGAAGCCTCAAGCTTCAAATTGAAGCAGTTTCAGTTCTTTTTCATTTCTATTTCACACTCTGGCTGATCCACCGTATACACGAAGCTAGAAAGCTCAAGGTATTGTTGACCCTATATTTGAGTTGGTGCAGTTGAGTAATTTTGATCTTTTTCCTCCACCATCTCGCTTTCAGTGAACCAAGAGTTTTTTTCCTACCAACGTCAGGTCTGCAATATCAGATGAAGCTTCTCTTTCCTCTACTAATAGAGCTTTATCTATACATATCCCACAATGATTTGTTATCCCTCCTTTCAACAGTCATATCATGGTAGCTCAAGGCCCCTGAGATAATACTTTTGGTCCTTTGAATCTAACCCTAATTCTACATGAACTACCTCGTAGTTCAAGAAAGATTTTTTTCAAGTTCTATGGTGATGGGAAGGTTCATCTTGATGAACATATTGTAGCTTTTTGCATAGCTTGTGGTGTGATAAGTGTTGAATATGAAGACATTGCAATCAGACTGTTTGTGGAAACATTGCAAGGTGCTACTACAAATTGATTTTATCATCTGCAAGTATAAATAGTGACTAATTGGAATACTCTCAAGACCAAATTTGAGGCTAGATTCAAACTTACAGAAGATGCACATGCCCTGTTAGCCCAGCTTACACAAATGAAGGAGCCTCATGAACTTATGAGAGACTTCATTGCTAAATTTGACAAGCTGAAGAACAAGATTTCCATAATTGCTCAATCGACACTTGAGAATCTCAAATGTTTCTTCATCAATTCTTAGCTTCTCGAAGTAAATTTTTGTTGAGGCAGGCTGGCCACATAGATCTTGCTGTAGCTCAAATTTTGGCCACTGAGGTTGAAGATGATCTTATCTTGACAAGAAAGATAAGAAGTGATCCTAACATAAGTAATTCTTCATCTTCTGAATATTCTTCTATAGACACCACTGATCCTATGGTGCAAAATCTAGCAAATGAATTGCTAGCTCTAAAAAAGCAAATAGCATAAGGGATGTCTACTCCTCCTTATCAGGATATACCAAGGAGGATGTTTCCCAACCAGTCGTATCAAGGCAATGCTACCAAAAATCAAAGACAATCAAATTGTCTTCCTCCCCTACCAGGGAAGCTTGTCATTGAAGCAGCACCAACGAACTCAGCAGTTGGTTATCTTGAAACTAAATCTAATTTTTCTTTCCAACCTAAGTTGAACCAAGAAGATGACGTTGATCTCTTTATAGAAGGCCAAAAAGAATCAACTGATGACTCTAACACTGATTTCCTAAATTACTAGGATGAATCGAGAAGTAAAAGACAAGTGTATGATGGATCATACATTGTATTTACCAGGTTCCAAAACTAGTCAACTCAACAAGTTGATAAGAAAAAAATAAGGAAAAAATCTCAATTAGCAATTAAATGAGGGGCTTCTCTGCCTTTCCAATCAAAGAACTCGATGAGCAATAAAAAAGTAAGTACCTCAAATAATCTTGCACCTTCTACTTCAATTTAGTAGACCAGTTCCACACCTAGTAAAACCCAAAATGATGGAGACTTTCTTCCTCTATTCCTAGTTTTTTTCAATCATTTGATATAATTGACCATGCTAAAAAAACCAAAATTCAAATGTTTGAATTTGAATTCTTGCAATCCAACCCTGAGCAGTTGGATGGGTTAGTTTAATGCGTAAAAAATAAAACCATCCCTGTAAGACAATTTTTTTTGAAAATAACTCCTAGTCCCCTAAAGAACACACTACCAGAAATAATCTTGTCATCACTCCTCCAACTGCCCCTAGAAAGATAGAACCATTTTATGTTTCCCTACTGATAAACGATCATCAGCTAAATAATTGCATCATAGATTTTGGCACCTTTAACAATGTGATCCCTGACAAGATGGTAGAATCTCTTGGTCTCACGCTGACTAAAACCTTTGAGAGATGTTTCTCCATGGAAAATAAATAAGTGCCACTTTTGGGACAAATCAAAGATGCCCAATTTGCATTTGCGACCTTTCCAAATAAGAGAATTAAAATGACAGTCCTGGTGGCCGATGTTCCAGCCTCCTACAACATTCTGTTCGGGCAAATTTTTTGTAAAGACATTGGTAGAGAATTGAGCATGGCCCTATTTGAGGCAAAGATCTGTTTTAAGGGTGTCATGCAAAGGCTAATTTTTGAAAAGAAATCAAAATATATTGTCACCCAAATGTCAGCCACTGAAGCTCAAATTCTATTTGAGTCTTCAAGAATGGGTAATTACTTTTTGTCTACTAATTACATTCTTGTTTCAGCAGATGAAAATTCTATAAGTGACAATCCAAAAAATTTAGATAAGATATCAAAAGAATTGGTAGGGTGCAATACACATGAAAAAGTATCTTCTCTTCTTGATGAAGAAAAATCTGAAAAAAGATTAGATTCTAATGATGTCTGGATTCTTGAATTTGATGACAACAATTCTTCTACTGATTCTGGAGCTGGAGTTGTTTTGATATATCTTCAAGGATATATTTTTTCATATTCATACAAGTTGCAGTTAAACAACACTAACAACACTACCAAGTATGAATCTTTGTTACTTGGGCTGAAGGCTGCTCAAGATAAAGGTGCTAAACTTTTTCATGCCAAAGGAGACGCTGAGCTGGTGGTTTGTCAGATGAAAAACCTGTATCAAACCAAAAATAAGAGATTACGACATTATCACAATTTGGTGTGAGACTGCATTGAAAGCTTTGATGCTTTTAGTATTTTTATTTTACTTAGAGAATTCAATAATTGAGCAGATTCATTAGCCATCTCTGTAACTCTCTTGGTCTCTCACTAAGATTTCAAAGAAGATAGGTACACTATCGAGTTGGTCTTTCGACCAAGTGTACTTGATAATGCTGACCATTGGTAGGTATTTAATGGTGACAACCAAATTATTATTTTTTTAGAACAGATGGACAGCTTTAAAGAGCTTCATTTTAAACGTAGTGAATCTCCACCGCAGGAATCAGCTTCAAAAACAAATTTAGAAATTGATGAAGAGTTCCTTCAGCTCAAAGGGAATAAAATTCTAAAAAAATTAGTTTCTTTTGAGAAGCTATTTGATAAGCATGATAGGTGTATCAAGAAGCCATAAATAGATTCAAAATCCTCCAAAGATTTTGATCAAATAAATTTGAGCACATAAGATAATCCCAAAATGGTCAACATTAAAAATTATTGTACCCCTGATGAAAAACTCAAATTTATCACTTTGCTTCGCCATTACATTGATATTTTGGCATATTATTATGATGATCTGAAACCTCTCAGACTTGAAAAAATCTAGCATGAAATTCCTCTCAAGATTGGGTCGTTGCCTCACAAGTAGAAGCAAAAGAATTACAACCCTAAGATATCAAGAACGCTTCTTTTTGAGATACAGAAAATACTGAATGCAAAAATTATTTGTTCAAGCCATCACTCACTTGGATTGTGAACATAGTCCCTATGAGAAAGAAGAATAGAGAAATTTGCCTGTGTGTTGATTTCAAAAATATAAATCAATCATCTTTAAAGGACAACTATCCCCTACCCATCATGGATCAGCTACTGTAGACAGTAACTGGCGCTGATATGTTATCAATACTAGATAGTTTTTAGGATGTAATCAAGTGGAAGTTGGTGAAGTAGATCAACATAAGACCACTTTCACTACACCTTGGGGCATCTTTGCATATCATAGAATGCCTTTTAGCTTGATCAATGCTGGCACCACCTTCCAAAGAACGATGAATCTTTCTTTCAAAAATGAAATAGGAAAGTTCATTGTTGTATACCTTGATGACTTGACAGTGTTTTTTAAACATCATCCTGATCATGTGCAACATCTATAATAAGTGCTGGAATGATGTCGACAATATGACATTTTTCTCAATCCTAAGAAATCAATTTTTGGGGTCACAGAAGGTAAACTTCTCGATCACACTATGTCCTGAGAAGGCATAAATATTGACCCAAAAAGAGTCAAATACATCAAAGAGATTGCTCTTTCTGCCAGTAAGACTATAGTCCATTCTTTCTTTAGAAAGGTAAACTTTTTGTAAAAGTTCATTCTTGAATTCGTAGAGAAGACTCACCACATTGTCAATATGATGAAGGGTAAAGCTACTTTCAGCTGGATTGATGAAAGCAAATCATCATTTCAAAACATCAAAGAAGTTATCGCCCATGCCCCAATCCTGGTTTGTCCTGATTATACCAAAGACTTCATGATGTATAGCTATGCTTCTGAACATACACTTTCAGCCATCTTGGTTCAACAAAACAAAAAAAGTGTGGAGTCCCTCATATCTTTCATGAGTTGTCCTCTCAAAATTTAGGAGCTGAAATACTCAAACATAGAGAAGCATGTTTATACTGTAGTTAAGGCGGTTAAGCATTTCCATTTTTACATCTTGAACTCACACACTGTTGCTCTGATTCCTGATACAACAATTAAGTTGATTCTAACTTAGCAGGAGTTTGAAACAAAAAGGGGCAATTGAATTGCCAAAATCTAGGAGTTTGATCTTATCATCAAACCTACGAAGCTTATGCAGGGAAGGGGTCTCTACCAATTAATTGTCGATAACATACAAGAAGAAGTAGGACATGAAGAAATAGAAGATGAAGCCATGCTCACATTTTTTTTGTCACCACTACAGATGAGTGGTATTCTAATATTACTCATTTTCTTACCTATGGTGAGTGTTCTGCCCACCTGTCTCGTAAAGAAAAGAAGACTGTTAAGTTGAAAGCTACCAACTTTGTCCTATAGAACAACAATTTGTACAAGAGGAGCCTTGATGGGGTGTTCCTTCGTTGCATGGATAAGGTGCAATAGAACAAACTTTTAGAGTCTTTCCACAATTTGGCTTGTGGAAGACATTTTTTTGCACCCGTGATTGTCCATAAGATTTTGTGAACCAGGTACTATTGGCCTACTCTGTTTTAAGATTCATACACTTGGGTGCGTAGATGCGAACTGTGTCAATAGTTTATTGGAAAACCCAAGTTGGCCGCGCTAACTCTCAAGCCTGTGGTGATAGAAGAGCATTTCAGCAATAAGGAATTGATTTTATTGACACTGTAAATCCATCCTCGAGTGCTGGACATGATTATGTCCTCACAGCCACAGACTACTTTACCAAGTAAGTGGAAACCATTCTAGCCAAGCATGCTACTTCAGAAGTAGTATGTAATTTTTTCAAGGAAAATATCATTTTCAAGTTTGGGGTCCCAACCAAGATTGTAATAGACAATGTAGCCTGTTTCTCTTTTCATGAGATTACCTAGTTTTACTACTATTATGAGATTATTTTCTCTTATTTTTTTTAATTATCCGCAAGAAAATGGTCAAGCAGAATCAAGCAACAAGAACCTGGTGACCATTATCAAAAAGCTGGTAGATGATAATCAGAGAATCTGACATAAAGCATTGATTGACGCTTTATGAGTAGATAGGATTACTCCCAAAAAGGTGATAGGTATGTCCCTATTCCAACTTCTGTATGGTCTCAATGTAGAGATACTAATCACCCTAAAATTACCAGCATTAAAGTTAGCAAAGGCAGTAGAAGATTCAACTTAAAAAAGTTCCATCGATAAGAGGATCATGTGCTTGACTGAATTTAATGAGTAACAAACTATGGTGGTGGACCGACTTGCTACGCATCAAAGTCTGGTGAAGAGACTCTTCAACAGAAAGTAAGGATCCATGATTTTCAGGTTGGAGATCAAGTCTTGTTATGGGATAAGAGGAGAGAACCAAAAAGAATGCATGGAAAATTGGATTCATTATGGAGAGGCCCATTTGTCATTCATCGTTTAAATAGTGAAAATAGTTTCTTGCTAAAATATCAAGATGGAACGCCATTTACTCTGCCTCACAGTGGGCAGCATCTGAAGCACTTTGATCTTTGAAGTATTAGATAAGTCCATTTGTATATATATATAGTCTTTCTTTATTTTTTATTTTTCATTTGTTTTTAGTGCCTTTCTTTTTGGGTAGCATGACTCCATAGCCCAATGGCATAGATGAAGGCACTGAGATTCTGGATTTTACTCCCTTCGATTATTTCAAAATTTCAATCGATAGAAGTTCCCCAACTGGAGCTAGCTGTTATTCCCAAAATCTGTCACTTATTTTTGTGGACAACATGCCAATCATTTTGGTCTTGCAGGCCAAAATGGTATCTTTTTCTTTCAAAATGTTCTGAGCAGTTAAATTTTTTAAATATTCAAGCCTTTTCAGCTAAGGAAGTCACAGGTTCAATAGACAGACTTTCTAAAAGGGAAGTTCAAAACACTTAAGGCATTTTCTTAGTGTTTTGAGGATGGTTCAACGCCGAGGTTCAATCAAAAGACTTAACGACGGGCTTCAAACAATTGGAATGAACCATTGAACCATTGAACCCCACCTTCGCAAGGTTCAAAGGTTTAATGAGTTCAATGAGTTTAATGAGTTCAACAGACTTAGAGAATGAAAGGATCCAGAGAGTTCGAAGCTTCAAAAGATTCAAAAAAATAGATCTGAACCGTTGAACCGTTGAACCTTGAACTTCGAAAGGTTCAAACATTCAAAGGTTTAAAGGGTTCAAAGAGTTTAAATTTTGAGCGAAAGCTTCGAGCGAATGGATGAAATAGAAGATTTTAAAAAGAGGTTCAACCAAATGGTTCAAATAAATGGTTTAATCAAAGAAAAAAACCAAGTGAACACGACCCTTTACAATTGAATCACCGAACCATTGAACCGTTGAACCATTGAATGAAAAGAGTTCAAGGTTCAAAGGTTCAAAGTGGTTCAAGCAACCGATGACATTCTCATGAACGTCAAATTCAGGGTGATGGAATAACCATTGATTTTCAAAAGACTTGAGAACAAACTCAGTAACTAGCCAAGAAAAGAGTCGAAAAAGCTAGCTGGAAGTGAGAAGATAGCCCCGAGAGCTTAGATTGCCAAGAAGAGACAAAACATGGCAATGAAAGAGGGAATGACTACAGAAAGTCTAGAAATATCTATAGAAGAGTTATTCCAATAGGTGGAATAGTCCATCAGGTGGACATCAGAGAACATAAACATTCAATGGTGTGGCCTATTTTTCTACATTAAGTAAAGGTGAATAGACAGTCTTGTAAGCATCATAAAAAAGACCAGATAACCCATGCTTAGGAGGAGACATTTGAAATAATTCAGAATGCCAAAGTTAAGGCTGATGACCTGTTTCAACATGGCCCTTTCACAGATATTCAATGCATTCAATTCAACATGGGCCATTTTCATGAAAATAAGCACCCAAGTCTTTCTTGTGATGCTATATATTGTAATCTCTCATTTTGTATAAGGGAGATCTTTCTATTATTAGAAGCAAAACTCTACCCAAATTGAAAGGCATTTTTAAGAATTTGAGCTCAGACTGTTAATCATATTTTTTTAAGTGAATGAGAAATCAAGTGACCTTTCAAACTTTATGTTGAAATAGCTTGTGTCATTCAAGAAATTATTCTTATATCTTTTTCCTAAATACAATCTTGTCTATTTAATCAAACAAGCAGAACATGTGAAAGAAACTGACAGTGGGAGACTTTGTGCTACCATAATTGTCTTTAGTCTATGTTTTATGTAAAGGATATTAGAGAAACTTTGAGCTCTTTTTATCCTTCGTAATCTTTTACTCTGTTGTAGTTTTAGGTGGAGACTTTGGGCTGTGCTTAATTCTACGGTGTCCTTCATCTTAATTAGTGAGAAAAGCAATGAAAGACTTTGTGTTTTTGTGGGTTTCTTGTGGATTATGTTACTATCCAGGAAGTCTTCCTCTGGTTTTTTGAACATCATTTCTGAAAGAAGAGAAATGCTTTCAGCAATTATCCAGGAATTCTCTTTTATTTTGTGAACATCATCTTTGAAAAAAGAGAGATGGATGGTATGATTTCACCCTTGTGTATTTTCAGCTTATATATATAATATAGTTATAGGGAACCTCCCCTTACTAAGAGGAGATATTTGTCTCATTCTGGCCGTGGTCACCACATCTATTTTTCCATATAAATCTCTTTATGTTGTGGTTGATGTAACCATTTTGCTGTTAGTCAGCTGGTGACAAAATGTTCAACTAACAATACTAAAGGAGTTCTTCCAAGTGACCAAGATTATCCATACCAAAATCTAGCCCTTCATCAGGGCATTTGACCCCTCAACTCATCCAAAACCTAAAATAGACCCCTTGAAGGTAGACTGTGTGCAGGGTTTCTTCCACATGGACTATGTAATGCATTATAGAGTTTCTTATCTGCCTTGTTTCCATTTTATGAGGATGTAAAATTGTGATCACTATCATTGTATAAGTGTTTTCTATACTTACCATCCTTCTCCATCATCCATATATGCATTCTCAACCATGTTCTGCTCTGTTAGGTCTGATTGTGTTACCTAGCCTGTGTTTCTTGCCTTAGAGGGGACACCTGTAGATTACCTTGTATATTTGGAGCTTGAAAGTAATGTTTGTGATCTCCATAGAGTTTCTTAGGTGAAATTTGACATTTGTTTGGACCCACTTGTTCACTTACTTATGCTAGACCTCATCAAAATCATAGTCCTTTGCTTTTTGCCTCTCACAGTCAATTATAGTTGACTATGTGAGGTCCTATAGGTGTATTTCATATGGTTTAGGCCTTATTTCATGCCTAATATCTTCCTTAAAGTTTTTAAATCCATGATCTAACTGTACTTGCTCCTCTCATGCTTGAAATGAAGTCTATTACCAAGGTTATCAAGCTTAGTCAACTTGCTCCTATCATGACTAAATGGTAAACCAACTTAGCTCACATGGTTGTAGACAACACTGAGTGATTTAAATGTTTAGAAGGCAACATGGGACCTCTTGAAAACAAATCTCTCCAACTCAACGACCACTCTTATTTTTCAAATCAAAAGATCTATATGGAAGGTTGAAAACAAGTATACTTGGAGGTCCTAGAAACCAATGCAACCCCGTATAAAGAAACCCAAAAAAGGTCCTAGACCTCTATTTTGACAGTTTTGGGAAATTGTCCCAAAGTGCTATAAGCTTGCTCTAAGTCCATTTTTGCTTATCAAGTTGACCCAAACTACTTAAACATTATTCAAAATGATGACCAAACATGTTTAGACTCTCTAAACATTAGAGAATGCTCAAACACACATTTCATGTTCTTCCAAGAAGTTGCAAACCATACAACTATGGTAAGTGGTAAATATGACTACAATTCCACTCCTTCACTTCTCCTTGAAAATTGAGTTGGTTGGCTCATCAAATCAACTAGAACCAATCTCAATAACTAGATTATATAAAAAATGCCCAAACCAAAGCAAAACTTGTAGGGTACACAAATTAACAAGTAAAAAAACACAGTCAACTTTATGAGGATGGTTCATAAAGCACAAAACACCATTATTCAAAATATTGTTATGAAAATGAAGAACTCTAAGTGTAATTTAACCTTTTCAAGGGTGTTTGACCTGCAAGTTCTCCAACTATTCATACCAAACAAAAACCTGTTGACTGGTTTTATGTGTCTAAATGGGTGAGAAAGGAGTAGAATGATTTTAGCATAATTTTAAAACTTACAGAGTAACTCAAGCATGGAAATGGATCTAAGGAAGCTGAAGGGACATCTTATGACCTCCTCCTACATGCAAAACTCTCTCATGGGTTGGACAAGTTCCAAACTCTTTTCTTTTCCCAAGAAAATTGCTCTTTCTTCTAAAGAACCTATCACTTTCAGTTATGAAAATTTGATTAAGGCATAATATGACACATGTTATATGACATCACCGTTATTACACTTTCACATTTCCCTATGAGGTCGTACAACTCATTTAATGCCCTATTTATGACCCCAAATGACTCCAAATGATATATGGACTAAAATGACTAATGACCAGGGCTAATGTGACATTAAAATCCATCAAATAACCTATAATACACCTTATGACCAAATATTAGACACCTAATAAATCTCTAAAAATCAAGTTTTTACTTATAGGAGCCCCAATTTGACTTGTATGGTCAAATTTGGTCAACAAATTGGTGACTCATAGGGGTATCATGCTTGCTATGCTAATTAGACCAGTAGCCTTATCAATCAATTGGGTTTAAGGAGTCATCTGAATTTTAAAACAGAATAAAGAGACCTTTTACCACTTGACAACCATGCTTTGATTAAGACAAGATGACTTGATTACCTAAACCATACAAAACAAAGGACACACACAAAGCAAAGCAAACAAACTAGAAGGACACACACACACGTGCTCAAGGAACTTAGAAGAATTAGAAAATAAACTATTATGCACAACTAGCAACTAAGCATACCTCCTTTCTAGGATTAAAAGGAAAGTTTCTTGAATCTCCTTGTTGGTGAGATGAATCATGGTGCCAAGCATGTTGCTCTTTGGATTGAACACTTGGTAGATGAGACCTTCTTCTTAGCACTTCACTTGCTATGCTCTCAAGTAGACAATATTCAAATAGGTCTCCAATATAAAATTATTCCTCTTTGCCTTGTACACATACCTTATATTACTGGCCACCCTTCATCTCAGGATCAACTTGCATCTTATTTGAAGGCATGGCCACAAGAGGAATGGTTTCCTATTCCTTGGAAGGTTGAGGCCAATATAAACTTGTTTTGACCTCCAAAGGCTAATATGAACTTTGCTCTTGCTCATCTATGACATTTTGAAAATTTTCATCTTGTTTACCATCAATTGCAATCACCTTTAAGGAAATTGTAGACCCCTTGAGAGACTCAAACTCATTGCAAATGTTTTCAGACTACTACCACAAGTCCTCATCTTCTCTTTGACCAACATCATAAAGGGGAAAACAAGAGGAGATCATTCATCCTCTTCTTTAGAATTTAAAAGGACTTCATCCAAGATTTCTTCTTCAACACAAGGAAGGCATTCTTCATCATCAACCAAACAAGAAGACTCAACACAAAGACTCACCTCTTATTCAACACTTAGGACCTATTGAGGGCTCTCAAATTGTATCTTCGTTGTCATAATTTGATCTTGATTCTCAAGGAATACAAGATCTTCCATCTCCTCCTTCTTGGTGATGACAAGACTAGGCATCTTGTAATCATGTGACTTAACCCAATGAGGCCGCCAAGGAGTTGCATTTTCTTCAATCAAGAGTTCTAAATTTTCCTCAACCAAATGCTCTTCTTTAGGTTCCCATACCATAGGTCCATCAGGGAAAAGGGTGATGGGGTGAGGACAAGATGAACTAGTTGGTAGAGGTGGAACATAGGGTTCAAAATTAGATTGAACATTGCAGGGGATTCTTTTGGGACTTCTTGAGGGACGGTAGGCAGACCTTGGGTTAAAATAGCTTGGTTATCTTCCTTTCACTTGAAAATCACTTCATTGAAATTTGATGTAACTTGAGCACTCTCTTAAGGGAGGCTAGATGGGGTGTGTTAAGGCATAGGACCTTCTTTTGGCTCTGAACCTTCCATCACACCTTGAATCAACAATTTCATTCTTGACTCTAACTCTTCAATTTTCTTGGCTAGGTTCTTTTGGAAAAGTCTCTCTTGAAGTTGATAGGAATTATAATGAGGATGAAGAGTACAAGAGGGCTGACATGGAAGATAAGGAGTCTCTTGAGAAAGGATGGGAGGAGCTTGCATATGATCAAGATCTTTCTCAACTTCACACTCTTTATCAAGGCTTCTATCCTTTTTCTTTCCCCATGACTCCACTATCTTATTCCAGCTGAGGATGTTAGGATTAGTTATCTCTTGTAGAGGTATTGATGCACTTTAATGAGTGGATGAAGTGTTCAAGAAACTTGGGATCTCCTTAGGCTTGGATTTTCCACCTTGTCTCCAACTTGAAATCTCATATCTAGAGGTCACTTCTTGAGGTGGAGATGTAATTTGAAAGGGCAATGAGGGCATATATTCCACTATTTTTGTTGATGACATGGACTACTGCATATGCATATTAGCTAACTCAATCTATCTATGAAGATTTGCTTCAAAGACAAGGTTTCTCTTTTCAACTCTCTCTCTTCCAATTGATTGGGGAAAGGATGACTTTGATAAGCTTGATTGGGTTTATGAGTGAGAATCATGTAGAATTGATAGGAATCTTGGAGAAATAGATATGAAGGCTCATAGATTTGGTGAGGTTGCTTCTCATGAATTTTTAGCCTATGTTCCAAGGATAAAACTAGGCCACTCACATCTAGCATCTCACTTGTGAGCCTTTGCCAATTGGCTTTCTCAATAGGTGCCCACTCTCTTTTAACCAGCTCTAATGCATCTCTCACCTTATGAATCAGATGACTAGAAACTTCTTGACTATTTCCCCTTGGTGTATCAAGATCCAACATGTACATCTCATAGCCCAAAAGAGTTTGCTTGAAAGTGGAAATAGACTAATTAGAGAAGTGACTAGGTTGACTAGGGGAAACAAGACATTAAGAAGGCTGGTTATAGGACTAATACAACTCATGACAAGGTTTATAAGGGTCATATTGGAGCTGGTAAGAAGAGTATTTGAGCTGGTAAGGATCATACAAAGGCTGATGGGGAATACCATAAGCGTGATATACCTCACCAACTTGTGTAAAACAGTACTCAACACCAAAATTAGCCATACCTCATTGAAAGCAAAAACATAAAGAAATATATTACCAACAATCTTCAAAAGAAAACATGAGCTGCTTGACCAGTTGATATATCTTCAGAGTTGTCATTGATGCTTGGATAGATGCCTTTAAAGGTTGATTGTTAAAAAACAACACTAAAAATCTTTCAACCTCTTGGACTAAGAGTTCCACTGGGTGTGCCAAAAACTATTGTCACTTGGATTTGCACCCTTTGAGGAGATGTATCAACTCTCCTCACCCAAATGACATAATTAAAACACCTCTAGGCTATGGGTGAGCATAAGAATGAGCTGAATCTCCAAATAAGGCTAGCTCCCTTGATGTACCACTTATATACCACTACTACAACTAAACTTGTGGGGGGGAGGGAGAGAAAACATGAAATCAAACTATCTTAAAGGAGGTGATACACCAAATTTGTTGATGACTTCCAACCAGTTGCATGTTACACATGAGAACAAAGGACTAACCAAACATGTACTTCTCTAATCTGCATCTTCTCACATCAATGTTACATTATGAGATTGTGATGAATATTTAGGCTAGGAAGACTAGACAAGAGGCCTAGAATGACACCATTTGAATAGACTAACTCACTCAACCTTGACACATCATAAAACACTTCACATGCTCTGCAAGAATAAGCTTGCCAATTATAAATAGGTGAGATAATGAGATGACAATACAAAGAAAAAAAGTCATCACTAAGAAAAATCAATCATCCAAGTAAAACACAGTATGAAAAATCATGGAAGAGGTAAAAATCAATAATTTTATTGATCAAATGGTATGCAAATGAGCAGGGCTTCGCGATACTCAGGTGGAGCATGAATTACAAAGGCCAAAAAACTAATTCTTATAGAACTTGATAGAGAGAGGAGAAGAGAGAAGCCCAAAGGTCATAATGACACTTGTCATGATGAGAGAATGAGTTGCTTGTGCATGGGAAGAGAGTGTGGAATGGACCATGCAAGGTTAGGAAGTACAAGTGTCCGTACAAGGCATAATACTCATGAAAAGTGGAATGAAACTCTTTATTTTGGCTCACAAAATTGCCATCATCATCCACACATGTTTGCACATCCCAAAATTAATTAGGTATAGGTTTGATGATTGGAAAGAGAGAAGGATTTTAAGCATGCCTCTCCATGCATTGGTTGTAGTCTTGATTATTTGGAATCATCTGGAATGGATTTATCACCATTTGTAATTTTAAAAACTCTTTTTTCATGCACCTTACATACTTGGCCTCCAAAAAAGCATCGGTTTTCCATGTAGATCCATTGGAGGGATTGAATGACATGTTTCAAGACCCTCCATGGCCTTAGAGGCATCAATCACACCTTAAAATCAACTCACTTGAAGTTTTCCACCCTTCTCACTAGCTTGGTCACTATGTCAGTTTTGACTCGCTGAGATGAAGCAGTTGGTTGAGGCACTTAGGAGTTGTGCCAAGGCATTAAATTGACATAGGGAGTTATTTTATTTCCTAATATTCCCTTCCATGTGATTGACATCTCTTGGAATCTCTTATAACATGCACAACACACAAAATAGTCAAAAATACCCTATTTTGTACTCCATCAGTACAGTTTCGTACAACTCAAAAGGATGGGAAGGAGCCTAAAAGAGTTTTATACAATATCCAATCACTTTCATGTTGAAACTAGGTCATTAGAAAATCTTTCCATCTCCATCTCCTCCATTGGGTCAATAACTAGGGTTTGCAAGGGTTTAAACCTATTTTTGTTTTTAAGGTTTGTTCATAAATTTATGATGTTGAAGATGCAAAAAAATTCCACTAATGTGATGTTGAGGACCCTTGATAACTCCTGTAAACTTCCTTGACCTCCATGCAAATTTCCAAGGAAGATATGAGCATTCAAAATAACCTTCTCGAGCTTTCCCTTCCATTTCCTGCAGGCCTAAACTGTCTCTGAACTAAAAATGGCTTTATCTATGGTTTATTTGCATGCCAAGAGCTTGGTCACATCTGATGTCATCCCATAAACATGATCCAACAGGGTATAAATCATTCCTAGGGCTAGAAGTGTAAGTGACCTCCCATTTGGGTACTAGGCCTCTTCAAGGCCTAAGAAACTTGCCTACAAGTTTACGAGTCTAGACCATTCTATTGGTATTCTTCCATCTGTGATTGGTTTCCATGTTTATTCTAGGTGTCATATAACTTATTATAGTTCTTTTAAAGTTTCAAACATCACTTGGTTCATCTCTTTGCCTCCACTCTTCAAAGCTACCAGTTTATGCATAAGGGGAAGTACCCTCTATCTAAGACAAAACAAAGGGTACTTCCCCTATTTCCTCAGCCAAATTGAATACTGAAGGAGTTCCTCTAAGTGACAAAGATGTTCCATACCAAAACCTATCCCTTTTTTAGGCCATTTGACCCTTCATCTCATCTAAAACCTAAAATAGACCCCTTGAAGGTAGACTGTGTGCAGGATTTCTACCACATTGACTGTGTAAAGCACTATAGAGTTTCTTATTTACCTTGTTTCCTTATTATGAGGGTTTAAAATTGTGATCACTATAATTTTCCAAGTGTTTTTTATACTTACCATCCTTCTCCATCATCTGTGTCTGCATTTTCAACTATGTTCTGCTTTGTTAGGTCTGACTGTGTTACCCTGCCTATGATTCCTGCCTTAGAGGGGACACCTGTAGGTTACCTTGTATATTTTGAGCTTGAAAGTAATGTTTGTGAGCTCCCTAGAGTTTCTTAGGTCAACTTTGAAATTTTTTTGGACCCACTTATTCACTTATTCTATAACTCATAAAAAATACAGTCTTTTGCTTTCTACCTCTCACAATCAACTATAGTTGACTATGTGAGGTCTTATAGGTGTCTTTCATATGGTCTATGCCTTATTTCATGCCTAATATCTTCCTTGAAGTTCTTAAAACCATTGTCTAACTATACTTGATCCTCTCATGCTTGAAATTAAGTCTATTACCAAGGTTATCAAGCTTAGTCCTCATGATAACCCTAAAACCAGCTTGTAGGTTACATTTTGTGAGAAAAAGGAACCTGTAGGTAGTGTTGTGGAATCATACCCTACATTTTAATCTTTGTAGATATCCTTTAAACACAAATAGGTTACTTGTCACTATTTAAAACCTTTATCCATGAAAACATTCCTATATACCCTCACATATACACCATGTTTAATCTACTATCTGCCTATAGTCAGATGTAGGTGGGTATTTCAAGGCCTAGGACACCTATAGGTGTATGTGAGATCCAAATAATAGTATATCTCCTCTATATGATTATTTAGGTCAAAAATGTTCTTTTAAACTATTTGGAACTATACAAATCATGGAAACATGATCTAGTCTTGCAACCTTGGGTTAGGCTTTGAAGGAGACAGTGTCGCTGTAGGTATTGGCTAGCCTTGGAGGCTATTTCAACTTGAAATTTAATAACAATCTGACACTTAAGGCCTCATGGAACATTGATAATCATCATATAACCCTTCAAACCTCTAAATAATGCCATTATATTTCATACTCTGCAATGTGAACACTTTCCCAAGTCTGAGCACTAAGTTGGTTGTAGGTAATTGTGCTTAAGCCATTTGTACGGACTGACTCATCTTTGGTGAATGCAAACCATATTTCATGTACCTCCTTGATGTTTTCCATGGAAATTATGTGTTCTTTAGTGCAAAAAGACATTCCCATTCTAGTATTATGCATTGAAACTGATTGCATTGATTTGGGAGACCAACTTAGCTCACATGGCTGTAGATAACACTAAGTGATTTCAGTGTTTAAAAGGCAACTTAGGACCTCTTGAAAACATATCTCTCCAACTCAACAACCACTCTTATTTTTCAAATCAAAATACCTATATGGGATCTTGGAAACAAGTGTACTCTTAGGTCCTAGTAACCAATGCAACCCTATATAAGGACACCCAAAAAAGGGCTTGGACCTCTATTTTGACAATTTTGAGAAATTGTCCCAAAGTGCTATAAGCTTGCTCCAATTCCATTTTTGCTTATATAGTTGCCCCAACCTATTTCAACATTATTCAAAATGATGACCAAGCATGTTTAAACTCTCCAAACATCAGAGAATGCTCAAACACATATTTCATGTTCTTCCAAGAAGTGGCAGGACGTATAATTATTGTAAGTGGTCATTTGCTAACTTGCATTGCTCTCTTGGCTCTTGAATTGGTTATTAAAGTTGGATTTGGAATTAAAGATGAAGAAAAGACATCTATATTAGGAATACATCAATTCAATTCATTTTGGAAACATAACATAGAAGAAATCTCCAGCAATTGGAAAACATGATTGCAATTCCACTCCTTCACTTCTTGTAAACTGAGTTGGTTGGCTTATAAAATTAACTCCAAATGTGAAAAAAATCATGGAGAAAATGAGAGAAGGGATTCAAAATCATCTAGAACCAATCTCAGCAACTGTATTGTATAAAAATGCCCAAACCAAAGCAAAACTTGCAAGGTGCACATATTAACAAGCAAAAAAACACAATCAACTTTATGAGGATGGTTCATAAAGAAAAGGCCACCATTATTCACCTCTCTAAGTGTATTTTCACCTCCCAAAGGCGTTTGACCTGGAAGTTCTCCAACTATCCACACCAAGCATAAACTCGCTGATTGGTTCTATGTGTTTAGAAGGGTGAAAAAGGAACATAATGTTTTAGCCCAATTTTGACACTTATAGAGTACTTCAAGCATGGAAATGGATCTGAGGAAGCTGGAGAGACATCCCATGACCACCTTTCATGTGTAAAACTCTCTCATGGATTGTACAAGTGCCAAACTCTTCTCTTTTCCCAAGAAAATTGCTATTTCTTCTTAATAAACTATCACTTTCAGTTATGAACAGTTGATTAAGGCATAATAAGACACATGTCATATGACATCACCCTTATTACACCTTCACACTTCCCTAAGAGTCTATACAACTCATTTAATGCCCTATTTATGACCCCAAATGACTCAAAATGATATATGGACTAAAATAATCAATGACCAAGGCTAATGTGACATTAAATTCCATGAAATGACCTATAATACACCTTTGACCAAATATTAGACTCCCTATAAACCTCTAAAAATAAAGTTTTTACCTATAGGGGTCCCAAATTGACCTGTAGGGTCAAATTTGGTGAACAATAGTTTTTAGCCCATAATGTATGAAATAATTAAAGGCTCAAAATGCACACAACATAGAGTTTTAGTCAATCATCTTCAATTAAATTATTAACCGTGAACATTAGAATATGTAATGAATGGTCGTATAACCATTCATACTAATAATGGGTTAGTTGTTTTCTCAACTAACCTCTCTATTACACATTTATTTGGTTGTTCTAATAACCAATATTATTTTGTTCTCATACAATACACGTGATTTGCATATCAAATCACATGTAATAATATATTGTATCTATACACACCTATTTATGTTCACATTAACTATAGGTTCACACTAGATTTTATCAACATTCACTCTCGTAGTGTGAACTTACGAATGTCAATTTCAACTGATAATGCATCCAATACAAACATGTGATTACCCACATTGAAAAATCTTGTTTTATTGAAAACTGCCTTTCAAATCTTATTTGATGACTTCCGACTCAAAGATAATGACACATTTAAACAAGACGATAATCGCTGACTTTATTAATTTTGACGACCAAACATAGAAATAAAGACTTCGATATTGACATTGACATGACATTAAAAATTTAAAAAAACTCATACTTAAATAACTTAATATAATCTACATAATTACAATGAAAATAATAATTAAATATTACTTTTCACAACTCGAAAAAGCATTATTCATGCTATAACAACTAATGCACACTATTTAAATAAAACCTATAAACTTTGAAGTTTAAACACAAAATAACAACCCTATTATTGACTATGGACTTTGTGCTTTGGGAAGGACATTTATACACTAGTAAGACCATAACAATAAAAATATAAAAGCACGCATACCCCTAAACTTCCCAAATGCCAATAAAGTTAAACATAAAAAATACCCAACACTTAATAGAGAATAAAGACACAAATTATAAACTTTGACTTACTTAAGCATAATAAAAAAAATCAAAACCCTAAATACCACTTCTTAATTAACAAATACACTCATTTTTAGAGAGAACCATGGGCCTATTTTGATGCAGAAGGTTAGATTGCATCTAGAGGAGTCCCAGTCTGTAAGAGTTAAATTCATTATAGAATGAAACGCTGGACGACAAGGAAGAAATGAAGGAGAGATCTGAGTCTGTTTCAAAGAGATAAGAGACATTACGAGCCCAATCACGGTCATCATTCTATAGAAAGTTTAGCAG
Organism: Torreya grandis; assembly: GCA_037957365.1. Lineage (NCBI taxonomy): Eukaryota > Viridiplantae > Streptophyta > Pinopsida > Cupressales > Taxaceae > Torreya > Torreya grandis. Next base: position 1,300,057 of record JARHVA010001868.1, read on the forward strand.
GAGCTGTAAATGTGGATAGAATTTTCCATTGTTGGGTTTGAATATTAAGCTATATAGGAGCTCGAGATCTGGATGCAGGGAGAATGAGATTGAGATTAGTTGAAGGTGAGTTGGTGTCAGCCATAAATGTGACATGAGTCACCAAATCTAAGTTGGGAATAAAATCCTTGGACGGGTTTGAAGAGATTTTATGTTGTCAAGCTGAATGTGGCGAAGGTGAATGTTGGGGATGGACTCATCATTCAATGCAGATTGGATCCGAACTAGTGCCAATGAAGATTCAAAGAATTCAAGTCTTTGAAATGACTTTGATGTTATCTGAATAGAGCCAATGTAGGGGATTGAATGTACGGTTATTGCCATATATCTAAAAAAATCTTGCAGTATGGATCCGAACTAGTGCCAATGAAGATTCAAAGAATTCAAGTCTTTGAAATGACTTTGATGTTATCTGAATAGAGCCAATGTAGGGGATTGAATGTACGGTTATTGCCATATATCTAAAAAAATCTTGCAGTATGGATCCGAACTAGTGCCAATGAAGATTCAAAGAATTCAAGTCTTTGAAATGACTTTGATGTTATCTAAATAGAGCCAATGTAGGGGATTGAATGTACGGTTATTGCCATATATCTAAAAAATCTTGCAGTATATATATATATATATATTTAAGAATGCACATAGAGGACATGACGGGTGAGAAAATTATGGAAAGGGATGAACAAGATGGAAAGGATAAGAATGCAAATGGATGGTGAATGACATCAAATTCTCATGTGGTGAGTACTGAGAATCATTTATAAAATTTCAAGCAAGGTGAACAAATAAAAGAAAAACATTTGCATGTGGTCAACACAACAATGTTATTCAATAATTCATATTGATGAAAAACACAAACAAATGTAAAGTACAAATAGGTCCATGACAACCTACTCTGATACCACTGATAGGTTTTAGCCCATAATGTATGAAAGCGCTGAAGGCTCAAAGTGCACACATCACAAATTTTTAGTCAATCATCTTCAATCAAATTATTAACTATGAACATTGCAATATATAATGATTGGTCGTATAACCATTCATACTAATAATAAGTTAGGTGTTTTAACTACTAATAACTAAACTCTCAATTACACATTTCGCTGATTGTTTTAACAACCAATATTATTTGGTTTTAATACAATATATATGATTTGCATATTAAATCACATGTAATAATGTATTGTATTTATACCACACCTATTTATGTTCACATTAACTATATGTTGACACTAAATTTTCTCAACATTAGTATTTCATATTGTGCTAAACTTATTTAATTCCATAGTGGTTGTTGTACTATTATAAATCACTTTTGTAATGTTCCTTTGATTTTTAGTTCACTGTACAAAAATATATATTTTTCAATTCAATAAAATTGGAGTTTTTGAGGTAATTATTCATATCAATTGAGTTTATCCAATGAAAATACAATGAATTAATCTGTGTTTGATTTTTTACACTATATATTCTAAATAAATCAATTTATGTTTGGTCTTTTATAACATATATATTCTAAAGTTAATATTGAAAGTGAAAAAACATGGAAAAATACCCTACTTCTATTGGTTACACGATGCCCAATGCAAAATAATAAGTTGAAGTGATCACAATATAGACATGTACATTAGGTACAAAATAAATAAAAAGTATGAAACAACTATTGACGTCAACAACATTCATATCGATTAAATATCGTGTGTGTTCAATCCACATGTATTAATATTTTGTTCATATTATAATAAATCATGCACATGTATTAAAATTTTGGTCATATTATAATAAATCATGCAAACAATGTAACAATTCTTTCAATAAAAAATGATTTGTCTATATATTAGAATGAATGGCCTTTTTTTGTGATTAAAAGAAATAAATTGATTCGTGTTGGTTATCTTCTTCTTGATTACTTCTCAGGGTGTGAGAGCAGTGATACATTATGAGTTTCTTCAATGCCATTAGAATTTATTTAACCTTGAATGTTAGGAGTGATTCTAACGAGAGTGATTTGCTTCCTCGAACTAGGACTACCCAACTTGGCCTCCTAAACCCTAGACACTCCCTAATGAACATTATCAGATCATGCATTGGCCCTTTTATAGTGATAGATTATGACATAGATGATTCATTTCTCCAGAGTCTAGTTTGAGATGTTTAAGAGGACTATCATCCTGTTTTTATGACTTTCATCAACCTTATGCTATTTGGGTGTTCTTGTTCCCCCCACATGGCTATTTGTAATGGTACATCAACCACATGGGTTGGGACTTTAGTGCTTTGGCTTGCTTATTTGCTCTAACAATTTGGGTTTATCACCCCTTGCTTATTAGTACATATTGCAAATGTAGTATTGTGATCGTTGTGTAGTATTATTTGCATTGAAAAATGAACAAATAATATAAATAGAGTATTTCCCCATATTTTTAAGTTTTGACATTGGCGTTACAATATACACGATATAAAATATACAAAAAAAATTGATTTATTTATTTTATATTGGATTAACTTGGATGATGTGACAAATTTCTTGGAGAAATTTAGAATTTATGACACTGAAAAATATTAATTTGTGTATAGTGTGAATAAAAAAGCACAAGGACATTATAAAAGTGATGCAGATTAATATCTTATAGTGATTGCTTTATACTCAAATATCAAAAGTGACAAGCACGCTTTTGCATATGTGTTTGTAATAAGATGAGTATTCAATGCACTTAGACTTCTCTTGAGTCTAATAATTATGACTTCATCTGCTTGTAACAATAAGCAATTAAATGTTTAATGCATGTTTCAACTATCTTAAGAATTTCCTATAGCATACATTAAGGTCAAAAGGTTGAAGAACCAACTGGGGGAAGATACACTACGTATCCAATTCAAAGGTAATACCATCACATGATGTTTAGGTCAATCTCCAAAGAATAAAAATCAATCCAACATAAAAAATGGGCCTAAAATGTTCCACTGCATCAAATCCTAAGATTTAACTATACAAGTAATTGGTATGCAAAAATAATCTTTATGGATAGATAAAACTGCACAATCATGAATGCCTCGATTATGTTATTGGTCAAAAAATAATGCATGCCTCAATTTATGGTGGGTGCAATATAACCAAGCATGGTAAAGCGGGTTTTCAAAATTATAGAAAAAAATCCTGAAAAAACAGTCAATGCAAAAAGTTTAGTTTAAATATTTCAATGCAGATGTTAGACTTGGCTAATATTAATGACCTTTTTAAAACGTCTTGAATGCTTCCCTATAAAAATGATGGCCCATTTTCCACTTCAAGAAGAAGAGAGAGTTGATGTACATCTTCAAATGCAGAAACTACTCCTTGCCCTAGTCCAACAAAATGTATGTGTGCAACAACATTTGTGACAAACTAAAACAAATCATTGCCTTATATCTTATCCATGGATATAAACACATTTCCTTTACGTAATTGAATACCTAGATTTTGTAATTGTTGAGGTATACTAATATATGAAAAAAATAAAGGATTTTACTTAGTATTGTACATGATATCATGATTATAAGGAAATGGGAATACCATCACCAATCAATAGGACATGTCCATCTACATCACTCAATTTATTAAGTGACAACATGTCTAATATCTTCATTTCTATTATGATATCTTCACTAGTTGACTCGATAGCCCTCCAGAAATCATCTCATAACTCAAGACCATCAATCTGTTCTAAAGCACAATGCTTACAACCAAGGCTTCGATGGGTTGTTATTTCTACTAAGACTAAGTTGGCCATATTCCATGTTTGTTCTATCTTTTAGAGTGACCAGAGAGTATAGTTTCTTGCATAATGCTAATATGGTCTAATCAGCGCCATGTTCCTTTTACTTAAATTTGAAGTTTAACACTAAACTATAGATAACCCAAACGACTCTGGTGATCCACATAATGGACATTATATAACTATGAATTAGGGAAGACACCAAGAGGGTGTTATCCCCTTTCAACTATTCAACTGAAGAAAAATCTTCAAAATTATCAACATTCATTTACAAATCACTTCATTCTAGAGACTACACTAGCTACTAAAGTGGGAAGGAAAATTAATCTCACCCATCAAAATTCTAAGATCCAACCTTTTTTATAGATGGACTCAAATGCAACAAAAAAAATGTATATAAAATTTTCTAGCAGATGGATTCAAATCCAACAATGAGATTGCAAACATAGATATAACTAAAAATTTCCTTTATCCAAGATTTCCAAGCAAGAACAAGTGTATTATGATATGTAAATTGATTCTATATACTATAACAAACCCATGAACAACAACATGATTCATCAAGGGACTTTACGAGTGAACTCATAAAATAGATTGTTCCATAATAATTCCATATATTTATCAAAAAGTAACATTACAACACATAGCCATAAACATCCTGTTGATGCAAGAAATTGCACATAGTGGTAGGGAGTCGAACTCCTGCCTTCTCCTTGCAACATGGAAACTCCTGTCTCGCTTGTGGGACTGGTGAAGCTGAAGGGGAGAGTCTCTAGGTAAGGGCTAGCTCCCTTTGATGTATCATGTTTGTTTCAGCAAGTGCAAACACAAGCATATATATATATATATATATATATATATATATAATGGGGGGGATGAAAAGGGAAAAGAGAATGCAAGAAACAAGCCTACTCTAAGGAGGTGATACACCAAAACAAGATGACCTTCCCACACCCACTCTCAAAATCAGACAAACACATGTATACGCTTCACCCTTGGCAGAAGAAGCAGTTTGCAAAACTTGACAGGGAGGTTTAAATGAAAAATGCAAAAAAAGGAGGTTCACCAAAGGTGTTGTAAGAGGCACTCTGTAGATAATCCCTTCTGTTCTGCACTCCAAAATAGAACTCTTCTCCTATCAACTGCAGATGGCACCTTGTAGATAACTGGTCTGTTGGTGTTGAACCTGTGAGAGCATCAAAAGACAATGACTGAACTCAAATCAAACACTCAGGACATACACAGAATATCTATCCAAGAAGAGGTAAAAAGCTGCTTTGATTGATTCAGGTGGAAATTTTAACAGGGCTGCGCCTTGTAAAATTCATGAAAAAATAATGATTACAAAATGACCAAGTTCACAATATATATGGAAATTCCAAGAGGCTCATTTGGTGCTCATTAGTTACAAGTGGCCTATTGCGTCTATTCATGAAAGGAAACAAGTCGCTCAAAATCATTAATGAACTGTGCGCTTTGTCCCCTTGAAATTTGCCTTTGTCAAGGTTAATACGCGATTTGCCTTCTCATTTAATGAAAAATAGAGAAAATCGGTTGCTTTACCAACCGCTTGTGTCCCAAATGATCAATTCGCTGGCACTATTTCACCTATTGAGTCGCTTCTTAGATTAGCACCAGTTGGACTAACTGCTTACTCATTCCTTGCTTGTCACTTTGGTTTTCCTCCATTTTGTCTTATCTGGTTCATTCGGCCCCTGGGGCGAACATTCAGGGGGGTCGCTGCATTTTGAGCTCCTTTCCATGTTTAGCGCTTTTTTGTTTGAAGGCAAATGGCTACTTCACTTCATTAATTTTGACGTCCTCTAGGATGTCCTCGGGCCTTATGACTTCTTCTGTGGCTTGCTGGCTTTGGGCCCTCTTAATTTCTTCGCGGGCACTCTTTCCTTGTATACTTCGGAGGGTCGCTTGGCTCTTCGGACTGCTACCTGGTCTTTGAATGTTTTTGCAGACAAAAGTCTGCAAAAATTCTGTCCGCCTTTGCATTTGCTTGAAGCTTAATGTGTTAGCGGCCCAAATTCCTTAGTCGACTTCGAACAAATTAAACTTTGAACCTGAGCTTTGAACTTACCTGAGTCCTCTCCTTTGAAGTGCCGGCCCTTCGAAAGGGCACTGAGCCTTTGAACTTACCCTTCGGTTCAAGGGCATGCCCTTGAACCAAGCTTTGAACTAGGCCGTTGAACCAAGTCGTTGAACTCTTTATGAACTGAACCCGTTGAACCAAAATGGTTCAATGGTTCAATCGTTGCACGCTAATGATTGATGAACCAGATCTGATGGCCTTCTTCGTTGAACTGAGCTATTTGAACCAAAATGAGAAAACACTGGCATTGAAGTTGTTCAACCTGGAAACACTGTCTTTGAAAAGTGAAAAAAGAAGGTGAATGATTTTTTTGGCCTGGGGCAAAAATTGGTCAACAATTGGTGACTCACAGGGGAAGCGTGCCTGCTACGCATAAAGACCAGCTGCCTTGAAAAATCCATTGGGCATGGAGTCAAATAGTAAATTGGAAACCAACAACAGCTCTGTCAAAACTTAGAACCAGCCACGCAGATCTACCTCCATGAAATGAAAACACACACAAGACTAAGAAAACTACTACCTGTGCAACAACACTTAGGGAAAACAAGAAAGAAAGCAAGGGAAAATATGTACAAGCAAAACCAAAAATTAGTGGCAACGCTTCAGATATATCCCATTAATTAGGATACACAGTTCTTCACCATCCAACCTGAAAAGTTGAAACGCATTATGCTGCTTGCACTGAGTAATCATGTAAGGACCGCTCCATAGGGCATCAAATTTTGCATGTTTCCCAGGTTAGCTCGATCTTCGTCCCATTTCAAGACAATGTCTCCTTCAGAGACAACTCTTGACAAGGATTTCTTATCGAAGTGCTTTTTTACTTGCTGTTGGTGACTTGTCATAGAAGCCATAGCCCGGTCCCTCACCTCTTGGAGCTCCATTAACTCACACAACTTAACCTCCATGCTGGTTCCTTCTTCAAATTATAGCTGGTGGGCGAGATCCAATGCTGGTAATTCAAGTGAGATGGGAAGTCTAGCTTCCCTTCCATATACGAGCGTATATGGAGAATTTTTGATTGCTCTCTTTGGAGTAATTCGGTCGGCCTATAGAGCTGTCTTTAGCTTGGCATGCCAAGTCCTCTGATTTTCTTCCATGGTCCTCTTTATAATTCTGATCAAATTTTTGTTAGTGGACTCAGCCAGCCCATTCCCCTGCGGATAATAATTTGATGAAGTGCTGAGGTATATGCCATACCTTAGCGCCCATTCACTAGTTTTGGTTCCCAGAAAAGCCAAGGCATTATCTGAGATTATGGTGGCTGGAACCCCAAATCTTGTTACCAGGTCCTCATAAAACTCTAGGACTACGCTTTCATTCACCTCTTTTAGAGCGACGGCCTCCACCCACTTGGTGAAATAATCCATAACAGTCAGGACCCATTTATGCCCAACACTGGAGGGAGGATTGATCATCCCTATGAAATCCAGGCCCCACTGCATGAATGGTTGCTCAACTTGGATGGGCTATAGAGGCATGGTAGCCAATCGTTGCTTTCCATCAAAAAGTGCACACTTCTGGCACTTTCTTACCCAAGCATGGGTGTCCTTGAAAAGAGTAGGCCAGAAATAGCCAGCTCTCATTATCCTTGCTGTCGTAGCTCTTGGAGCGAAGTGACCACTTGATGGCCCATCATGGAACTCAGCCAATACCTTATCAGCCTGGTTTGGGTCAATGCACCTTAGGAGGACCCCAGAGAAGTCCCTCCTAAACAATAGTTCATCAACCAAGACATAAGAGAGAGACTGGAGTTTAAAATACCTTCTTCCAGTCTTATCAAGACCCTATGGGCACTCATCAGTAGTAAGGAAACGCCTTAGGTCCAACGTCCAATCCTTTATAATAGCTGGCTCCTTTGCAGTGGCCGCATCGTGAATTAACAAGCTGCCTTCCTTTTCTTGCTTTAAGTCTGCAGTGAGCTGTTCACACATGCCCCTTCCCCTCACCAGCTTGGTGATCTTGATGTCTACATCATACTCCATCACTTTGGTAATCCACCTTGCCCTCTTCTCATTCAGGTCTCGATTGGTCAAGAAATTCTTGACTCCAGGATGTGGGACCATGAGGTGAATCCTGCTATTAGACAACATATGCTTGAATTTCTTCAGGCTCTACACTACTGCTATGACTTGCTTCTCTACATACATGTACCTGACTTCAAAATCCTCTAATTCTTGGCTAAAAAAAGCAAGTGGTTGTTTGAGGTCATCACCGTTAGCTTGGGTAAGCATGGCGGATATCACCTCTTCATTGCTGAAAGTGTAGAGGTTGAAGTCTTTGTTGAAGTTGGGGTTGATCAAAGTGGAATCCTAGGTTATGGCCTGCTTTATGGCCTCAAATCTGTCTTTCCTTTGAGCTGCCCATTTGAATTCCTCACCCTTCTTCAGCATAGGGGTGAGTGGCTTAACTATCTCTGCAAAATTCGGAATGAATCTCTGAATAAAATTAATTCTGCCAAAGAAACTTTGTAAGCTTTTCTTGTGCTTTGGTAGGGACATCTCCAAGATAGAGTGAACTCTCTCAGGGTCAATGGATAATCCCTCCTTGGACATAATGTGGCCAAGGAGTTTCCCTTCATGAACAACAAACACACACTTCTTTGGATTAAGAGAGATGCCAAACTCCCTACATCTTTCAAAAATATGCCTGAGGTGTTCTATGTGTTGGCTCGCTTTCTTGGAGAATATCGTAACATCATCAAGGTAGACCAGCACGTTGTTGTTCATTAAGCCTCCAAAAGCCATGTCCATGGCTCGCTGAAAGGTAGCACCAGCATTAGATAGCCCAAAAGGCATCTTCTTGTAGGCATACGTCCCCCATTTAGTAGTGAAGGCTGTTTTGTGCTGATCACAACCTCGCACTAGAATCTGATTATACTCTGAATAACCATCCAAGAGGGAGAAACACTCGTTACTTGTTACTTTTTGAAGAATCTGCTCCATGCTTGGAAGGGGATAATGATCCTTTAAAGAGACTTTATTAAGGTCTCTAAGGTCGACGCACAGCTTGATCTCCCCATTCTTTTTTCTAACAGGAACAAGGTTGGCCAGCCAGCTGGAATGCTTGATTGGAAATATAATTCTGGACTCAATCAATTTGGCCAATTCCCTCTGCATGAGGGGCTCAATTGTCAAATTTATAGGTCTTTGCTTTGAATGACTGGCCTAGCGCCTTCTTCTAGTTCAATAGTGTGTTGGGCAAGCCTTGGGTCGAAGCCCTTTAAGTCACTGTAATCCCAAGCAAAGACATCAAAGAACTCCTGACACAACAAAACAAAAGCCCGCCTTTCTTGGAATGTGCAGACTTTTCCAAGCGCAAGCAGTTTGTCCTTGAAGATTTCAACCCTTTTGTAATCCTCCTCTTGGGTTGTGATGCATGCCTTGTCATTTCTTAGCTGGTCATCTCCGTTGAAAATGCTTTCAAGCATGACCAAACCTTTAGGGAGTTTATTGTTCTTCAACTAAACAATCTGATTTCCATATTGCTGCTACAATTTTGCCTTGTTGTGTATTACAAACTTAGCTTCTTCCTGTAGGAAGAAAGCTATTTGTTGGTCGCTTTCAAAAACTTGCCAATTTGCAATGTTGTTAGGAACTAAAGGCCGAACCACCACCTTTAGGTGGCGTGAACCATAGTCTCGACTTATTTCCTTTGAAACGTCAAACTAGGCGCCAATGTCTGCCAGCCTATCCGTTTGTTTGTTTTGCTCTCTGGGAACGGAGGTAATATTGAAAGCAAGAAAATCCTCCACCAAGTCCTAGACTCTATGCTTGTAAGACTTTAGCAAGGAATTCTTGGTCAGATTTAGGTCCCTCACCTGATTTACAATCAACTTGCTGTCTCCCAAAACTTGCAGCTCTTTAATCCCTCTTTTTCTTGCCCATTCCAGGCCATGTATAAGAGACTCGTACTCTGCAACATTACTTGTGCAAGAGAATTGGAAACAAAAAGTTGAAAAGTACCTTTCCTTTGAAGGGGAGACTAGCATCGCACCGTCAAAATACAACTGCCATAGGCCAAGGTCTTCTTTGCTTGCTTTCATTAAATTTGGCATGAAAGCACCCTCTTCGTGCATGTAATAGACTCCAAGGTCTGCCTCCTCAATGAACTTGTATGGATCATGTTCAAAATTATTATTTCCCCACTCATCCAAGAGTAAGTCTACGACTCCTTCAAGAGCAAAGGACGGAGCTTGGTCTGTCTGGGACTCTTTTGGGTCGATAATGGTGTAATTGACATTTGCTATCTTGGGCGAATATGGCTCTAAATGGTCCTTGCAGAGTGGCTCAGACTCAATTTTTACCTTGGTCCCATAGTTGGTTCTGAAAATTAGATATGACTAATTCGCTGCTAGATAGCCACCTATCTTTGATGTGAAGTCCCTAGACAAGCAAATTGCAAAATAAGGAGGAACATCTGCTACCACTATATTATGGGGAATTGAGAAGGTTGGGCAAGCATGCAATGTCAAGCTTAAACCCTTCAAAATTCCAACTATTTTTGCAGGCGTTCCATCTAACTGCAGGACTCCCTTATTCATCTCTTCATATTTCAGTCCCATCTTGTCAGCAATACACTTGGGCAGCACTGAGGTGCTAGCCCCACTGTCAATTATGCATTTGTGTACCAAGAAATCCCTTATAACCAAGGATACATAGAAAGGGGGTGTTTTCTCTTCTTTTTTTACCTGACCTAAAGTGGAAGGCTGTCCATTTGTCATAAAGACATTATTAGTGCTTGATGGGATAGCTTGTCGATCCAGATCATGCAATTCCTTCTTTAATACGTCCTTCTGGCCTGGAAGAGACAATGAATCCCATAAGAAGATGTTCATATGCAGCGTCTTCATTTGGTCTACTATATTGATTTGAGCGCTGCCTCCCTTCAAGTTTTCTTTGGGGTTGACTCCAGGCTGAAATGTAGGCTGAGGGGCTGAAGGTGTAGACCGTTGCCTAAAATTTGAGGCTTTTGAATTAGAGTGTGATGGAGGAGGCACTGCTACCGTCTGAGTAGTAGCTTGGGCCTCTGACACCGCTCTTTTTTTAAACTTTGTGTTGGCTGCAACACAATCAACCTAATTATCTACAATGCCCACATAATTTATTGAATAAAATTCCCCTTCTAGGTGATTCATCAAGGTGGAATCAGGCTGGGCCTAATTGCTACTTGTGTTGGGTTGCATTGAAGGCTCAAGGACCTGCGATTGATCAGCTATTTGGTTGTCTGCATTCTAAAAATAGTTCATCATCTCATTTGTGTAAATAGCCTGTTCTTGATTATACCCTATGTTTGAACAACTCGGCTGCTCTTGTACTAGATTGTTCTGAACTGGCACCATGACTTTAGATGATGAAAGGGGGCCTGAGTTGTAATTTTGAGAAGGCCTGGTCTGAGTGAGCTGACCTTGTCCTTGATTATAGCTTTGAAGAGGGGGTCTAGGGGCTTGACCATAGTGCTGATATCCCTGATTCAGCCTGTTACTTTGAGCTTGCTACCTTTTAAGAGATACAAGTTCATTTGACATGGTTTGCAATAGGGTTTTAACCTCGTGAAGCTCATTAGACGGAGCAATAGCTGGTTTCTCTATGGTAGGCAGAAGGGCTAATGTGGGAGCAGGGTCCTGAATTGGAGGTGGCATTTTTGGAAAAATAGGCATGTGAGGCCTAGGGGCTATTTTCCCAGCCTGAACTAAGCAATTTTTAGCTGCTATGGCTATGCCATAAGCATCAGGCGGTATATGCCCTCCCATAGATTGGATCATCACAGCAATGTCACTGTTTAATGCCTTTAAATAGTACAAGAAAGCGTAGCTGGGAGTCGGTCTTACTAGGATGGGAATTCTATCCCAAGTCTTTTGAAAATGCGTGTTGAAGTCCTGCATATACTTGTGTGGAGCTCTCTTTATGGTTGTTAGCTGCTCAACAAGTGAGAGGTCATCACTTTTTTCCCCAAAACGATCTGTCAATTGAGTCCCCAATTCATTCCAGGAATGTATTGAATTCACAGGTAAGGTTTCGTACCAGTCAAGAGCTTTGCCTTTTAGAGACAATGCTAGCAATCTGATGGCAATATTTTCTTCTGTTACATTATGAATATTGCAGAGATTAGCAATATTTTTAATATGCTCAATGACTGTAATAGGCCCCAATCCATCGAAAGAAGGCACATTTTTAGAGCTATTCCTGAAATTGGGTCATAGTGTGGGAGATTCAAGGGGCTCTCACCACGAAAAGCTGCAAAAGGCAATGCCATGGTTGGGATTGGCTGTAACTAAGGTTCTGCTGTAGCTGTGTCTCTTATAACAGGTCTAGGAGGATTGCTTGTTGGATAAGGATGGGTTCTCTCAAATTGTAATCTTTTAGCAGAATTTAAAGGTAATTCAACAAATTCGAAAGGAACCCCTCTTGAAGCAGACCTTGTGGTGACCTTAGGCATAGAAATTTAAGACACTAGTCTTAATATGAAAATTGAAGCTCTTACCAGTGGAGTCGCCAGATGTTGGAAAACTTGAAATTGCTATGACAGGGCCAGCATCAATCCTAAAACCTCTCTGAGTTATCAAACTTTAGGTCCCACCAGGCGTGCTAGAACTGTTGACGCAGGAAATTGCACCCAGTGGCAGGGAGTTGAACTCCTGCCTTCTCCTCGCAACATGGAAACTCCTCTCTCGCTTGTGAGACTAGCGAAGCTGGAGGGGAGAGTCTCTAGGTAAGGGCTAGCTCCCTTTGATGTATCATGTTTGTTTTAGCAAGTGCAAATATATATATATATATATATATATATATATATATATATATATATATATATATATATAATGGGGGGGGGGATGAAAAGGGAAAGGAGAATGCAAGAAACAAGCCTACTCTAAGGAGGTGATACACCAAAACAAGATGACCTTCCCACATCCACTCTCAAAATCAGACAAACACATGTATACGCTTCACCCTTGGCAGAAGAAACAGTCTGCAAAAGTTGACAAAGAGGTTTAAATGAAAAATGCAAAAAAAGGAGGTTCACCAAAGGTGCTGTAAGAGGCACTCTGTAGATAATCCCTTCTGTTCTGCACTCCAAAATAGAACTCTTCTCCTATCAGCTGCAGATGGCACCTTGTAGATAGTTGGTCTGTTGGTGTTGAACCTATGAGAGCATCAAAAGACAATGACTGAACACAAATCAAACACTCAGGACATACACAGAATATCTATCCAAGAAGAGGTAAAAAGCTGCTTTGATTGATTCAGGTGGAAATTTTAACATGGCTGCGCCTTGTAAAATTCATGAAAAAATAATGATTACAAAATGACCAAGTTCACAATATATATGGAAAGTCCAAGAGGCTCATTTGGCGCTCATTGGTTACAAGTGGCCTATTGCATCTATTCATGAAAGGAAACAAGTCGCTCAAAATCATTAATGAACTGTGCACTTTGTCCCCTTGAAATCTGCCTTTGTCAAGGTTAATACGCGATTTGCCTTCTCATTTAATGAAAAATAGAGAAAATCGGTTGCTTTACCAGCCGCTTGCGTCCCAAATGATCAATTCACTGTCACTATTTCACCTACTAGAGTCGCTTCTCAGATTAGCGCCAGTTGGACTGACTGCTTACTCATTCCTTGCATGTCGCTTTGGTTTTCCTCCATTTTGTCTTATCTGATTCATTCGGCCCCTGGGGCGAACATTTAGGCGGGTCACTGTGTTTTGAGCTCCTTCCATGTTTAGCATTTTTTTGTTTGAAGGCAAATGACTACTTTGCTTCATTAATTTTGACATCCTCTAGGACTTCCTCGGGCCTTATGACTTATTCTGCAGCTTGCTAGCTTTGGGCCCTCTTAATTTATTCGCGGGCACTCTTTCCTTGTATACTTCGGTGGGTCACTTGGCTCTTCGGACTGCTGTCGGGTCTTTGAATGTTTTCGTGGACTTTTGTCCACGGACATTTTCTCGTGGACAAAAGTCTGCGAAAATTCTGTCTGCCTTTGCCTTTGCTTGAAGCTTAATGTGTTAGCAGCCCGAATTCCTTAGTCAACTTTGAACAAATTGAACTTTGATCCTGAGCTTTGAACTTACCTGGGTCCTCTCCTTTGAAGTGCCAGCCCTTCGAAAGGGCACTGAGCCTTTGAACTTACCCTTCGGTTCAAGGGCATGCCCTTGAACCAAGCTTTGAACCAGGCTGTTGAACCAAGCCATTGAACTCTTTATGAACTAAACCCGTTGAACCAAAATGGTTCAACGGTTCAATCGTTACGCGCCAATGACTGCTGAATCGGATCCGATGGCCTTCTTCATTGAACTGAGCTGTTTGAACCAAAATGAGAAAACACTGGCATTGAAGTTGTTCAACCTGGAAACACTGTCTTTGAAAAGCGAAAAAAGAAGGTGAATGATTTTTTTGGCTTGGGGAAAAAATTGGTCAACACATCCTTAAACACATTCGACAACCTTGATCACTTTAACAACAATATTCCTTACTACATATTCCACCTTTTAAAATGTCATAATTTCCATATCTTCAATGATGCACCACCTACTACTGTCACTGTTACATTCATTTACAAGGAGAAGATGGAATAAAATGATGGACGGGTGGATTACATAGATCATTAGTTGTCATCGTGTAGTTCAACACATCTCATGTGACTACCATGAGGCAACCTTTTCCTTTTGCCCTTGCATGATCAAGGGTAAACTTGTCAGCCTATCTTCTCATTCTACTACCCTTGGGCACTCACTTAAATGCATCTATATCCTTGTTATATACTCATCTTATCCATCTCCATGTAAGACACTCTCTTTATTCTCCTTCCTTAGACATCTCTTTATTCCTCCTTCAACGCTATTGATTATTTAGGTGTCACACCCTTCCACGATCTTCAAGTATTTATTTATTCTTTATATGTTCCCTTATAACTCAACCCAAGTACTCATTGTTCCTTACGTAGGTGATCAATTTCCAACAAATGCAATTGGAAAGTGTAAGGTATGCAATCTATGGTAGTATATAGAAACCACACAAACTGTTTGAAAAACTATCTCAGTAAGTGGTCACTTTGAGAAAATGCAATTGGCAGATGTAAGGTATGCAATTTGATGCACATTGATGAATCCTATGTCCACTTATGTCATCTTTTCCAAAAATTTGTGAGCATCCACCAAACTTCTGCATCTGTCATTTATGAGAGAGACAATTTGATTACCCTCTGAGAGGGATTTCTTGGTAATGCAAACATGTAATAGATGAATATATGTAGAAGAATGTTCATGAGTGTTATGGTACTAATTTGCATTGTTGAGAGTAGAACAAGGCTACAAAAATCACATGGTGTAATTTGTGGACACATGTGCGACTCACACTATTTTATCTTTTGTATCTATTTTGTATGTCTTTAGCACTTGAAAGCATAACAATAGTCTAAAAAATGTGAAGAGTCTTTCCTTTGGATACAATGCAAGGATGGAATATGAAGCATCGAAACCTTGTAAAAACTATTTATAAATCACTCAGCTATAATGTAAAATGGTTTTGATGTGATAGAGATTAATATACAGATCTTAAATGGTTTTCCCTATATGTCGTTTATCATTGTTCTGTGCACAATGAATGCTCTATGTATCTAAATCCGTTAAACATGTAGTTTATACATAATGTTTTATAACTATCAATTATGTGTTTCCTACATAAATATTTTTTTTTAGCTAATTAATGGATGGATTTAGTCTAAATTATTATATGTTGTGTACATTTGTCACTTCTCACACAACTATCCTGTATTATCATGTTCTTAAAGGAACCTCTACTAATAATGGTGTGGTGACTGTGGATGTTTTTTTTAAAACATGATACAATGGATACTAGGTCAGAGAGATGGTTATATGAAAGAGTCCACAACTTTGCGGAAGAAGAATAAAAAATAACATGAAAGACTATGAAAGAAGTTATTTAGGATCATATATATAGATAAAGATATAAAATCTTCTAGTGCAATTTACCTAGACTATTATTTGCATGGTTATATAGATTGCAATACTATTATTTTCAGACTAGAAGGACATAATTTATAGTTTGGATGGAAGAGAAACTAGACAACTTGTGAGCTTTAGATACTGATTGGACACATTTGATAGATCACTAGAAAAATACTATTGACAGTTATATCACATAATTTGTTGTACAAAGATATTTGGATTTTGAACCTGTGTAGGGATTGTTTGTGAGAGGAATCTGAGGAAATATCCTTAAAAAACTATTTGCTTTGATCAATATGTTGGTTGTTGAAAAGGCCATGGTGCCTCCCCCTAACAAGATGGAGTAGTCACTTTGGGTATTATGGGGGTATGTGTGATGTATGAGTGAATGATAAAGAGTTAAATAGAGGAAATTGAACCTAAACTCAGAATATGGAGGATGTAGAGAAGCAGAGTGAGAAGAAAATTATGGGATTAGAAAGAGAGTTGTGATAACAAAGAAGGTGAAATAAACATGATAACTCAAATGTAACTACAAATAGGAGTGGGAGTAAAATAGAGGATGCAGAAAAGGGGTAGCCTAAAGAAAGGCTATAGAAATTGGAGAGTTTAGAGATTACACAGAGTGAGGAATGGAGGGGCCCAAGAAAGAAGAGGA
This sequence comes from Torreya grandis, assembly GCA_037957365.1. Classification (NCBI taxonomy): domain Eukaryota; kingdom Viridiplantae; phylum Streptophyta; class Pinopsida; order Cupressales; family Taxaceae; genus Torreya; species Torreya grandis. The sequence continues at coordinate 1,316,577 of JARHVA010001868.1, forward strand.
CATAGATTGGGATAGAGAGGATGGAATAGAGTGAGGAGAAATAGGAAAGTAGACTAGCAGTAGATCAGATAGAAGATAGGGGTAGATTGCAGTTACAAGGAAAGATATATTTAGACTAGGGAAAGAATATTCTCTGGAGGAAGTTATGCATAATCATAGAATTATCATAGGCTCAAGATCATAGATAGAAGAATTTAAAGACACATATTAATCATTAGGAGTATGCATCCCTGAGCCCATTTTATTTTTAAAAAGATATAGTAAAGAGCAGAGGTCGAGACATGTAAAAATTGGTTTGAATCATTAAAAAATAAATTTGGTAAACTTTGTTGAGCATGGTCATTAATGTTAAAGAGAGCATGAGATATTAGTGCATTAATGACAAAAAAATTGTGTTTGAAAATTTGATGGTGTGTTCATGTTATAGAGACCCTATAGGGTGTTATGAGTTATTAGAGTGCTTATAAAAGTGAAAGGAATTCATCAGAGCATTCATATGAGTGTCTAGGTTCAAGTAGCCATCTTGAAAGATAAGGCTGAGTGAGCAAATTGATGACATCATATTTCACACGTGTGAAGGTTTTAAGAGTAGGTTGATACATGGATGGATTCCCATATGAAAGGTGATAATGTGCATCAAATTTTAGATCTGGACATTGAGTGTAGCAAAATTTATAGTAGTGCAAAGTTGGCCTCTCAAACAGAGTTCACTAAGTTTCTATACTTAGCCAAATTTGAAAGAGGAGATCCAATAGTGAGCATATGTTTGTACAGATTGTGATCCAATGACATGCATGAATCTAATTTTTCAAAGGATACATATATTTCACATGTAACTATGAAGTGGTATAAGCGCATGGAGATTGACAACAATGTGCTTCGAGAGCATGCGAGATTGCCAGGTGGTGCAGGCATGTTAACTGAATGGAGTAGGTTACTCAGAAGGCATATGAGAGTGATAATTGTCTTAATTGTGGAAGTCAATATCAAATATCAATGGTGTGTATTAAGTCAATAATTCAACAAAATTCTCAGAAGGCACACGGGGTTATCAAGTGGCAAAAGATAACTGAAGACCTACTATAGGGTGCGTAGAAGGCATGTGGGGCTACCAAGTGGCACGATCTCAAAATCAAGGATCAAAGATCAATGATGAGTGATGAGAGTTAAAGATAGCAAACTCTTGTCGAGATTGACAAAGCACATTTGAGCAAGCTTCCAAGGGACATGAGATGAAGACATGTGTCTGTAATGTTTGCATTACACAGTGACCATTGGCATTTGAATTAGCAAAGGTAAAAACCAATGTGCAGTATTTTGATAATATCTTTTGATCTAAGAGCAATTTTGTAATGGATTAAACAACAAAGTTGAAGAGGACTCAAGGCACATCCAACAAATTTGATCAAAAGTTTTGAATTTCGTATAGTTATAGATATTGAGCTCCAAAGTTGATTGTGTGTTTGACCATGTTCTGTAAGTGATCAGAGAAGGATATTTGAGTTGTTATTGATAGAATTTTGATGTTTCAAGATAAAATATCTATTGGAGAGTGTTTTAGACTCCATGAGGACCATCTTGTGGATTTTGGAGGTTTTACCAATCCATCTTCAGTGTGAACAATTACTTAGAAGTTGATTGTGTTTTCTATATATAAAGACTTGAAGAGCAAGGAGACCTAATTAGTAGGTTCAAGTATTGCGTTGGTGTTCCAGGTGGCATGGACACATGAGGAAGTGAGAAAGGGTTTATTGGATACATTTTTATGGGTTTGAAGCTTTCATAGAAGCTACAAGTGGCCCAAGGAGTTGAAGTTGTAACGTATGAGTATGAAGGCCTAATTGTTTTAGGTCTCACCAAGACCTAATGGTGGTTTGTGAATAATGAGGCATTGGTTGACCTAAGGAGTGTGTGTTTATTACATGTAATATGTATGAGGACCTATTTCAAAGGTAACACTATTATAGTAAGCATCTTGGTTAACCAAGATGGGTTATACCAAGAGAGTGGTATAAATACAAGGCATTGCTAGCCTATTTGTGTTATGTGAAAGAGTGGATTCAAGAGAAGGAGAGAAAATTTGAAAGAGAAGTACAAGTCATTAAGGACCAACAAAGAGTGAAGAGGTTTCGTCATGTTTATCTAATCAATTTGATGTAGGAGGACACAACTCATTTGACCTAATGAGCTTAGAAGAGGTAGTTTGAGTGAGTTAGTCCTAGAGGCAACTTGAGAGAGATTGGAGGTGAAGAGTGCAGATAAAGGTGGTCATCATTAGTTGAAAACCAACAATAGGTGTTTAAGATGATATTTTCAAGGTAGCTGAGTGGGTGCTTAGTTTTCTAGGGGATTGATTTTTCCTTGCAAGATAAAGTTTGCTAAAGGTCTAGTTGTTATGGGTGCTTAGCTAGATAGGGGCAGTAGCTCTTTATGAAATTGGTGTCTCACTAAACTAAGGGATGGGTATTCCTTGATTGGTTGGTGCTGGTCTAAATGCTAGATCTTGTTATTATATGATTGTAGTCTATCTTGCAAGGTTTAGTGGGTTTTATCCCTTCAGAGGGTTTCCCACATATATAATGTGTTTTGTGCTTGATCTTGTTTTATCTTCTATGTTCATTGTTATGAATGATGCATATGCTTCATAATTGTATGTGCTAAATGGTTAAGGGTTTAAAGGTTTTTGAATTGGATTGAATATCTAGCAACACTGATTCACCCCCTCTCAGTTATTATACCTCTAAAAATTGGTATTAGAGGAGGACCTTCTTTGCAAGTTTAACCACTTGAAAGTGATCCAAGGTACAATATGGCTAAGAAATTGAAGAAAGAGAATCAAGAGTTGAAGTTTCAATTAGAAGTTACTTATGCATGTCTAAAATCAAGTGAAAAAAGTGCAATTAGTATAAGGCACTTTTTGAGAAGTACAAAGGTAAGATGAGCGAGTATGATCAAGAAGAAGATCAGAATAAGATCATGGTCTCAAGCTTTAAGGCTATTAAAGATCAGTTCATTAAGCTCAATAAGGAGCTAGAATCCTTGAAGGAAAACTCAAGATCAAAAGATGATAAAGAGAAGATCAACATTCTTGAGGATCAATTAAGGGTTACAATGACAAATCTGAGTTCAAAAGAAGAAGAATGCAAACATTTCAAAACTCAAAAAGAAGAGACAACTGCCAAGTTGAGTTCAAAGCAAGGTGAGCATGATGAGTTGAAGTCCAATCTTGATTCTATAAATATTATTGAAGAGTAAGCATGTAGATTGAAGTATGACATGACTAAAGAAGCTAAGAGGGATAAGGAGACCATCCAAGATCTCAAAATTTAGTTAGAGGCTATAAGTTCAAGTATGAGATCTAAAGAGGATGAGAGTGTTCAATTGAATACCAAGATAGATTCATTGAAGGATGAACATGAGAAATTTGTTGTCAAGGTAAACATGACTGAGAAAGAGAAAGAGAGGTCAACTCAAGACAAGAAGGTGAAAATACTGATTAGGCAACCAAACTCTATAAGGTATGAAAGTTCATTTCATGGTCATTGTTTTTCATGTAAGTTTTTTGGTCATAAGTAAGAAATTGTAGAAGGAAGAGTAGTTGGTAAGCTATAAGTATGGCTAATATAGTCTACTATAATTGTCATGACATGAGACATATTGATAGATTCTTCCCTAGAATGCATGGGAAAAGAATAACCCAAATATGGAGACCTAAGATAGTTAAGCTTGAGCATAATGAAACTAAGAGACAAGATTGTATGTTTTTTGAGATTCATAATATCCATCAAGCAAAATGTATGAATGATGTTATTTGTTTCAGTTGTCATCAAGTTGGTCATATTGCAAGATATTATAAAATCAAGATTTCAAGTCATAAGAAGTGCATGAACATCCTAGAGTGCTTAAGAAAGGCCAATCCTTGATATGAAAACCTAAGGAAGTGAAAACCAAGAAAACTAATTCAGTTGAATTGAAAGATCAAGGTGGACTGCTTGCTAAAGCAAAAGAGAAATCAAATATGAAGAAGGTCTAGGTATGCCAAAAGAATGTGTCATTTGTCTAGATAGAAAAGGAGAATCAAAAGTCAGTTCAAGTTGAGCTCAAAGAAAAGACCAAGGTGCTAGTTGAGGCTAGTTCTAAGATGTGTATGGATACAAGTAAACATCCTGCTATTGTTGAGCAAGTTTCATGTGAAGAACATCAATTGTCAATGTCTAGTGATGAGTCATGTCATGAATATTTGTTGTCTCCATGTATTATAATTCATTGTTAAAAGAAAAGGAGAATATTGTAGTAAATGAGAAAGTTGCTTTGCTTAAGTCTAAGAAAAAAAAGAACTATTAGTTTTAGATGACCAAGGAGGAGAAGGAATATGAGGAGTTGTGGGCAACTCCTAGTTTCACATTGTTCTAAGACATTGTGGGTTAGGGTGTCTCTATCTAGGCTTCAAGGAGACACTTGAAAAGCAAGAGAAATCATGGTAGATGCCAATTGATATTTGGTTGATGTTGTAGGACAAGAATATCATTTGAAGATGTGTTTGGCTAAGGGGAAGCTAACTTAGTTAGCTTGAGTGGATTGAAAAAGATGTGCATGATGTAAGGGGGAGCATATGTGAAGATGATTCAATCATGATATAAGTGTGAAGGTGTATGTTACAGTTGTGAATTCAAGAAGATTGATATGATGACTTGATCAAAACAAATCATGTGTTTTGACAAGGTATCGAATCTTCATGCATGAGCAAAGAGAGCTTATGAGTTCTATAGGTAGACAGGTCCAAAGATCAGATAATCCTAAATTTAGATTGGTTTATGTCAAAGAACATATGACATGAGATGGAACATGATGTTAGGGGGAACTTTCTACGCTTTGTGAGCAGTCTGTCAGGTCAATGATCAAATTGGCATATTGAGGAAGAGACCCTTTGTCATTAATATCAAAGGGGGAGAAAGATTAGAATGAAAGAGTTCAAATAAGTAAGAAGTCATTTTGAGGGTGTTTCAATATCAATGACAAAGGGAGAGATTATTGAGCATGGTCATTGATGTTAGGTGGTCATTGATGTCAAAGAAAACATGAGATACTAGTGCATCAATGACAAAGAAGTTGTGTTTGATAGCTTGATGATGTGTTCATGTTGTATGGACCCTATGGGGTGTTATTAGTGATTAGAGTGCTTATAAAAGTGAAAGGAATTCATCAGAGCAGTCATATGAGTGTCTAGGTTCAATAGTCATTTTGACAGATAAGGCTAAGTGAGAAGATTGATAACATCATTATTCACATGTGTGAAGGTTTAAGGAATAGTTTGATATATGGATGGATTCCCCTATGAAATTTGATCACGTATTTCAAATTTTAGGTCTGGATATTGATCATAGCAAAAGTTATAACAATGTAAAATTGGCCTCTCAGATAGAGTTCACTAAGTTTCTATACTTAGCCAAATTTGCAAGAGGAGATCCAACAGTGAATGTATGTTTGTACAAATTGTGATACAATGACATGTGTGAAGTTAATTTGTCAAAGGATACATAGACTACACATGGAACAACCAAGTGGCATAAACGCATAGAAACTGACAACAATGTGCTTTGAGAGCATGGGAGACTACCAAGTAGCGTAAATGCATTAACTGAATGGAGCAGGGTGTTCAAAAGGCACGTGAGGGTGAAAAGTGTCTTAATTATAAAATCATAGATCAAAGATCAATGTTGCAAAGTCAACATAATTCTTGGAAGGCGCACTGGGCTGGCAAGTGGTGAAATATAATTGAAGACTAATTGTAGGGTGCACAGAAGGCACGTCGAATTGCCAAATGACACGATCTCGAAAGCGAGGATCAAATATCAATGGCGAGTGATGAGAGTTAAAGCTAGGAAAATCTTGAGGAGATCAACAAATTGTGTTTGAGCAAGTTAATAGGGGACGTGAGATGAAGACACGTGTTTGCAATGTATGCATTACATAGTGACCATTGGCATTTGAATTAGTAAAGGGAAAAACTAGTTTGTAGTATTTTGATAATATCTTTTGATCTAAGAGGAATTTTCTAATGGAGTAAAAATCAAAGTTGAAGAGGACTTAAAGATGCATAAAAAAAAATTGATTATAAGATTTTAATGTTTATATAGTTTTAGATATTGATCTCCAAAGTTGATTGTGTTTGACCATGTTATATAAGTGACAAGATAAAGATATTTAAGTTGTTCTTGATAGTATTTTGATGTTTCAAGATAAAATATATATTGGAGAGTGTTATAGGCTCCATGAGGGCCATCTATGTGGATTTTTTAGGTTTGAACAATCCATCTTCACTGTGAACAATTGTTTAGAAGTTGACTATGCATTTGTGTATGAAGACCTAAAGAGCAAGGAGACCTAATTGGTAGGTTCAAGTATTGAGTTGGTGTTCCAGGTGGTATGGACCCATGAGGGAGTGATCAAGGGTCTATTGGAGACATGTTTGATGTGTTTGAAGCTTTGGTAGATGATATAAGTGGCCAAAGGAATTGAAGTTGTTACATATGAGTATGAAGGCCTAATTATTTTTAGGTCTCACCAAGACCTAATGGTGGTTTGGGGCTAATGAGGTATTGGCCGACCTAAGGAGTGTGTGTTTATTACATGTAATGTGTTTGAGGACTTATTTCAAAGGTAGAACAAGTATGGTAAGCATCTTGGTTGAGCAAGATCGGTTATACCAAAGAGTAGTATAAATACAAGGCATTGTTGGCCTATTTGTGTTATGTGTGAAAGAGTGGATTCAAGCGAAGGAGAGAACCTTTGAAAGAGAAGGTAAAAGTCATTGAGGACCAACAGAGAGTGAAGAGGATTAGTCATGATTGTGTGATCCAGTTGATGTCGGAGGACACATAGGTCATTAGACCTAATAAACCTAGAAGAGATAGTTTGAGTGAATGAGTCCTAGAGGCAGCTTGAGAGAGATTAGAGGTGAAGAGTGCAAACAAAGGTGCTCATTATCAGTTGAAGAGAAAAAATAAGTGTTTAAAATGACATGTTCAATATAGATGAGTGGGTGATTAGTTGCCTAGGGGGTTGGTTTCTCCTTGCAAGATAAAGCTTATTAAAGGTTTAGTTGTTGTGGGTGCTTAGCTAGACAGGGGTAGTAACTCCTTATAGGATTGTGGTCTCACTAAACTAAGGGATGGGTGTTCCTTGATCAGTTGGTGCTGATTTAAATGTTGGATCTTGTTAATATAAGACTGTAGTCCATCTTGCAGGGTTGAGTGGGTTTTATCCCTCAAGAGGGTTTTCCACATATATCATGTGTTTTATGCTTGATCTTGTTTTATCTTCAATGTTCATTGTTATGAATGATGTGTATGTTTCATAATTGTATGTGATAAATTGTTAAGGGTTTGAGATTGGATTTAATATCTAGCATCACTGATTCACCCCCAGTGATTGAACCTCTAACAAAATTAACACAAAAACTAAGAAATCAATAGACAAGAAGAGGTTAGAAGAGGTTGAATTCTCTTTTAATACTAGTTTTAAGACACCCATAAGGACTAGTTCACATAAGATTTTAGTAGCAATTATAAGTGTTCCAAACATGACATTAAACACAAGAATGTTTACTAATTTAACACCATATTATGGGTCTTTTGACCATAAACAATATTTTTATTAACCTATAATATGAATCGGCAGGTTAACAGAGTGATTGCTGAAGCTGTGAAGAAATGCAAAATCATAGGAGCCTTAACAATACAAGATATATAGTTCATTTATAAAAGGAATGTTAATTACATAATTATTAAACAAGTTTATGACCAATTAATCAAAGAATTTAAGATGAAGTGTTCAAGTCAGACCATTTAAGATCTCAAAGAGATTTGATAACGAAGTAGAGAATCAATATGGGAATACAATCACAGATTTTCAAATGTAGCAAACAAAATTTATTTTATCATGGAAGATAAAGATAAAGCTAATTGGTTTGTGGAAGGGTTACAATCAAGGATTAGATTTGCAATTGTGCAGCCACAATTTCTGAATAAGGCTAATGCTCAATCAATTACACTCTAGGTAGAACAAATTGAGGATTATGGAGATGCTCCATCAACTAGCTTTAAAATTGAAATGAAAATAGATGTTTTTCTCAAGAAGATGGATGAGCTTCATGAGATCAATAAGCCCAAGTTAGGTCTATGGTATGGAGTGTGGTAAAGAAGGACATCATAGGAATAATCATCCTAAAATCAAAACAAAATTTTGTGATATATGTAGAGTAGTAGGGCATGCAACATCAAAGTGTCATTTACTATCGTAGTACATTAAAAAATCACACAACTTGTACCATTATTTTTGTAAGTCAACTAATCATGATGAGAAGAGTTGTCATGCTTGACAATAAATAAAAAAAGATATCACTAAGAACATCTTCATAGTTATAGTGCAACATATACCTACTACAAAGTAGGGAATTCCAAGCTCAGAGGTGGAAATGTCTAGCACAACACAAGGTGGTCCTAGATGGATGCCTTCATCACCATAATATCAACCCCAGAGTCTGGCTAGATAGACATCATCATCTCCACAATATTAGTATCATTCCTCATGGAACACTACAATTCCTTAGTCCCAATAATCAAATTGGGCTCCATCATCTCCTCAGTGATAGTATGGCAGATATGATGCAAAACAAAAGTAGTTAGGGGGATTTGATGGGAAACAAGTTTAAGGTTGGGGTTTCCAATAAAACAAAGGAGGATACAAGGGAGGGTAACATGGTGGATACTAGTGGGGTCAAAATAATGATAATCAGTAAGTTCATCAACCAATTCAATGTTATTTGTGTGGTGAATGTAACCACTTCACATGAAACTTCCCAATTAATCCTTAGAGACAAATGTATTGCATCTATTGTAGAGTTGAAGGACAACATCATACTAAAGATTGCCTCATTTTAGAAAATTAGAGAAAAGAAAAACCTGTGTGAAACATAAATATGATAAATTTGCAACTTAGGAATAATGTGTTCATGCAAGCAGTCATAAGGCAACAACATACAAATCAAGGATTACCCCCTTTAAAAATGCCACTGAATCAAAGAATCATGAAGGTTCAACATGATAAGTACCCTAAAATTGTAAGGGAAAAAGGCTTGATATATCAATCAGTACAAGTCCTTTAGAACATTTAATAATAAAATGCATTAGGTGATGCTACAACTATTGATTCATAAATGTATGGGCAGATTATTTGTATAATGCAATAGGAATGAGTAGTGACTACATTAACATATCTATTGAAACTTTTTAGCACTCTAAAAATTGAAGATATTTCATAGAATATTAAAAATCTTCTACATAATCTGATTGAGTGTGCATAACAAGGATAACAACATATTGTTAAGGTCATGTGTTATGTAAAAACTAAAAAGCCCTAGGACATTGACTCTCCAATGGATATTGAACTCGCATGGTATGGGGTACCTAATGTTTTAGATTAGAGGTAAAAGCAGGTTTTGAAGGGGCCCTGAAACCCTTTAACAGAGAACAAAATAAGAACAACTAAGCCCACAGGCAATGCCTAAAAAACACTACAGTGAGGTAGCAAAAACAGGATTTGAATGGTCCTGAAACCATAAGAGACACATCCAGTCAAAACCCAGAAATAGAAGTCTGGTGGTACAACAAACAAAAGCTAACAAAAGAAGAACAAAGATCAGTACCAGTTTCTTAACCAACAAGAAGGACCAGATTATTCATCCAGTTCCAGTATCAAGTTCATGGCTTCTTTTCCTTTCAAAGCAGTTTCCTGGGTGGTAACCTCCAGCAAAGCTCCTTTTTGTGTATCTTTCTTTCTGTAACTTTGCCTTGTCCTTTTGCTGGGACCCTCTAGTGCTTTGGTCTCCTCATTGGCTCGTTTACCTATATTGATAGCAGCTGCACAGATGTTGGATGTTACTTCCTCCATTTTCTTTTTGTTATCCTTTATTAGCTCCCGGAGGTTGTTTTCGTAAGCTTTGAGCTTCACAGGGATCTCGCTTAACTGATTTTCCATGTTGTTTACTTTGTTCCAAGCAGCTTTCAGAGAATCTTCCAAAGTTTCCACTTTTTTCTTGAGATCAATGATCTCCCTACACAACCAGGAATCTAATTGGGAAGAAGACTCAGCTTTACAGTTAACCCAAGTCATAGGAATGTGTATTTCATCATTCTGATTCTTCCCTCTCCAATCCTCAGACTTTTTATTGGGGCTATTCCTAGCTTCTTCAAAGAAGTCTTCTTGACTCTTTTGTTCCCACTCATTGATTCCATCTTGAATTTCCATCTCCATGTTTTGAATATCTTCCTGGGCAGAGATTTCCTTTTCATTCTTAGAAGTTGGGTCCTCACCAGGATCTTCCTGGACAGTGTCATCCTCCACCACTTTCTGGTTTTCCTCCGTCTCTTCTGTTCTAGTAACAGAATCCTCCTCTGTATTGACTTTATCTTTTTCAATTTCCTCATAACCTTCTTCATCATCACTAGAGTTGGTGTCCCAGCTCTCTGTCCCATCTTCTTCCTCTGGTTTTTCCTCCTCGGGTTCTTCAATTCTCTCCCGACCCCTTTCTTCTTCTGCATTCTATTTATTAGGACTAGAGGTCTTAATTATTCCTCTTCTGCTTACATTTTCATTCTTTTTATTCCCTGGCAACTTATTTTTCCCCTGTTTGGGATACTTAACCAGTGCCCTATTCTTGCAATAGCCTTCAATAAGCAGAATAAGGCCTTCGTGAAGAATAGGGCGCAAATCCTTTTTCCTATGAGCATAAAGGCTTTGAATCAGGGAGTAGCGAAGATAGAAAGGAAAAGACAAGCTAACCTTATGCCTGAAGTGATTGAGGAAGACGAAATGGAACTTATGCACTCGTTTGCTTCTTCCGTCCAGGATGAAGTACTCCCTTATACCTAATGTTATATTTGACTTTTAAAGCATAATAAATATGATATTGATATTTACATGGGAGGCTATTGGTCGACCATCACTAAGTTATAGTCTGGTTACTTTCAATTTCGTAGATTATGGGATAGTAGAACCAAGTATTACGCTTGAATATGTATAATATAAGGTTGCTAACTTAATCATGTGAGGAGATTTCAAGGTAATTGACATGAAAATAGATGAGACCCATTATCCTACTTTGATTAGTAAAAAATGTTGCTTATGACGGTTAAATGATTATCAATATAATGCAAAATCAATTGGAGGCACAACATGGAGATAAGATAATTGGGATACCTTTGAACAAGTCTAAGCATAATCCACATGTCATCCCTAGAGAACCAGAGTCACCTTATGTTTATGAGGATAATAGTTGGTTCAAGTTAAATGCATATAATAAATAGAATTCTCTACAAGCTGTTGAATACCAGTTATTTAATCCATAACTAGAATGCTAAATACAGTCATATCCATTTGAATAGTTTGTGTACAACCTAATTAAAACAAAGTCACCAACACATCAATTTTAGATTGAAAAACATAAGTCACCCTTTGTGTGATCGCCAACTAGGTTTGAGGTAGATTTATTATATAATATAGGTGAGACAACTATGGATTACATAGAGCCTACTCCATAAGGTACCTTACCTTGGGAAACAACATCTTTAGTAAGTGGAAACTTGGATATGTATATGTTGAACTGGGTCCAGGGAGATCATGAGGTGTGCCCTCTATGAATGGTGTTTTCCACTAAATGTCAATTACCATAATACTTCATAATTGAGGATCTTAACTAGTTCATTTTTTTATTAGAACATCATGTCCCTAATGGGATTAGATAGTCAATGCACTCAATTATACATTGAATGGAACTATTGTGATATGGTAGGAATTTCATAGGAAAACTCAATTACTATGGGATGAGGCATATGAATTGATGCGAGAACATTTTCAAGTACTAACCACTGTCAGAACATATTGGTCATTCTTTCAAGAAGGACAATGTCTGGAGTTGAATATACACAAATAAGTAGACATATATTATGCATAGACTGTTAAACCTAAGTCAAATATACTCTGGTACTAATTCTAAATGCTTGGTATATGCATCAGGAGTACAGGTGAGAAACTAAGCATTGGGCACATGTTTAATAAAACTTTATCTAAACATTTATTTTTGAAGATAAAATTTTTATAGTACATAGTGTTTTATAAAAATTGAAAATGTTTCTATGTAATGAGTGAGTGGAAGACCTGAGTACTATGACAGACTCGTCATCTCAATAAGAAGCAACTCATGATTTGATCTTAACTATACATAACTACAAGATCACTAAAAAGAAGGAACAATTTCTTATCCAACCTTGTAATAGGATTATAGATGAGTTAACATGGTCCAATGATAGTAATGAGGATCTAGACCTGAATGGCCTCTTTGAACCAAAAGGAGAAGCTGAGCCACCAAAAGTTCAAATTCCAAAACAATCTGAAGATGAAAAGCTACAAAATTTCAATATTCTAGAACAAGGAAGATAGAGAACTATGCGAGAATCCATTCCTCATGGATATAATAGGATATATCAAGAACCACTAAAGAAATTTGTGGAGAATATTGGGACAAAGTCTATGTCAAAGTTTGTAACTTTGGGAGATTATTGGACCCATAATGAAATTTTAGAAGGGTTGTAGCTATTGAGGGATTATTAGGATGGTTTCCCCACTAAATTCATAGAAGTGAAAGGTCCAGATAAATCATTGCGGGAAATACACATTGAATCGAAAGAGTACACAAGACCTGTCAAAAAGTTTCCATATAGATTTAATCCCAACATGAAGTTGAAGATGAAGGCTGAGCTAGATCACATGCAGGAAGCGTCATTTATCTGATATAAAAGGCATATTGGGTTAGTCCCATGGTTTTATAGTTCACGAAGTCAGGTGAGATCTGGGTATGTGGGGATTACCATACATTGAATGATGCTTGCATTAATGATCTATTTGCTATGCCATTCATCGATGAGGTTATGTAATCAATTGTAGGTCATAAAGTATACTCGGATGAATTCAATGTCTATCATCAAATTCCCATCGGAAAATAATACCAAGACAAAACAACATTCATAACTAAATGGGATTATTTTTTGTACAAGGTAATGTTATTTGATCTAAAAAATGCTCCAATGGTATTTTTTAGGGCCATGGTGATTGATTTTAAGGACTTTATTCATGATTTTCTAGAGGTTTATTTAGATGATTGGGCTGTATTTTCTTTGTTCAAAGACTACTTGTCTAAACTGTGGCTAATTTTAGAACGTTGCAGAGCCCTATAAATTGTATTAAATTTAAAATAATGCTTGTTTTTCACACCATTTGATGTTATATTAGGCAATGTAGTCTGTAGTGAAAGAATTTTGATCGATCAAACCAAAATCATAGTCATAGTGGGTATGCTACCTCTGAACAATTCTACAAAAGTGTAAGCATTTCTGGTCATACTGTGTATTACAAAAAGTTTATCAAAGCTACATAGTTATATCCACATCCTTGAAAAAATTATTGGGAAATGATATGTAGTTAAAATTAATCCATGAGTGCTAATCAACATTTGTTGAGCTAAAACAAAGGTTAGTTATATCTCCCATAATGGTCTTCATTGACTAGAGTAATCCATTTCATGTACACACAGATGCTTTAGGTATTTTTGTGGGAGTTATGTTAGCACAAATAAGAGATGGTGGATTGGACCATCCTATCCATTTCATAAGCAGAAAATTGTAAGCTGCAAAGAAAAACTATACTACAATAGAATGAAAAATGCTAGCAATGGTGTTCACACTAGAGATATTCAAGGATTATTTTCTAGCAACAGCCTTTCAGTTATTTACTAATCATTATACCTTGTGATATTTAGTTAATAAACCTATGTTGGGTGGAAGTATATCTATATGGTTAATATTATTTAAGGAATTTTAGTTCAGGGTTAATGTTAGACCTGGAAGAGAAAATGTGGAACGTTACCACTTGAGCAGGGTAAGAAATGGAAAATAACCTAAAGAATTTTAAGATGAATCACTAAATGAACATCTCTTTAGAATTTATATGATTATTGAGAACATAGAAGACAACCAATTTTTTCGAATAAGGAATATTTCTTGTGCACTATGCTAAGCAAGATAAAAAACAATCGATTACATGAGTCATTCCCTATACTGTCAACAATGGATTCTTGTATAAGATGGGCAAAGATGAGGTGTGGTGCAGAGTGGATTTAGAACATAAGTGACCTCAACTTCTTGAAGAGGCACATCAAGGGATCATAGGTGGGCATTTTTGTTAAGCACATGTTTATATTAAGAGGGGGGATGAATCAGTATAACATAATTTTTTAATATTTTCAAATTTAATCAACCACAACCATAAACATTCAAGATCTAGCAATTAATAACACAAGAGAACATAGAATTTATGTGGAAACCCTTTCAGGAGAAAACCATGACAAAATATTGATTATAACTCTTTTACAATGTTTGTAGGCACCAACCTACTGGAGACACCAAGCACCAACTCGATAAAATTGTGAGCACCAACCCATTGGAGACATCTATCCCCTTCACCAAGCACCAACTCGGCTAATTCATGAGCACCAACCCCTAGACTATGAGGCACTGACCCCAAGCCAAATCAATTCCACCATCTGTGATTGCTTCTTCAATCGAATGATGCATTTTATTCTCTTACACTTTCTCTCTCACTAATTTTCTTATGTAATTTTTGTTTTCCTCTCTTTCACACTCAAATGATATTCTTCATTAAAATAAATCTACCCTTTCACACTTCTTTTCTTAAGAGATATTCTATTTCATTTTTTGCTCGTCTCTTCTTCCTTCTCTCTCACACTTATATGATCTTCAATCAAATTGAATTCTTATAATACTTCCACATCTCTTCTCCCTTATATAGCCTTTAAAGGATGTGTCCCATCCAAGAGGTACCTCTTCACCAAGAGATGCAACTCTTGACATTTTCGTTGACATTTTCATTAACATTTCCATCGACATTTCCATTCACTTCCATCGAAATTTTCATTCACTTCTGACAACAATTATGTTCACTTCTGGGAACAATTCTATTAACTTCTGGCTACAATTATGTTTGATATTTTTGTTCATATCCATTACAATTACTTTGACATCAATGAAAATTATTCCAAGAATCTCTCCTTTGTCATTGATGGAAATCCCTATGAATTAGTATATGAACTCCCCTTGTCTTCAATTCTCCCCCTTTAACATCAATGGCAAAGGGTTGTAGACCTTGCTCCCCCTGAGTTGATGCTTCCTCTCATAGTCACTAGATGAAAAAGATATCATCTTCTTCTGTTGTCTTCGTTGTAATCTTAAATTTTTTTTATACCACTTATTGTAATATCTTCTTTTATTGTTCCTCTTCGTAGAATATTTCCACTGTACACATCATATCTCTTTTGCTTCAACATGTTCTTCACTACCATTTCTTCTTGTACTTTGTACTTTATCATGGCCTCCCTTCCATCACTCCTTGTGCCTTTTGCAAAAGCACAAATTACTCCTTTTAATTGTCTAGCTACTACATCTGCTTCTAAACTTGCATGAATTATATTTTGAGTTTGGTTTGGGCATCCTCTTTCTTGTTCTGGTCTATAAGATTACTTTAATTGCAATAAGTAGGGACATATAGCGAGATAATATAATGTTTTTTGACAATGGAGTAAATGAATTTTTACCTGAGAAACCATATGAATCTTTGTTTTCGTTCCAACCATGCTCATTCCTATCATGTCCTTCACTTGTGCCATAGTTCCATGCATACTCATTTTTTGCATGCCCATTCCTCATATCTAGATTTCTGCCACTATTCTATGCATATACATTCCTCGCATGTCTCTCACACTCCTTTGGTCTATGACCAAAAATATTGCAATTAAAGTAATAGCCATAAAGTGATCCTTGGTACCTATCAGAGACTTTTTGGAAAGAATGATCTTCTATCATGCCGATGGTTCTTTCCTTTGTCTTCTACTTGTGGAACTTTGTTCTTCGGGGAAGTCTTCTCTTCTATCTTAATAGGTTTAGCAATTTTAACATCCTCCTTGGTAACCTTTTGTTCATCTCCATAGCCAAATCCTGACTTATTGAATAGTGACCTTTGACGATCTAGAATCTCATCTAAAACCTCGGTGCTCTTCTCAAATCTTAAGCTGCTTATCAATTTAGCATTCACCTTTTCTAAATCCTTTTGCAATTCAACAATCTTAGCCTCTAGCTTCTCACATTCTTCCTTCTTTACCTTCAGTTTGAATTTAGTCTCTTCTTTTATTTTCTTCGCCTTTTCGACTTGAGCATTTAGACTCATGATGACCATTTCTGAATCCTCTCAAATTTTTGATAACTTTTCTTTTCTATCTTGATCATCTTCTTTGTATTTCTAAATTTGTCATTTTTATTTCTGATTCTCTTTCTTGAGCATTTTGTTTTCATTCAAGGCACTTAAGAGTTCTCCTTTGAGATATACTTCTACTTCTCTAGCTTCTGAATCACTCCGAGATTATCATGAAGTTATCTGGTCATCACCATCCCAATCTTCTATACCCATGAACAAAACTTCACCTACATCACTATCTGTAACACCTTCAATCTCTTCACTTGAGCTACTAGCCCTTTTTGAATAAAGGCTTTTCTTTTCTTTATCAGATCTCTTCTTTTTCTCATATTTCTCTGATTTGTAGTTTTTCTTGCTCTTATGATACTTTCTTTCTCATCATGTTCCTCTTTGTCATTACTACTCTCTTATTTGGAATGGGGAAATTTCTTTGCAAAGTACCCTATTTTTGCATAATTGAAACACTTAAAAGGTAACTTACCTTTATATCTCATAGATCCCTTTTAAATATTTCTCACAAATAGGGCTTCTTTATCTGACTCTTCATTGGTGCTATAACTTGATTCATGTTTTTCTTTTTTCACTTTCTTTGATACTTTGAAAACTACTTCATGCTTTGTTAGCTTTTCTACTTTCGTTCTAATTTCATATGCTATGAGACTTCCATGTAATTATCCATCTTCAATGTGTCCAAGTCCATTTATTCAATAGCTGAGACTTTTGCATCATATCTCATAGGAAGTGACCTTAGTAATTTTTGTACTATGATCAATTCTTCCATTTTCTCACTTAACCCTTTGATGGTCTTGACTATCTCATCCACATGGAGAAGATAGGCTGCAATGTTTTCTTCATCTTTCATCTTAAGACTTTCAAAATACCTTGTATGCATTTGAAGCTTCACCTTCTTGACCTTATCATCACCTTCATAAATATTCTAAAGTTTTTCCCATACATCTTTTGCTTACACACAATGCATTAATTTTATAAACTTTGATTCCTGATAAGCCACACAAAATGGCATTCATCGCATTCGTATTATTCTCACATACCTTCTTTCCAGCCTAATCCATTGGCTGATTTGTTGGTGATATGTACCCTATCACTTCTCATAACCAAATATCAAACCCTAGATCCATAAGATATGTTCTCATCCTTATACTCCAAAAAGCATAATTTGTTTCATCAAACAATGGTGCTTTATTTGTAGAGAAATTGTCCTAGCCTTGACAACTAGCCATGTGTGCTCCCGAGATCTACCTTCCAATGGTTAGACTAATTCTATAAGAACCACTCTGATATCAATTGTTAAGCACATGATTATACTGAGAGGGAGGGTGAATCAATATAACATAATTTTTTAATCTTTTCAAATTTAATCAACCACAACAACCAAAAACATTCAAGATATAGCAATTAATAACATAAGAGAACACAGGATTTACGTGGAAACCTTTTCAAGAGAAAAACATGGAGAATATATATATATATATATATATATATATATATATATATATATATATATAAACTCTTTTACAATGTTTAAAGGCACCAACCTACTGGAAACACCAAGCACCAACTCGACCAATTCATGAGCACCAACCCCTAGACTATGAGGTACCAACCCCAAGCTAAATCGATTCCATTGTCTGTGATTGCTTCTTCAATCGAATGATGGCTTTGCTTCTCTTACACTTTCTCTCTCACTAATTTTCTTATATACTTTCTGCTGTCCTCTCTTTCACAATTCTCAAAAGATATTGTTCATTAAAATAAATCTAACTTTTCACACTTCTTTTCTTAAGAGATATTTTATTTCATTTTCTGCTCTTCTCTTCTTCCTTCTCTCTCACACTTATATGATCTTCAATCAAATCAAATGTTTGTAATACTTCCACATCTCTTCTCCCTTATATAGCCTTTGAAGGATGTGTCCCACCCAAGAGGTACCTCTTGACCAAGAGATGTGACCGTTGACATTTCCATCGACATTTTCGTCGACATTTTTGTTAACATTTTTGTCAATATTTCCATCGACATTTTTGCTAACATTTTCGTCGACATTTCCATTCACTTCCGTCGACATTTTGATTCACTTCCGACAATAATTTTGTTCATTTCTGGTAACAATTCCATTTGATATTTTCATTCATATCTGTTATAATTACATTGACATTAGTGACAATTATTTCAAAAAAATTGTAGGTGAATCCACTATAAATAAGATGCTGGAAAGTGGTTTATGGTGGCCTACTCTATTCCAAGATGCACATCAAGTCATAAAACATAGTGATATTTACCAAAGGATGGGTAAGCCTAGCCAGAGAGATGAGATTCCTTTGAACCTAATGATAATAGAACAACCTTTTAAACAGTGGCATATTGATATTATGGGGTTGTTCAATCCTCCGAACAAGCACAATCATGCAAGGTATACCATCACTGTGACATATTACTTTAAAAAATGGGTTGAAGTTGTTGTAACACCAAGTTGTAGTGCTAAGGATGCAACCAAGTTTTTTTTACAAAAACATGATTACAAGGTTTGGGTGTCCAATAAAATGAGTCAACAATAGGGAACATACTTCCTAAACAATACAATCAACACTCTCATAGAATAATGTATGATATCACACCATAAAATTATTGCATATCATCTATAGCCAAATGGACAACCTGAAGTTTCAAATAAAGTCTTGGGAAAGATGTTAATAAAGATATCTAATGTACAACAAGATGATTGGGAGGACAAAATTCCTATGATTATTTGGGCATATAAAACAAATTACAAGCATGCAATATGCTTTACCCCATTTCAGTTAGTCTATGGACTTGAAGTAGTGATGTCAATAGAATATATAATACCTAGTCTATGCATTATTATGATAATGAGACCCAACGATTGATATTCTATGTAGACATGGTTGATGGATTTAACCAAAATGCAAGAAAATAGGCAACAAGAAAAATGAATGTAAGAAGTTAACAAGATAAATAAGAAAGCATGGCATGATTGCACCCTGCGATCTAAAGAATTTTATCAGAACAATCAGTCTTACTATATGATAGTAGATTTAGAGCATTTTTGGGTAAGTTGTGCATTATATGGAATTGACCCTATATCATTCATGAAATTTCACAATAGAAAATAATTGTCTTAAAAGATCTTCAGGGAACTATTCTACCAGGATGTATAAATGGATATAAGATTAAGATTTACCCTCAATAATCTCTATCATTTATCACAAAAATGGCAGAGGGTGTTGAGTAACACCATGTGGTTTAGGATTTCTTATTAATGTTTTATTTTGGTTTTAGGTTTGCTTGTGTTTATACAGTGTGATATTTATATCATAAGACATTAGGATAGAGTCTGATAAATCAAAGTCATAATGTGTGATAGGTGAACAAATCCAGCATAAAGGAAACATAGTTGTCAACAATTACATGCATATTTAAATTAAGCCTAGGAACAAGGTACTGACACCCAAGGTATGGAAAAAGGGAAATCAATGGTCATTCAAAATTGTTAATGATGATACACTCAAAAGATTGCATTCTTCCCTAAGCAGATCAAATTCCAGAATGAAATGATGTAAAATAAAGAAAAGTGGACAAGTGAAAAGATAACACATCAAATCAAAAACTACCACTGAATAAATAAAGGGATTGAGATAAATAATTTCAAATATTTAATCAATAACAACCATTTGACAGTAAATTTTTAGGTGAAATTATGCACAACTAGCTCAACACATTCAAAATAGTTTGACAAATAAATTTGCATGACAAAAGGTATATAACAAGGAGTGAAAAGAACAAAGAGACATTACACATTATTACAAACAAGAGAACTCTAATATCTATGTTTAATTCAACTAGTTATGCATATATTTATCATCAACACCAATACACATGAAGAAATTATTCAATCTCATCTACAACAACAAACATGGATCATGCACAATTATTATTCCCACTCACAAATGTGTAAAATGAAGAAATGTGAATTGACCTGACACACAGATAAATTAAATACCATGATCTAGACCCTTTCAACTTCATTGATGTTGTAAAAGCCAATCTCTTCAGCTAGATCAATTAGAATTAGCACAAGTAGGAGCCCTGGTAATTCAACACCCTCTATGAGGCTTTGGTGTAGAGTACTCATCAAGATTTTCTACTTTTGGATAGTTGGATGAGGTGATGCTCACATTACTCAATAGATATAATGATGGCACGATTCACATTTCCCAGGATGTTACCACCATCATCAACTTTGCAACCATGGTGAGCGCAATAATACTTCTAGCTTGAAGTAAATCTCTTTTAACTTGTAAAACTAAGTCTCCACCTATTCACTTAGATACAAAGGAGAAATATACTAGGGAAGTAAGGGTATTCCTATTGATATGGTGAAAGATAATTAGGTGCACAATCTTTCTGAGTGCATCACCAAACACTTTTGGAAAACTTCTAAAAGTGCTAAACAAGCAACTAAAGGCATCGTTGACATTGTGTATCAAATGATATAGATGCATGCATATTTTAATTAGCCTAAGTTTTAGGCCTTAGATCTCATTATAAACATCGAAAAGTTCCTCACTGAAACATTGCATGTGTTCCAATTTCAATTTTTGGTCTTGTTCCTATGTTTATGCAATGTAAATCATTAGAGGGCCCAATGAATCTAGATGAAGACTTTTGACCCACGATCACATTTTACAACATCACTTAAACCAAGATAAGGCAGTACTCAGCTCAATTGGGTAAATTTAATGCATGGTGGATTAATATCCAAGCCTTAATCATCTCGCACCTAAAAATACCAAAAGATGTTTTGTAATATCTAATAATCAAAGCCCAGATGGTGTCCTTTGCATATCCATTGAAGGAGGTCAAAATACATCAAGCCTAGGTACCCTGACAACAAACTCAGGAGATAGTCTAGGTTACAAAGAGATCAAAGAAGACTCTTGCTCCCTCTCCATCTTCCAGGAAAAAGGTTGTTGTACATAAAGGCACTATTATAGAGTCATCATCTTCTAAATATTTATAATCAATCACAATGCTCAATTCATGAACTCCTATGGAGGATCATGATGAAACCAACTCATACTAACCTAAGCAGGCAAAAAAGCAAATGGATATTGCAGTGTAAGAACAAGCTACTATGAGCAAGAGGAACAATCAAAGGTGTAGAAGGTGGCTATGAAGAAGGCTAAAAAGGTGGAGAATAAGAAGGATGAGTAAAAGTGTAAGGTTTTCAACATGAAGAAGAAAAATTGAAGCAACAAACAAAAGAGAAAAGGCCAAGGAAGCTGAGGTAAAAAAGAAAAGGGTTGAAGAAGCTAAGGAGAAAATGAAAGAAGATGAAGTAGAAAGGAAGTAAAAAGAAAATGAGAATCAATAAACACATGTGGCTTAACAAAATAAAGACAAATTAGAGGCAACCACAAAGGTTCAAGAGGAGCAAAAGGCTAAAGAAGTGTTGCACACTCAAGAGGAACAAGCCAAGAGACAGGGTGAGGAACAAGATGTTGAAGCTGAAGCTGAGGTAGATGCTAAAGCTAAGGCTGAAGGAGATGCCCAAAATTAAGGCTGAGTTAGAAGTTGAAGCCAAGGCATATGTAGAATTAAAAGCCAAGGCATATCTAGAATTAAAATCCAAGGTATAATTAGAGCACCAACATAGCTAGAAGTTGTAACAAATAAAGCAATAAGGACCACCAAAATAATGGAAATAAATGAGATACGACAACCATTATCTATATCTTGAGGCTCATAATCGACTCATGGAGCTGTGTGGGAGGAAACATCTCAACTCATGCCTCAAATCTCTAACCAATGGTTATGGGATGTTCCTACATCATCCAAATTTCACACAACTTTTTCTCTTCCTATGCCGTAGATCAAGAAGTCACATGTGATGACTGTGACTTCCACTATGGCTTTGGCTACAATAGTGCACAAAATATCTCTTGATGTTTCCCAGCTTTTGCTCACTAAACAAATTGAAGGTGAAACTACCTTTCAAGAGTTAATTACGCTAAAGGATTTGGCATTGGAATAAGAAATCTTACAACTTTAGGATGACAACATAAATCTACACCTTTGATTCACCAATACAAGCCAGCTATTAATAGAGGTTCTTGGAAATAATCTAAAACATGCTAATTACAGGGCCAACTTGTGTAGTGAAGAGTAAAAAAAGGTGCAGAAGAGACTACAATATTACATACCACCTACAATATACAAGGATGCATCTCAAAAGCAAGAAGAACTTAGCTGTTAACAAAAGATGGAACATAACTGACAAAGCATTTGATAACAAATTAAAGTAAAATAGAGGACTCACTGCGCATTAGCCATATAAAAGAAGATTGAGAAAAACCATAACAAAAGGACTGTATTAATCTCTATCAACACATTAGAACCATATTATATTACAACAAAGTCTTATAAATAGCCTTTTACAACTTGTTGTCTCTTCACATTCCAACCTTTCGAGACACAAAAGGAAAAATGTTTTGCATTCTTCTATTGCTTGATTAGGCTTACAAGGTTGAATACATATAAAATTTATACAAGAGATATAATCATGTACTTCACACATGTGTCCTTCTATTATACTTTATGGTTTGTTGATGTCACCATTATCATGTGTGGATGAGTCTAGAGGAGTTGGTCATATGGTTATAATCACATTAGTCCCTAGTTATTATGCATCAGATTTGAAGCCATGCGATGAAGCATAGTTGAAGATATGGAGATGCAAAGTTGGCTACTCAGACAAAATTCACTAAGTTTCTATACTTAGCCAAATTTGTAAAAGAGCTCAAGCAGAGCCAAGCAAGCATATTGATGAGGTTAGCATTCACACACATGGAGGTGTCAAGATAGAATGATCATATGGGTTTGTTCATTTTTGTGCCTAGTTTCTATGCATTGAATATCAAGTCACGCGATGTAGCACAACAAAAGATATGCATGATCAAAGTTGGGCTCATAGGCATTTTGATAGTGTTTTTCTACAGTCAAAATTTTAGATGACAAGGAAAAGTTGAGTAGGCATTTTTATGATGTCATATCTTGCACATACAGAAGTTTCTAGAGTAAATAAATATATGGATGGAATCCCCTATGTAAGACGATCTTATGTGCTAAATTATAGGTCATGCGATGAAGTGCATCAAAAGTTATGCAAGAACAAAGTTGGCCTTCTTGGTAGTTCTAAGCACAATTGACTATGTCGCAGAAGAATTTGAGTGAGCATATTAATGGAAATATATCTCAAACTCGTGAAGGCTTCAAGAAGAAATGAGCATATGATTTTATTCATTATCCTACCTAGTTTATATGGTCTAAATTTTAGTACAAGCAGATGAGTGAAGCAAAAGATATGCAAGTGCAAAGTTAGCCTTCCAAACATATTTAGATGGTCCCCATAGTCAAATCTGCACAAAGTAAAGTTTGAGCTTGTTAGAATATCTAACAATGAGTGCTTAATCATATGCTAAAGATCTAAGGATGTGAAATGAAGTCAAAATATCAAAGGCACCTATGAGTGAATGCGCTAGTGACGAGTGTCACAATCACAGAGCTTGAGTAGTAAATCTAAAGTGTGTTTCTCAAATTCAAATAGTAAATGATCAATACGAGGATGCCAAGTGTCTCAATAGTGAGAAATGACAACAATGTGCAGAAGGCATGTGTTAATGCCAAGTGTCACATTTTCAAGAGTTCATCAGAGATAAAGATCAAGTTTCTTCTAAGGATCAACAGTGTGCATGTGATCATGCAAAGAAGATCTAATGAAGTGATTGGACTCAATGGGATTAAGTGCTTGATATTTAATGAGACAGAGGCAAGTTAAAGACCGAGCTAGTTTGACAAGATTGAGAAAGCATATTTATTCTAAAGAATCAGGAAGCAACAAGATGATATTAAGATCTCGATGTTTAACAACTAGTAGAGTTAAAGTTCATGCTATTTTGAAGATATAATGACATGCATGAGCTCATATTAGAAAGATCAACAGACGCATTTTAAAGTTGAAAAGTTAAAGTCTAAAAGCATACAAAGATTGAATGAAGCGCATGAACCTGTCAGAGATTGATTTAACGAATGCATTTTAAAGTTTAGTAGATTGAATGAGGATCATTAGATCTTGGTGCGAAGCTTAAGATCCACGGTCAATATTTAAAGATATATTCATCCCAATGATCAAGCATTAGAACATGTAGGAACTTAAAGTTAAGCCATAAATTATGACATAGACAATAAATTTGATTGTTGTAATTGATCAAATTTGTGTAATATGGCATGTGCATCAAAACTAGAGCCCAATATATGCTAAAAAAGTAATGAGACCAAGAATCATGGTGGTGGAGCATGAGTTCAAGACGTAAGAAACTTGCAATTAAAGATAGGAACTAAAATACAACAGAACTGAGCATGATGTGTTAGCAAACAAGTGTGAACATAGAAAATATACAAAACCCTAGATCAAATGCTTATATATGCCATCTAGGATACAATCATGAGTTGTTGTTGTTGCTGCTAGAAGTAATTGAATTGTATCAAATAGAGAAATATAAAGGCACAAAGATAGTGGGGCAAAGAAGAGAAGGGAAGATAAGAGAGATGAAGTGCAGAGTATGAGCAGTTACAGACCATACCTGCAATAGAGAATAAAGAATTGGTTTCATTTATGAATCTATATTATAATTTGGAGTTGTAGTTCCATATAGATATGATTAATGGGTGCCATCAGATAAGCTGAGTTGGTGCTTAGTTAAGGAGTGGATGCTTCCTTAGAGTTTGTGCTCTTAAATCAGGAGATTGGTGTCTCCTTATGGTTGGTGCCCTTAAAACATGTAACCAATGAGGTTTTGACAATGAGTTTGGATTATAATAGTAGATTCTAAGGGCTATTCTCACTGTGGTTTTTACCATATTGAGTTTTTCATGTATACATATGGTGTTATATATATTGTGTGTGTGTGATCTATGCATATATGTTTTAATCTACGTGTCCTTTCTAGTTTGTTTTTAAAAGTGATTTAAAAAGGACTAATTTAGTCAATCTACTGATTCACCCCCACTCTCAATAGATAGTTGTGTTTCAACATGTAGGAGGGCACAATTTTAGAGAAACTATGGGTAAGAAAATAGTCTTAGTAGGCTTATGGCAGCCATCACTTTTTAAGGATGCACATCAATACACAAGAAATTGAGACATATGATAGAAAGTAGGTAAACCCAATATTAAAGATGAGATGTCTTTTTGCCCAATTATAGCATTGGCTCCATTTTAAAAATGGTAAATTTATTTTATAGGTCCTATAAAACATGTAGCAAGGAAGAGGAATGTCAAGTTCATTATTACTAAAACTAAATTCCTAACAATATGGGAAGAAGTTGTGCCAATAAAATATTATATTGTCAAGATTACCACAAAATTTTTGTATGAAAATATAATTTAAGAGTTTGGATACCCATTGAGCATAATGAGTGATTAGGGTAATCATTTCATCAATCACACAATTATGAAATTTATAAAACACTCCCTGATCCAAGATTATAGAAGCATTCCTTACTACCCTCAAGCAAATGGCATTGTTGAGGTATTCAATAAGGTGTTGGAGAAATTAATAACAAAAGTATGTAATATGAATATTGGAGACTAGGATGCTAAGATACTAGTAGTGTTATGGGTTTAATGCACTACATACAAAAGATTGACTAAGCATTGCCCATTTCAACTAGTCTATAGAAGCGATAATTACAATAGAGTACATATTGTCAAGTTTAAGACTTGCGGTAGCATTTAAAATGAATGATAAATATTTAATTCAAGAAAGGTTAATAGAACTAGAAAAATTGGATAAAAAGATATTCTTAGTAGCATATAACCAAAAGTAAGAAAAAAGACACGAAAAATCTTGGCATGATAGGTATATAAAGGTGAAAGAATTTTAGGTTGGGGATAAGGTTTTAATCTATGATAGAAAATATAAAATTTTGTGCGAGATAAAAATAAGATGATTTGGACCCTATATAGTGGAGAATATTTTAGACTCGAGAGAAATAAATCTAAGAACACTGGCATGTATATTGAGATAGGTGTTTGCAAATGGAACCTGATTAAAACTCTAAACTACAAGCACCTGTGGTGAAGGGCGGTAACAAAAATAATGAATGAACTGACAGGGTGACACTGTCCTTCTAGTCGGGTGAAGTTTAGTAAAATGTGCTAAGGTTTCTTATACTATACACTTAAGTTTTTAGTCATAGATGGTGTCACTTCCCCATTAGGTTGGCATTGTGCTCTTAGACGGAAAAGTTGAATACGGACATTATGGTATATTAATAATAGTTGTCTTGATACCTGGTTGTTTGATGCTACCAAAACATCCTATTGGATGAGTAATAAGAATAAGAATCATAAAGGAAGTGGTGATAAAAAAACATTAAAAAAGATATTAATTTTTTTCTAAAAATATGAAGAAAAGAAATAGAAAAATAATTTGGAACCCCAAAATGCATAAAGAATAGAGAGAATGCAATAAGTAAGATACTTATCATGTGCATGAAGACAATATGAATGGGTGGTAATAAATTTGATATGGCAGTAAGAACATGGGAAAAAAGATGAATAAAATTGTTTGACACTCTTTCTGCCAATATAAAAAATAGAAACGATAAAAATGTGGAACTACAGAATAAATTAGTACATGGCAATAAGAGAAATGACATGTTACAAATAAAAAAAATGATTTTTTTCCCATAGATAGAACCTGGAGACAAGGAAAATACATATATGTAGAAGAAATGGATAGATAGCGGTGATATATCAGATTGAATAAAGCATAGTAGTAGTTAAGTTTGTTTTCTACAAAACAAAAAAATCAAATGGATTAGTGTAAAACAAGATAAAGGAGGTAAACAGGTGGATGGCAGGGACTACAAAGTAAAAAACATTGTTAAAACAATGATGTCACATAAATAAGAATGAAATAAATGAATGATAACACATGTGGTTACACTCCAAATCAACTGAAATTAGTGAACAAATGTGGATAATAAATTAGATTAAATGCATTAAAATGGCTCAGCTTGATTTACGGATAGATCAAACATACTATAAAGCAAGGTTTTCGCTGATAAAAATTACACAATTGTTTGAGCATTGACACTCTACAGAAATTTTGCATGAAGTGTTCATACTCTATTGTAACATAATTTCTCAATCAGATGAATAAATGATGAAAATTTCCTAAGTTGTCATTGTAGAACAGATTAAATAATTTAAATACAAGAAATACTCAATCAAATCAAAGTGTTTGAATACATTGGATATTTTCATAAAGTTTCCTCTCTTGTAACGCATGCATAAGACACAAATACACTAAGGAAAACTTAGCAAAAATTGATCATGGAGTTTTAAAGGTGGAGAGAAGCAAAATGGTGTAATTAAACCCCCACACACAATAGTTGGAGTATAAGGAGATGTTAATAACTACACATGCCTGGCTCAGGTACCAACAACTAAAGCTTAGATTTGATACCAATTGTTATGATCCAAAACATAATCATAAACATGTACAAGAATTAATGTGAAAATAAAACAAAATACAAGAACATAACATATGAGAGAACACATTACATAAGATATACGTGGAAACCCTTGAAAAATCAAAAGGAAAAAACCACAGGCCAATAGCAGCTTCCAAATTTCATATTACATTGACAACACTCTCATACAACATCATCCTCTCAGGAACTCCTTCCAAGTGCTAACAACCAAGCACTCAGGTGAGCCAAGCTTACAACCAAGCCTTTTAGGTTCTAACCTCCAAGCTACAACATGCAACTCCATATAATGCTAACATCCATAACATCCAAGGTGAGCTCCAAAGCATCAACTTCCATATCCAAACATGAGCGGAGCTAACAAGCATCTAAGGTTCAGCCTAAGGGATGACCATGCTTACAAACAAAACATACCATGCTTAAAACCAAAACATACAAGGTGAGCTCATGGCTTAAATATTCAAACATGCAATCCCAAGTCTTGCATGGATCATCAAGGGGAATCCATCAAAAGGATTGGATTGGATTACATATTCGATTAACAATACAAAGGAGTATGCATGCTATTAATGGCATTTACATGAGAGAAGAGAGAGGGAGAGAGAACCACATAGTGGCCCCAAAAAAATGCGCCACACATGAATGGGTGTATACTGATCCTTAGTGGTTATTTTTCTCCATGTGAAAATGTCCACAAAGGTAGATCCACCTTTAGACAAGATCATGGGTCACCTCCATGTGGCTGCAAAACCTATGCCCCACTTCCACAAGTGATTCCAAACACAAATAGTGTTCATGTTGTATTCATCTCCAAGGGTCAACAAAGTGGATGCTCCACTTTAGACAAAACTAGGCCACCCCTTGTGACTCCTAAAATTATGCCCCACTTACACATGTGAGGGCAATCAACAACAATGTTCTTCTTGTCTTCTTCATCCATGTGCACATACCCGTCCAAAAGGTATTGTAATTACCTTTTAATTTTTCCACATGTTGGTTCCTAGTTGTACACCTCTATTATTCAGCCTTGCACACTTGAATAGGATAGCAAGCTAGGATGAGAAACCACTCATATGTCGTTATAGCCAGGGAAGGGTTTAGCATCTAAAATAGACTGAATAGAGAAAATGACTGACAAGCACCTACAAAGGGTATGGTTAACTCCCTACTACTTTTGGCTTTAACAAAAACAAGGTGAGAGGACCTACTCAGGTAGCTTGATCACATGAAGGAGTTTTGCACTTCAATCTCTATGAGGATTATGGTATGAAACGTGAAATATGACCAAAGTATTGCCAAACTTGTACACTTCACTTGTGAAGGGTTGTCATACAAAATCCATAAATATTTTACATCATATACAAGATATTGAAGACAGACGATAGTGTGGCTGCAATCTCCATTTTGACAACTATTTCAAACAAGAATAAGTGAGAGTTACAACACTAAAATTCAAAGCATACACATCGAACACATTTTAAATCATGCAAGGTCTTATGCATCTGCAAGGCAAACAACACTTATAATATGCAAACAATGTGTTGTCTACAAGGTGAGATAGGGTAAAACCAGATTTTTTTGAATTAAGAACAAGGTTGTGGACAGTTAGCAAATAAACATGAAGAAATTCATAGAACAACTACATTATTTTCATTAACAAGTGTTTTTCATCATGGAAATAGATAAAATGAAATCATGCACAAATGATCCTCAAAGTTTACAGACAATGCCACCAATATCCTTTCAAGAATTCCCTCCAACTGAATCCATGTGCCTAGGACTACCCTTAAAAGACTGTCAATACCCTATTTCCAAATCTCAAAGCAGAAAGGATTTTATACTTTGAATATATGCTCTAAATGGTTACCATAAAGAAGAGTACATCAGATAGCCAATCTACAAATCATGTAAAACAAAGCATTGTACTTTAACAGATGGCGGGAACAAGAAACCATGATAAAATTCCATTAGATAACTGGATCAAAGTTGTATATAACATGTCTCAAAATTTACATAACATAACACTATGTGAAAGAAATTTGCAACAAGGGAGACATTATGGATGCTCTTAAAGCTTGCCAATGATTTTACAACATAAATCAATTTGGCACTAGAAAAAATCACACAAGAACTCTTCTAAGTTATAGCTTCAGGCTCAAAAACTAATCGACCTCTATAAAGGGATAGACCCCCTTTACTTATACAATTTTAGCTAAGCTTAGCATATTCCCAAAGATGATCCAGCTAGAAAAATCTTTGGCAGGCTTGGAGTCTGTTCAATCATTGTAACAAACATGATTCCTTGGATTTGTGCTCGTGCTTCAGTGATAATAACAAAATTTATACTCCACTACAGTGGAATATTTTTAGTTATACACATGGAGAAAAATCCCTCAAGAGGCAAAAATAAACTTGTCTTCTTGCACAAAAAACAAAAGACATCCCTTTCTTATATAAATGATTATAAAAAAAACTAACTTTGAAAGGGACGTGCCACTAATGAGCAGGGTACAACATTTTCCCAGTAGGAAATGAGGAAAAAGAAGAAGAAAGCTAAAGGGAAGAAGAGGGAAGAAAAGGAAGGAGTGGTGCCAATTGGGAAGAAATTGAAATACTTGATCAAGCTCCAGAATCAACGTTGATAACTAAACCCCTCGCCAACCTGTTCTTATAATTGGCACATATGTCAATCATGGAGGTGATATCCTTTTGATTTGGACCTGCTTGGTATTTGAACTTGGCGTTATATTCCTTAATCTAGGTGGCAACCTTATGAAGCATGGCCTCCTCACGCCTAATGAGTGCTTTGAGTTGGTCACAATCCTTTTTAAGCACCACCAACTGCCTTATCTTGTGGGCATCAAAGGCTCCTTGAGGTGCATTAATGAGGCTTTTGAGAGCATTGAGTATTATTTCTTTCATCAAATCACCTACACCATCAAGGTTCACCATTTTCCTAAGGTCAGCATCTATATCTTTTGTTGTAGTATTGAGAGACTGTTCTTCTCCCTTTAAATCAAATATGCCCTCCTCAAGCATCATCAATTGATGCTTCACTACCAATTGATATTCCCTAGGCCTTTTGTGATCATCAGAAGAGATGATCTTCTCCACCACTAAAGTGTTTATACCCATGTTGCATATTTCATCCACCTTGAGTTGGATCTTTTCCCAATTCTTTATATCTGCATTATAAGCAAACATCTAGGTGTTGCATTCTCCTTGTTTATCCAATATGTCATCTAAACATTCTAATGCTGAATGGATAATTTATTTAGCCCTAGTGCTCAAATCTTCTTGCCATTCTTCAGTTGCCCACCCTCTGGATTTTAACTCATCAACTCAGTCAAAATCTAGTGATCCCATAGGGAAGAGAGGAAGGTCTGGAGCCTTAATGGCAGTAAGAGTTACTGTCTTTGGCTCACTCAGTAGCTTCTACAAGTATTAGATCATAGCCTAATTTTTAGCCTTCAATTCTTCCATGGTGGATTTATATTTATCCATCCTTTGTCCCACCATGTTAGCCAAGAATTGTGAACTGTGCTTCAACGCATTTTGTGATGGCTCCTTGAGATTATAACTATATATGGAGTAACTTTCTACAGGAACATCCTTCTTCAATGTATTAGGTGGAGGGACAACTACCTCAACATTCCTTTCTCCCATGGCAGTGTAGGTGGTTCTGGAATGTGTTTTGGCCTTCTTAGGGGGCTTGGCCTTATGCTTCTGAATGACCTTCGTTACATCAATGTCCCTTATCTTGATCATAATGTCTTTCTTCTCTTTCACTTTCTCTATGACCCAGAGAAGAGGCCTGGTTTGAATTTCTATCAAGGTTGTAGACATTGTAGATGACCTTGAGACAACGAGGGGTGGTGTCAATGATGAGCTATCCGTAAGGATCCCCACAAGCTTGGGTTTTGGGGTCAATACAAATTGCTTAATGTCTTCATCACTTTCCTGCTCTTTGCCACCCCTCTCCACTCCATGCTCCTTTTCCAATTCTGGCTCTATTTGCTCCGAAATATGAACTCTGACCCAGGTTGATGAGACTCATCGAGTAACTTCTCAATTGAACTTCCTTGTTCAACTGACTGGCTAGAAGGTTGTGCAACTGCTTCACCTTATTTATTCATCTGGGCTTCATTCATGGATGAGGCTATGGTGATGTCCTTGCTCCCTTCAAACAATTCTTCACCGATCATTGCCTCAAGAACCTTATTATGAATTGGGTCACAGACCCTGATGTGAGGGAGAATACTTCATGGAACTTCAATGGAAGTGAATCCTCCTAAAACTTCCTCCCCAACATCTTTATTGAAAATGTCCACTTCTTTATCTATTGTTATAGGGGTGGGGGTACCCATTTGTAGGCTTACTCCCCCACCTTCCTCTATATTTGCCTTCTCTTTTGGTACCGGACTTGAGACCTCTGGACTGGAAGGAATGTCTCATGGTGCATCTGGAACCTGTTGTGAGCCTTCATGCTCAACTGCCACCTCAAAAATGATGACATTTTGAATATTTTTCTCGGGCCCTTCTTCAGCTTTATCCACAATCTTATATGATTCTTCAACTCCACCCTGGTCATCTTGGCCTACTGGTTGGGTGATGATATTGATGACGAATGTCTCCATCTCTAAAGAGATAGTCTCCTTTTTTGAGAGGAGCCTGAGCTTATATGGCCACTTCAACACCAACCTATACAACATCATCAAAAGATAAGAGGTCCTCCTCATTACCTTTACTTTCTACCATTGAGGGTCCTTCTTCTGTAAACAAACCCATTCTTGGGACCTTTACTGGGGTTTGGGGCCTCTCCCTATGAGTTATTTTCCCAATCTTCACTTGAGGAGTGAAGGCACATTTTTTCTTCATGACTTCAACAATGGGTCTACCCTCATTTGAATCCTCGTCACTCATATCCCTTATTCTTTGGTCATATGAGGTTTGGTCCTCTATTCTCTTCTGAGGGATTTCTTCAGACAGTGGGTCTTTGAATACAACCTCCTTCATAGGTGACTTACTAGGAGGTTGTAGAGCCTTCTTAACTCTCTTCTACTTTGGTTGCTCCCCTTGGTCCTCACCTCCTCTCTTTTTTGAATATATTATCAGGGGAGGATCAACTACCACTTGTTAAGTAGGTGGAGCGTGTGGGAGTGTAGCCAAAGTAGCCATAGGAATGGCTGGTACTATTGGGGATCTCTTTCCTAAAATGGATATGGGGGTGGCACTAGCCAGCGTAACTTCCCCCATAAGAACCTTATCCCAATTTTTTGCTAAGCTTGTTATCTTTGAAAAGGATAACCTGACCTTGGATTGTATCGTTGTTATCTTCTCCATATCCACCAATTTGGTGAACTCAGTATCCCCAAGCTTGCATTTGCCCTTGCTTGTTACAACCGATGATGGAGCCGTAGGGTCATCATTGTATGCTGGGAGGAAAGCCTTTAGTTCTTTAACCTTTCTTAGCTCTTGAAGGGCAAGGGAGTCATATGCACCAAGGTTGATCCCATGATCATTAAGCCATCTGAAGGTTCTCTTCATGATCCACACTGATCTCCCAAGGATGGAATCATCCTCCTGAACACTAAAATATGACTAAGAGATGGGTTGGGCTTCAATGTTGTTTGTGTTGTACAATGAAGATAGTGTCAATTTGTCATCTGTCATGTCTTTAGGGATGGGAGCAATGTTGTATGCTATAACTTCCTATATTGTTAGTGTCATAAATTCTCATTTCTAGACATCTTCCTCAGTGGTGCAATCGGACCAAATGTCCTCATAATGTGATTGATGCAATATCACATTAGTAGCCATATTTACCAACCACCTAATGTCGTAATTGGGTTGGGATGGCATCTTTTCGATTGCATATAGGCCCATATCCTGCTCCAACCCCTTTGCCTTGGCAACTGAAGGACATGAATAATATCCTATTACCAAAGGAAATTTGAAAGGATTGTTGATCTTCTTAGCTGTGATCATTTCATGTGAAGGCACCATTTGTCAGCTCAACTCCATCACCACCAACTTATCCTCTAAGTATCTTGGCAGTTTGTGTGGGCACCCTGAATAACCACTTACCCTAATGTATGTGAATATTTGGAATTATATGTAAGTGTTGCCATATTTTTCAATTACTTTCTTGGATATCATGGACATTCTGTTGAGGCTTCTTAAAGGGAAGAAGACACTCATCATTATGTTAAAGAAGTAGTTGTAAACTCTATAGAAGTTCCTCTTGAAGCCCTCCACAGTGATTTCTAGATATATTTCATATAACCTGATTGCATTGAGGTTCCTTGTGAGCCCTTGGAATGTCCTATTGTGCACCATGTTGTACATCAAATAAAAAGACATAAAATGTACCTGAGAATGCCTCCTTAAAAATAATATAAGCTTGGAGTTACATCATCTAGCTATGCAGATTGTCACTGAGTATGGTCACCTGTCTAGCTTCTTCTTCCCTTCCAACACGCAAATCATAATTAGAAAAATCTATGGTTCAAATTTTTCTGCAGTAGGCACCTCATAAATCTTGGTGGCCATGGCAATAACATACTGGGTAATTCATTAAACTCTACCAATTTCAAATTCTTAGACATTCTAGAGACCTTTTGTCTCTTCTTGGCCAGCCAACAAGAATTGACAATATCCCAGATAGTTGTAATATCCTTTTCTGCATACTTTTGGTGTAGACACCAAAATTATGTCACACACACGTGCGTAACTGCCTATGTCAAAACCCCCCTTAAGCCTATTTTTAAATAATAATAATTAGCCTCCCTAACCCATACTTTTACCCCTCACACATTTAATTAATTTAAAATACTTAATTAAGTTAATTAAAAACCCCTTATCCACCTTACCTGGCCACCTCATCCTAAGATTCATTCTCACCTGATGAGTTACCTCAAGACTTAGTCCCCTTATCCTAACTACCTAAGACTTATTCTCACCTCAAAATTAAATTCCTAACCAACTACGTCCTTCTTAACCTCCTATTTTTAACATTTTGTAATGGGTGCCACACTTGGCACGAGGAGCAACATAAAACTGGCCAAAAATAGTAGTTTTACCTATTCTAAGGCCACCAATGTTGGTCAACCCACAGCTGACGTCGGCGGGATCACCGATGTCAATTATATAAGCCAAACTCCAAACTGCTGTTTAGGTTAGCAAAAATCAAGAAAACTCCTTATTTGCATCCAAGCTCTCGACATTCAACTTTTGACATCCTAGCTTACTGTTATCTTGCATAAGTCAATCCAGATCAGGGACAAATCTCTTGAGGACCAACAACATCCACTTATTTTCTCTGTTTAGGGCATCAATTTAGACTACCTGATACAAGCCATCCATCTAACACTTATCATTTAGTCACCACTACAACTAAGTATATCACTTATTCTATAGGGCTTTTAAGCAGTTACATTGTTATCACTTTACATCTACTATTCATTACTTTACACATTCCTGATTGAACCCCCGTGAGTGAGTTATAAAGTTTCTCTACTTGTTTCTCCTTGACTTGACACACCAAAATTTTGACCAGATACATCTAAACCATACTCTCTCTCTCTCACAACTCTCCCCAACCTTCTAAAGCTGACCAAAACCATTTCCCAAACCCAGAAAAGCCTTTTGTTAGTTCTTAGGCAATTATTGCCTCTATCAACCTCGACAGCCTAACTAACATCAATCACCTTCACCCACTGACCTCGATAGCGTAACTGATATCGATCACTTCCTTACCAACATCGACAACATAACCGATGTCAGCAACTGTAGATTTCTTAACCCTTCCAAAAACTATCCAAACAACTTCCAAAATACAAACATAACATACCACCTGCACTCTCTTACTTTTTGCTGCACTTAGGTTACGAATAATGGTAAAATTATCTCTCTTTTATGCTCTCTTTGCCTCTCTTTGGATGTTTATTACTCTTTTGTCTCTCAAAAGTGGACTGTCATCTTTAAGGAAGTTTCACACTTCTTGGAACAAGTACGTAGCTTGGCAGCCCACTCATTTATCTACTAACAAACATTTTGTGGTAGTGCTTTCTTACTTGTAGGTAGTCTTCCCCAACCAAAGAGGAGTGCTCACAACGTCTTGATATGATGCGCAAACCAATTTGGGTTCATTCAAATCACTTATCCCTATCATTCTTTTCTATTTTTATTTAGACTTGAAATAGACAAATTTTAACAAAACATTTCTGGCACGGCCAGTGGCACCCTAGAGTTTTCCTAAGGTTCATTACTTGTTTTAAGAATTTATATAGGTGCATTATAGTGAAATTTTCATTTCTTGCACTTTCCTCTTCTCTTATCTCTTAAAATAAAAAATTCAACATTTTATTTTATATTTAAGGACAATAAACTAAAATTTCTTCTTCCTTGCCACTCTTCTTTTCTCTTTGCCTTTAAAAGCAATTTATCATTTTTCTTACAAGATTAAAAAAATCTCTTCTTTATCTCTTTCTTGCATGCACATTAGGATAGTGAATTTCATTCTCTACTCCTATTTCATCTTTGCTTTCATTCGAATCTAAACAGTTTAGATTTGGGTTTAAAACTTACTACACTTCATTGTTTGCTTGTTGCATATTAGCTCACCTAGTTAATTACAAGCATTATAAATGAATTTTAGTGCACCTATGTTAGACAACTAGATCACACTCACAAAAACAAACATCTAAACTCACATGAGAGAAGGTCCATCGGGATTTCATCACCTGGTGGATTACCTTACCCTGCCTGGCTATCTTACTTGGATTTCACCACCAAGGGGAGAACCCACTCCATTATTTAATGGAGTATAAACTCTAGACAGAAGGTATATTTTGGTTAAGTGGCCTGGATTGACTTTAGGTTCGTGAAGTGTGGGGAAAAAGATCTTATAACAAGCCACGTACTTGACCTAACACAAATTTTCTCTTGAGCAATAAAATTAACTTGAAACTAGCTCTAGATTGTTTTTTAGCACCTTCGACAACCAGATTTTCTTCTCACTATCTGATTAAAGCATAAGCCAACAAGAGACTAAAATTAATTATAGGAGTTAATAATTAGTGGATGTATGTTCTTTTTCTGGTTTTTTGAGTGTTCTTTCTTCTTACACAGACCTCTTCCATCCTCTATTTTACCTAGATTCTACTTCTGGGTTTCTAAAATTGGATTTTCCATCTCCCCGATTATCACAGTGACCGACATCGGTTAACTATATTGACATCAACCAATTTTAGCTATCGACATCAGTTAATCCCACTGACAATGGCAAACTTTTACTACTGACATTGATCAAGTGACCAATGTCGATGACTGTGTAATTTTGATTTGCTCAAAATTACAAGCTAAAACAACCCACTTACCTACACCTGAACCTAGTTTTTTCTTATTTTGTCACTAATACAGAGTATTAAGAATATTCTTACTTCTTGCATGGTATTGATGCGAGATCAAGCCAAAATTCTTGCCGATTATGCAAGCTGACAACCACTTCCACCTTCCCCTCTTGCTTATGATTTTGTCATGGAGCATACTTATTATACAGAGCATACTCCAAGCCCCAACCAAATTCCCATTGTGCCCTGAAGGAGATCAATATTTTTCTAAATTTATTGATCATAATGTGGCAGCCCTTTAGCATTACCTTGCCATGAGCCAAATCCATAATTCTTTGGGTGACCCAATCTATGGTATGTTAATCTCTCTAATAGAGACAACTTTAGTTTCAGCGGCCTCCACTATTTTCCCCATGGCTACTCAAACCACCGCCTCGACAAGTAACCTAACCATAAAAAATGTTCAAAGTTTAGCATCGCCAACTACCCAATCCCAGCTAAACCCTGGGATGACTTCTCAACTTTCACAACCACAAACAGTTTAGTCAAGTCTTACCCCATTTCAAAATTTGGTGGTACCTATTCCATCTACTCTTGCACCTATAATTACCCAAGTTACGATGCACCCTTCATCTAGTCTAACCATGATGATAACCCAACCTATAATAACAACATCCAACCAAAGCATAGTCTCTAACCCAACATGACAAGCCCCTTTTCTTTTCGCCACCTAGCCTATGACTCATTATCCTTATGTTGCGCCAACACAACTACATCAACATATGTCATACACTCCCTCTACTTCCTATCAGGTTTCTTATAACTTAGGAGGTATATCCCAGACTAATCCCTCTCCAAACCTCATCAAGACACTGATGGATAAGATGTCTAATCTAGAGACATCCATTTTTGGTTCAAAGAATGTGTTATCTTATGATTAGATATGCAATGAACCCATCCATCCTTCTATACCTATTCACCTTTATTCAAGACAATGGGAACTATCCAAATTTAATCATTTTTAGAGTTAAGAGGACTCACAATAGCGTTTGCGAGCATTCACACATGCTTGTTATTTAATAAGGCACGATGATGCGTTACTACTTAGCACTTTCCCTGTCTCTTTCAGGTGCTGCCTTGGATTGGTATAACTCTATAACTCAGCACTCCCTTTTCTCATTTACCCAAGTTGCACAAATATTCCTAGACCATTTCTTTATTAACATTTCTAAAAAGGTTTCTATTATAGAACTTTAATTTGTTAGACAATTTGATGATGAGTCTATCACAAATTTTGTCGCTCATTGGAGAGGCTTGATCAATCAACTCTCCTTCTCCCTATCCCAATCTGAGCTTATTGAGCTCTTATCAAGGGCATGTGCTAATCACATCTCATCCACACTCTGAGTACAAACTTTCTGCACATTTGATGAGGCTTTTACAATGGCATAAAAACTCAAGATTCGGGCTATAGATGACAGAAGAGTCAAATTGTGTAGTAAGAACCCTAATTCCATATCAAATGACTCCTCTTCTAAAACTTCTCCTTCTAACCAAAAATATAAAGGCTCCGTCAACGCGGTGGTCGTTAAGGTAGCTTCTTCCACAACCACAAACCAATCTAATTCCTTGACTTCCCAAAATACGACCAAGCAATACCAACAATGGTATGAACAAAGACAATACACTCCCATTGGGGAGTCATATACATCTGTTTAAAAAAAATATTGCAACAAGGTGTTATAACCCTTCCTCAAATCAAACCTCCTATACAGTTTGACCCCTCCTATCTTATTCCAACTTGATACAAGGAGGATGAGTTTTGCGATTACCATTGAGTTAAGGCCACAATTCTAATAACTGTAAGACATTCAAGAACATTGTTCAAGACATGCTTGATAGAGGAGATCTCGTCTTGGATAATCCTAATGCACCCCCTAATCAAAGTATGAATGTGTTCAAACACCCTTTTCCTAACCATTCACCCAATCAAAATATTGTTCAGACCATAACTAACTCAGGTGATCATAATATCAATACGATTAAAATGGTCTTTTCTTTACCTCTAGTTCAACCTTCCCCTCAATAGGAGGCACCTATTTTATCGACTCCTCCCCCACAGTCAATGGCATTTGTTTTGCCCATTCTTCCTCCCTAGGTAGAAGAGCCTATTTCACTCATTCCACTCCCACGTGAGGAAGAGCCTCCTTTATCACTTCTTTTGCCATAAGAGGAACTAGTATTGCCACTTCCCTTTGCACCAATATTACCTATCATCTTACTACTTGAAAACCACGCCTTGTTCGTTCCTTGACCACATGTTGAAGAGAACATTATTCCTATGTTATAACCTCTTGAAGAACCTTCTTCGCCTACCTTTCCTCCACCAATAGAGATTAGTACCCCATCCACTCCACCTTTGCACCTTGAAGAGTCAGTGTTATCCAATCCTACATTGGATGAGAGACCTATTTTTCCTAATCCAATTCCACCACTCTTACTGCTTCTTTTACCTATGGAGGATCATACTTTACCTAATCCTTGACCACATGTTGAGGGATCAATAATACCTATGCTTTACCCCCTTGAGGAACCCTCTTCACCTACCTCTCCTCCAGCCATGGAAGACCATGCCTCTTCTCCCTTCTCTTTGAAGAAGACCCCATTGCGGTTCTTTCTTGTCTTTGGCCCGAAGTAGCAGAGACCAATAATTTCCCTCTTTTCCAAACACCTTAGCCTTATAAAGACACAAATGTAAGGCCTATGTCAACTTCATCTAAACCCTTCTTGCAGTTGGTGAAAAGTCTAGAATTTCTTGACTCCATGAAGCTAGATCACACAATATTTTCGGACCGACTTAAAACTACTTATCTAACACAATGATTGTTGACCTTTACCGCCAACCCTCTCACTACCCTTTACCCCAAGGTCTTTGAAAAAGTTAGAGCTTCTTCACCAAAAGCACCTTAAGTTCATCCATCTATGTCACAACCCGCACCCTCACCACCTTAAAGCAGATTAGACCCTTAGGCATATGCCTCGTCTCTAATTTAATTCATCCACAAGTGAAATTAGATCTAACTCCTCAACCACAAGATGGAGTTTCATGGCATGAACTATAGAAAATTGTTAAGCTTCCTAGATCTCGCTGATCCTTCCCTCTTGGACCTTCAAATTTACCATCAATTTTGGGACCTCACCCCTCTACTTTAGTTGGAGTAGTGCCGACCCAAGCAAAAAAAAAGGTTAAGTTACCTCCACTACTACCTTTGCCACCTGGTAGGCCTTTCACATCTGACACCATGATACCTAATGCCAAGAAAGTGTTAGCAAAACATGTAACTCCACCACTACCAAATAAGGTGACATGCATAATTAATCCCAAAACTCCTAAACAAAAGAAAGTGTCCACTCCTATTACCACAACAAATTTGAGCCCACTTGTAGGCTCTTAGAGTTTTTTCCTACGCCAGTTGTTACAATCTTTTGTAATATCTCTTCCTCCCATTAAGCCTTAGAGTCCTCTTGGAATGAAGCCATCTTGGTTTAATGATACACAAGTGTGTTTATATCATCATTCACCTATACACGATACTGAGATTTGTAAAGCCCTCATAGCAGTTATTTGACAGCACTTTGATGTTGATACTCTCTTTGATGATACTCCTGTTAACCTTCTCTTTATTCCACCTCTAGCATCCATAATGCCTACTACTGCTCTACCTAAATTCAAACCTAAATATGTGATCATACCCCCTTTGCCACCTCCTTCACCTATATTTCAGATCAACATAGTTAATGTGGCCACACAGTCACAAAACCAAAAGGATAAAGGTAAAGAAAAGGTCACTGCTCCTTGGGCTTATCCCTTTACCAAAGGCACTTCTCCAAATCCCAAGATTTTCATCTTAGGGGACCCAAAACCAACATCTTCAGACGTTATTCAAAGTTCGATGGTGAAACAACTTCACCAAACGCCTTTGAAAATGTCCTTGTATGAGTTAATCCAAAACTCACCTCAACAACATCAAGCTTTGATTAGTGCTTTGCAAGTAGTTGAGGTACACCCTGATGATCCCTAACCTCTTGCAGCTTTGGTCAGCTCTCTTAATTCCATCTCTCTGATTTCCTTCAATAATTCAAAAATTCCACTTCAACACCCTGAAGATCAAGATTCTGCCCTTTTTATTACCACATATATTGATCAAACTCATGTCAAGAGAGTCATGATCGATGGGGGAGCTAGTATTAATATTATCTCCACCCATGCCTACAAACAACGAGCTCTTCCTGACAATTGCATGTCTCAAAACTGATGTGGTACTCCACTCCTTTAACGATCCATAACTACTATGGTAGGCACTATTGTCTTACATATCCATGTAGGTCCTCGCATAATTCTTGAGATCTTGTATGTTGTGAAGGAGAGTTCTAATATAACATCCTTCTTGGACAACCTTGGATACATGCTATGGCATGTGTACCCTCAAATTTACATCGTTGTGTGAAGTTTGAACATGATGGGCAAGTGCATTTTATACCCACTGACCCACCTCCGTTTAAAACATTCAACACGACTTATAGTCCCAATGATGTTCTCATTCTATTGAAGACATCATCTTCTCTGCATGATACTTCTGAAGCTTCCACAAGCTCCACTCCCCTGGTTACACAGATATCGACAACACAAATTCCTGACAATGATCCCATGAAGGAAACTTTTCAATGTTTGTCACTCGATGAATATCATTTGTTGATGCTCGACATGTTATATACTCCACAAGAGTATGGAAAGCTTCACATGCACCCAAATTTATGATCCCCTTGGGATGGTCATCCCTTATGGGGCCCCTAACCTTTGAACCAATTTCACATATGGGGGAATTGATCAAACTCTCGCTGTCGACAATCCATCTTCTTCACCACAACTATTTCCCTGTGACTTATCTTTCCTGAGCAACCCTAGTTTCACACACACCTATCTCTATTGATGTGCCTGGAAAGGATTTGGTTTGGGTTGTTACGAGTAGGGTGTCTATATGCCTATTGAATATCCCATAAGCCAAACCATTGAAAATGCCAAAAAGAGGCATGGAGTGGGATATGATGAACCAACTAAAATCACTAAAACCTCCCATGTACCAATTATTCAAGATCCAGTCTCTCCTTCTCCACCATTACCTACCGAATTAGAGGTATCTATACCTCCTAATTCTTTTTTCAATAAATTCCATCCATTTGGGGCCTCTCACCTATCGCTAGGGTAAGGAAACAAGGTCCCTTCCTCTCATTCATCTAGAAATAATTGATGAAGACTCTCTCACTATTAACATTGTCCAATGTCAAGATGATGACACAATTATCACATACATGGGTGCAGATGATTCTTATATCCAACGATCACTCCCATTTCGAAACACAATCTATGTTAAATGAATCAACCATTGACATCAATTTTCCCTCTCATGATAACTCTCGCATCCTCAAGATTGGCCAATCTTTATATTTCTCTGAGCAAGCTGATTATGCCACATTTTTTTAATAACCATAGAAAAGCCTTCACTTGGTCTTATAGTGACATGCCTGGTATTGACCCCTCTATCATCACCCATAATATTGTCACCAATCAAGATGCTAAACTTGTTAAGCAAAAGCTTCACAAGATGCATCCTCATATTGCTCTCATTGTCAAAGAAGAGCTCCAACACCTCCTTTATGTTAACGTTATCCCCCCATTGACTACCCACAATAGATTTGTAATATTGTTCTTGTCACAAAAGCGATCAGGGGAATCTGCATTTGCACTGACTATCATGACTTAAACTTCACTTGTCCAAAAGATGACTTTCCATTGCTAAGTATCGACCAACTTGTTGATATAACAACCAACAATGAGATGTTATCCCTTATGGATGGGTTCTCTAGATATAATCAAATCATGGTCACTCCTGAGGATCAACACAAAACAACCTTCATTACCCCATGGGTAACTTTCTATTATCGGGTCATGCCTTTTGGTCTGAAGAACGTTGGTGCCACTTATCAACGTGTTATGACTTACATCTTCCATGATCTCCTACATAAGATTATGGAAGATTATGTGGATGACTTACTCGACAAGTCTAAACTTCGCCAAGATCACTTGACAATTCTCAAAACCATATTTACTCATCTCCTCCAATATAACGTTTGACTAAACCCAAAAAAATGTGTTTTTAGTGTTCTTTTCGGTAAGCTTTTAGGCTTTATCATTTGTCTCCATGGTATTGAGGTTGACCCTACTAAGCTTATAGTAATCCTAGAGATGCCTCTGCCTACTAATATCAAACAACTTCTCAGCCTGCAAGGCAAACTTTAGTCAATCCACCGCTTCATCTCCCAGTTGTCAGATCATTGCCAACCCTTTCACCATCTCCTAAAAAAGGATGTTTCCTTCCATTGGAATATAGATTGCTAGGAAGCTTTTGATGCACTAAAATAATATCTCCTTTCCCCACAAGTTCTTATTCTACCTAAGTAAAATCAGCCTTTCTACCTATACATCTCCGCAATAGATCATTCTCTAAGTGCTATGATTACACATCGAGATGATAACCATTGAGAACAAGCGGTTTACTACATAAGCCACACACTTATTGATTATGAGACTCAATATACCCATACTAAAAAACTTTGCCTCACATTGGTTTTTTCTGCCTCCAAGCTTCGCCATTGTCTTTTAAATCACAAGACCTACGTGGTCACCCATATTGATCCCCTCAAATACATGCATTCCAAGCCATATCACAACCATCGTATAGCTCAGTGGATCATGCTCCTTGCTAAATTTGACTTAGAATTTATTCAATAAAAGTCTATTAAGGGGCAAATAATCACTGACCAGTAAGCTATCACCCCTTTGTCTGACAACCAACCTTCAAACCTTGAATTTTTTGATGAATCTATACAACGCTCTATATTGATTACATCTCCTATCAAATG
Organism: Torreya grandis; assembly: GCA_037957365.1. Taxonomy (NCBI): domain Eukaryota; kingdom Viridiplantae; phylum Streptophyta; class Pinopsida; order Cupressales; family Taxaceae; genus Torreya; species Torreya grandis. Next base: position 1,360,889 of record JARHVA010001868.1, read on the forward strand.
ATGATGTTATTCGATGGGCTAAATGTCAATACAGTGGGGGTGCGGGGGTCATTCTTATTCCTCTAGATGGTGAGCCTATGGCTTTGTCATTTAAACTAGATTTTGAATGTACTAACAGCATGGCCGACTATGAGGCTTTGATCTTAGGGCTTCAAATGACTCTCTTCTTAGGTATCAAATCCATAACCATTTTTGGTGATTCTCAGCTAGTGGTTAATCTGGTTAATGGTTCATACCTATGCAAAAATGAAATTTTTCAATGATATAAACATTGTATAGATATGCTATTGGCATCATTTGACTCTTATTTGTTACAAATTATTCCTTGATCCACAAACAAGTTTGTTGACACAATGGCTTCATTTTCTTCACACACCCTCTTCATCCTATTCCTCAAAAATCTATGTCACCGTGCATCGCTTAACATTACCTTCCTGTGTATCAAATAACATCCTCTTTATAAAAAATATAACATACAACCCACATGACTTATGGTACAAGCAACTCACGGATTATCTTTCCTTTTCTATTACCTCTTCTGATCTCTCCAATAATGGGAGATGTGCCTTCATAAAATGTGTCGCTCATTACACTATGCTAGGGAGACTTCTCTACAAGAGAGATTTTGATGGTCTCTTCCTTAGATGCCTCACTAGTACTGAGACTCCCTTCGCTATTAAGGAAGTCCATGATGGGATTTGTGGACATCTTAATGGTCACATAGTTGCCAAATGTCTCCTTTAACTCGACTATTATTGGCCAACACTCCATCAAGACTTTAGTGATTATGTTCGATGTTGTGTCAAATGTCAACAACATGCTAACTGCCTTCATGTTTCAAGTCACGCATTACAAGTCACCAAAGACTTCTGGCCCTTCTTTCAATGGGGCTTAGATTTAATCGGGGAGATTAACCCTCATTCATCCCTCCATCATCATTTTATCATTAATGCCACTGAATACTTCATCAAGTGGGTCGAGGCCATTCTTCTCATCTCCACTAAAGCTAAAAAAATTGTTGACTTTATCAACCATCACATCATCTATCATTTTGGTGTTCCACATAAAATTATAACAGATAACGATAAATATTTTAAAAACAAGACTGTCCAAAGACTTTGTGATACATTCAAAATTAAATTAAGCTTCTCATTGCCATACCATCCACAAGCAAATGGATAGACAGAAGCTTTTAACAAAACATTGACCAAAATCTTCATGAAGGTAGTCAATGATACGGGCATGGATTGACACACACACATTCCTTTTGCTTTATGGGCTTATCACACTAGTATTCGAACCCTTACAGGTGCTACACCTTTTTCTTTGGTATGTGGTATGGAGGTTTTTTGGCCTCTTGAGGTTTAGATTCCTTCTCTTCACATTTCTCTAAAAGACATACATACTAACGATGGCTTTCACCAAGAATGTTTGGCTCAACTCGATTTGCTTGATGAGCATCATCTCATAGCCCTCAACCACCTCCAGATCTATCAAGACCGTATCAAATGTGCTTAAAACAAAAGCCTCAAAAAGTGAGATTTTAATATTGAAGATCTCATCTTAAAATAAAATCAACATGTGACGAACATGGAGAAAAAAAATGGGGTAAGTTTGCTTCCAATTGGCTTGGAACCTACATCATAACTCACAAGTATGGCTCATGAACTTATCGCTTGTCTTCTCTCAAAGGAAGGCCAAAACCCAAGCCTTTAAATACCTTACACTTATGACCATCATTTTGTTAACCAAATGTTGCTTCACCTCATGTTTCACTTAAGCTCGTCCCTTGAGCACCCCATTACATTCATCTCCCTTCCTCTTAACCCTTACTCCTACTCACTTAGTTAACTTACGAGGTGCTATGGTTTTCCCCTCAAAGTGGAAAACTCCTTAGCCTCTATAGACTTGTCCATGATTAAAAGCAAAAAAAATAAAAATGAGATATGTAGATAAGTTTTAATCTCTAAGGTCATGTTTCTCAACGTAGACTAATCCTTTGAAGGATAGCTATGTAACTTCTCTTTGCTAATATCAATAGACTGCTCCTTTGAAGGATAGCTATTTAAAAATAAAAAACAAATTCTTAGATAAATCCTTTGAAGGATGGCTAGGCCAAGCTTTGTTTTCAAAGAGGAATACAAGTCAAAAGCTTTTCATATTGATCAACTTCATATGAACTCAACACATACAAAATCCCATTGTAGGCTTCTCGCATTGATCAGCTTACAAAAAAAAAAAAAAAAATTGAGACAAGCTTTTAAGTCATGGACTTGTCTATAGTAGCTCTCGAGTCACCCACAACAAGGGCATATCACCCTACTTCGAAGGTTACCCTACGTCAAACACTTTCACTCATTGACCCTTTTTTCCCTCATACTCTTTCAAGGGACTTTGAACTTGCTTAACACAAGGTGAACATGACGCTTCTTTAACAAACAAAATGGTCCAATGATGCAAAGCATGAAAGAGGTTCATATTCTTAAGCTTATTTCTATTATGATTATGGTCTTTGTCAGTACACAAGCATTCTGCCTCTTTATTTTCCCATTCAAATCACATGTCGATCTCTGCACTAAGATAAAAACTGCATACAAACAATATCAAGCCTACTCCATTTATTTTAAGCGTACACCATCACAAATATGGAAAAATGCTGAAATAAAATAACATAACCAACCTATTCATTTTAAGCATACATCATCACAAATATGGAAAAATGCTAAGATGAAGCTAACACATCAACTATGCACATACCATCACACATATGAAAAATGCTAGTTTAACTCAGCTAACAGGGTCAACTAACATGCTCAAATTAACATGACATTAAATAATTATCCACATCAATATCATCATCATAAACACATCTCAAAATTACAATAAATATACATGTCGTATATACATACATATATATATATATATATATATATATATATATATATATATATATATATATATATATATATATGATCAATATACATGTACATCGATACATCATCGCAATATCATCTCTTTCAAAATATACATCTCTCATCTTTGGCTTGCAAGCCGGTGTGCATATAATTTATATATCAAAAAAACAAACTCTAGTACTTAGAGTCTTCGAGGCTCTCCACATGGTCATGACGAGGCAGTATCATCGCCACTCTCAGGTTGTCTTCATCTATGTGAGCTAGAAGCCATGACATGTGACACTAATCTCTCCTACTCTTTGAACTTGAAATACCTCTAAATCTATGAGAACTCACTAATGGCCCTCTCGTAATAGGCAATCTCATCAAGGGCAATAGTATATCTCACCAGAGATATAGTTTACGATGGTCCCATCACACCTACTGAAGGCCCGACCTGTACTGGTCCCTATGGTGGTGGAGTATCCTGACCTGTTGCTCTCAAACTATCCCTCTTCATTGTCAGTGCAGTAACTTGACCCTATAACACCTCGACCTGGCCATGTAGTGCCCCAACCTAGCCCTACAATGTCACCACATGTCCCTGTAAGGTTAATATTTGTGATTGATCTCTATCTCTAGCTTGCACTACTACATCTCATGCATGTATGGTTGCATCTCTCTCTCTCTCTCTCTCTCTCTCACCAACCCATGTAAATCTAGTGGTGGCCTCTTGACATCCACCATGGGATGTAAACTTGCCCACCAAGCCATATATCCTATTGTACACCCTGGATCAACTACACCTAACCCTGCTGGCAGCTCCTCAAAATTTGGTCTATCTGTCTCCTTGGGCAAAGGTAGGGATGCCTCTATATCATCCCTCCTATATCGAGGGAAGGCAAGTGGTACATATTATAATAGGTTGAATTGCCTCTTGACCTGTGCCATGGGTACCATCTCCAGCTCACCAACTCATCTCCCTCTAACCCATAGTGAGCTTTGAAATCCAACCAGCTACACTATTTGTCCTCTGAATATAGGGTATGTTAGGTAGGGTTTCCACAAAATGTCTATAGGGATCAGTCCCTCTATCATGCACCTATAATAAGCAATGTCGTGCACTACGTCGTCTACTCAGTTCTATGTCATACCATATCTTCACCATCTAAAACCAACCTTGAAGATGACTAGAATCATGATAGGTAGCCCCAATGGTCGTGTCACCATAATATGCTCGTATGCCTAGCAGTGGAGTAAATGGCCAACACACAAACCATATCATTGATGCAGTCTCAAACCCCATAGCTCTCTATATAATTGTACCAAAAACACTGGTCCACATGCAAAAATAGTCTATTGCTCAACCATCTATGCCAAAACACCCATCAATGCAATCAAAAATCTCCCACCATTTGCATCTAGTAATGCATACACTATGATCCCTATCATCATCAGGATGCTCAGTCGATGTTGCTCCTCATCAGCCATATCAAATTGCTCGTAGGTGAAACCCATTGAATGATAGGTCATCTGCTAACATGCTTTCTATATAATGACACCATGTGCATATCATGCTCCTCTCTCAAGCATGCGAAGAGATCCTCACCCTAGAGTGGCAACCGTAATATCTTATATACATCCTCTTGGGTCACTATCAACTCTCTGATCGATAGATGGAAGGTGTTGGTGGTGTGATCCCACCTCTCGATCAATGCTATCATTAGGTTCACATCTCGAGTGACTCTGTAATATTGTCACACTCCTCCTAACCCCACAACTGCCATATGCTTCCACTCATCTAGGGAGATATCCCTCTTCATCTGTGTCAACAGCCTCAGTAGGTGATCCCACAACGTTAACTCCAGCCTCGTTTGCATCCATACAAACACAACTCAAGTCACATACTTTCTAATATAATCTATCACCACCTTTTTCCCTTGTCTTTGGGAGAACTACATTGGTTTAAGGCCCTCCATCGGGCAATGTAGGAAATACTCAGTCGACACAGGGGTCTTTTGAGGCTATCTTGGCAATATACCCACCTAACTATCTAACCTACTCTCCCCTCTCTACCCTAGGCTTCACTACCTCTCTCTCCACCCTAGGCCCAACTGCCTATCATAACTCTAGGCCTCACGACTTATATACCTAACCTTCGACCCTATAACCTATCTTTTAAACCCTAGGTCTCCTAACCTATATTTTAAACCCTAGGTCTCTTGACCTATCTCAAACTATATTTTTTACCCATTTTCCCTAACACACTTTTAACCATAGATCTTTTTCCCTAGGCTCTAGGAGAACTACATTGGCTTGAGGCCCTCAATTGGGCTATGTAGGAAACACTCAGTCGACATAACGTCTTCTGAGGCTAACTCAACCATTAGGTTAGTTGACTAATTCAATTAGGGATCCAAACTAACCATTTATCCTATTTTTTAGTTCTTCACAGTCGTTGACATCAATTTTAATGCCAACATCGGTGCTTGGTGTCGGCTGACATCAGCAACTAGTTTTCGACATCAGCATTACATCGGTCAATGTCAATGGATCCCATCGACGTCGATGACTGGTTCAGCCCTAGGGTCAAATAATCCACCCCTTAAAATACAAATTTTCCCCTAAAATCTACCCCAAATCTCTCCCAACTTACCCTAAACTTATCCCACCCAATTTCCTACCACTCTACTAACATTTTCATTCCCCCCAACTCTCAAATTAACCTACCAAAGTAAATTAACCAATTCACATTCAAAACCAAATCGTAGAGACTCTTACCTCATCTCTCTATCTCCTCTGGGCTAGTACAGTTGGCTCTTGTGGTGGCGCACCTCCTACTGGGTCCCCTCCTAACTTTGCCATCTCAATCACAGTCAGAGCTCTATTTTTCTCCAATCAAATGTTGTTATGATATCCACAAGTTTTCCCTAAGCCACATATATCATGTATATATCCATAACCAGTGCAGATCAACTTGGAGATCACATATATCTAGGATAATTTGGAGATCAAGTATATCTCTCTAACCACAAAAGTCAACTTGGAGATCACATGTATCTCCCCAACCATGACAACCACCTTTGTGGATCACTTAAATCTGCACCCATGATGACTTTGCATTGACCATTTACACCAACCTTGCATTGCTTGTCTTGACTGCTTATGTTATTCCCTTATAGTTGACTATTATACATACACATGTATATTAGGTGTTTTTGATGGAAACCAAGCTCGTCCTGTCACCTGCAACCTTTTATGTTTCCTAGGGGCACTTCCTACCTTGGATACCTGACACACATAAACCATTAGATCTACAATTTTGATTGTTTTTACCTTCTCATCTATCACTTACAAGCTATGCTTTTGTTATTTCTATCCGAGTCCTCTTCAACCTTACCTATTCTTGACTTTGTCGATTATAGCTCATAGTAGTATACGCACAAGTAGCAATACCACATTCTCCTCTACTCACCCAATTCACTTCTTATCAAACCGGTACCCAATTCTAGTTTATCCTCCATCGATTCCCATTTTGAGGGAGGATACCTCATCTAATACTTGGATCATCTAACTCCTATTTTTATCTTGCAACTTGTCAGTGTAAACTACAAGACAAAAATGTATAAATGTAGACACCAAAATTATGTCACACACACGTACGTAACTCCCTGTGTCAAAATCCTTGTTAATCCTATTTTTCAATAATAACAATAAGCCTCCCTAACCCCTGCTTTTACCCCTCACACATTTAATTAATTTAAAATACTTAATTAAGTTAATTAAAAACCCCTTATGCCACCTTACCTGACCACCTCATCCTAAGACTGATTCTCACCTGATGAGTCAACTCAAGACTTAGTCCCCTTATCTTAATACCCAAGACTTAATCTCACCTCAAAATTAAATTCCTAACCAACTACATCCTTTTTAACCTTCTATTTCTACTATTTTGTAATGGATGCAACACTTGGCACGAGGAGCAATAGAAAACTAGATAAAAATAATAGTTTTACCTATTTTAAGACCACCGACGTTGATCAACCCACGACTAACATCGACAGGATCATCGACATTAGTTATATAAGACAAACATCAAACTGATGTTCAGGTCAACATAAATCAAGAAAACTCCTTATTTACATCCAAGCTCTCAACATTCAACTTTTGACATCCTAGCTTGTTGTTATCTTGTGTAAGTCAATCTAGATCAGGAACTAAGATCTTGAGGACCAACAACATCCGCTTGTTTTCTCTGTTTAGGGCATTAGTTTAGACTACTTGACAGGATCCATCCATCTGACACTTATCATTCAGTCACCACTGTGGCTAAGTATATTACTTATTCTATAGGTCTTTTAAGTAATTACTTTGCTATCACTCTACATCTATTGTTCATTACTTTACACATTCCTGACCGAACCCTCGTGAGAGAGTTATAAATCTTCCCTACTTGTTTCCTGTTGCCCTGACACACCAAACCTCTGACCAGATTCATCTAAACCGTACTCTCTCACACACAACTCTCCCCAACCTTTCAGACTTGACAAAAACTAGTTCTCAAACCTGAAAAAACCTTTTGCAAGCTCTTAGGAAATTATTGCCCCTATTGACCTTGGTAACCTAACCCACATCAGTCACCTTCACCCACTGACCTTGGTAGCATAATCGATATCAGTCACTTCCTTACCAACCTTGGTAGCATAACCGATGTCAACAATTTTTGATTTCCTAACCCTTCCAAAACCTATCCAAACAACTTCCAAAATACAAACAGAACATACCACCTGCACTATATTACTTTTTGCTGCACTCAGATTGCGAATAATGGTAACATTATCTCTCTTTTACTCTCTCTTTGCATCTCTTTTGGTTTTTTATTACTTTTTTGTCTCTCAAAAGTGGACTTTCATCTCTAAGAAAGTTTCACACTTCCTGGAAAAAGCACATAGCTTAACAGCCCACTCATTTATCTACTAATAAGCATTTTGTGATAATGCTTTCTTACTTGCATGTAGTCTCTCCTAGCCAAATAGGAGTCCTCATAATGTATGGATATGATGCCCAAAGCAATCTGGGTTCATTCTAATCACTTATCCCTATCATTCTTTTATATTTTTATTTAGACTTGGAATAGACAAATTTTAGCGAAACACCTAGCATTCCTCTAAGGAGAGTGTAATGCTCTCTGGCTGGGGGGAATTCCAAGCATGGTACTGAGGGCCAAAGGGGTGAAGGAGAACACAACCAAATGACCACCATCAACAATGGTCCTAGTGTCTGGTTGGTATGCTCAAGCACACACAATAATGAGTTTTGGGTATGGAGCAGCTAGGGGGAATGTTGTTGCAGGTGTGACGTAACTCATGTTGAAATTGGAAACTACTTGGGGGGGATTGAATATTGTAATACATTTAATAGCCCCCAAAATCTAACCCCATAACATCTATATCCCTAATTGAATCCAAAATTGAAACAATATTTCCCTTTATCGAGATTGAAGATGCCACCATCTTTCTCTAGCTCTCTAGTGCAATATCTTAATACCAGACAAAGTTTTCACTCAAAAAACCCTCAAGCTACCTCTTGAATCCTCTCAAAGAACACAACACAAGGAGAAATGGTAAACTTATTGTTTAATTTGGGGGGCCACGCACACTGGAATCTGAAAGTATGTGAAAAATTCACTGTAATCATGTCCTTGCACCACACTCAGCTAGGGCACACAAATAACTCAAAGGCACGAACACAAGCTCTGAATGCAAAGGGTAATTTTAGAATGAAGACAGATACCTAAGTTGTAATCCCTTGCATTTCAATTTAGGATTACCATTAATGATCTAAACCCAACAGCTAATTATCAACCACTCTCATTCATTGCTTCAAACTTCATTGAAAAAAGAGAGGGAAAATACAAATGTTTCCTTTTACACCAGACAATCCTCCTTACAACATGTGGGGTCATACGAGTGGAGAATACATCATGATACATTTTCGGGTCTTCAGGGACTTATGCACCTTTGTACTTGCTACTTTCCACCGATGTAGTGATGTAATAAGCCCCAAGTTCCTCATGGGAGGTAAGAACACCATGCATTATAAATCTTTGTAAATTTAGGCATTCGGGCCATTGGGTATCTTTTGAATTTTTCCCCACCAAGAGGTAAGTGTTTCTAATGCAAAATTGATTTCTACATTCAAAGAAGAAATAAGAAACTGAAAGATGGTTAAGGCTAGAAGTACCTGATATAGTCGTGCGCACCGAAATCAGACGTTGAAAGATTCTCCTCTTTTGCTGTGGAGGAATGACACCTGCGAAGAAAAGGCTAAACACGGAAAAACGTTAATAAGAGATATGGTGGGTTGTCAGGCGAACGCCCGATCCCGGAAGTACGAAGACTCCCTAGAAGGATATCAACCCACTGATAAAAAAGAGCATAATATTGGACGAAAGTAGATGATAATGACAGAAATAAATGACAAAAAATAAAAGGCGTACCTGATATGCGGCACTGTTCTGCACAGTTGCCGGCGTCGGTCTCTGTGGTGCCGGCGTCGGTTAAGGAAGGTGCCGACGTCGGTTAATGTGCCGTCGTCGGTCGGGGTAGTGACCGGCGTCGGTAGGGGCAGGTTCTGGGAAACGGTTCGGGACAGGTTCAGGGAGAGTCGGGACAGGTTCAGGGAGAGTCTGGGGGGTTTGAACAGAGGCGGGATAGGTCTGAACAGTCGGGACAGGGTCTGATATGGTCAGGGTAGGGTTTGATAAGGACAGGGATGAGGTTTAGACAGAGTCGAGACTGGGTTTGATAAGGACAGGGACGAGGTTGGGACGAGGTCGGAACAGAGGCCGGGGGTTTGAGGACAAAGGCAGGGATAACAGAACATAAACAATAACTAAGAAAGAAAATGAAATAAACAGAATAAAGACTTACCTGGTAGAAGACCCGATGAAATCCATGGTGTGCAGATTAGTTGATGTCGTAGTGTTGATGATTGCTCGGAGTTCGCAGGTTCGTGGAGGAATTCGCAGGTTGGTTGCTCAGCGTTCGGTTGATCAGCGTTCGGTTGATCAGCGTTCGGGGATCTGGTTCGAATGGCTGGCGGAGGTTGATGAAGGCGGGGGACGGGGACGGTTCCAGAAACGGTTCGTCAACCGTTTCGGGAAACCGAATGCTAACTGATAACGGACAAGGGAAAGGTGACCGACGTCGGCAGGATTGCCGACGTCGGCCGATAGGTGACCGACGTCGGCGACATCGGTCGGGTAAAGACCGTCGTCGGCAGATGCATAATGGGGATAGAGTCTACCTTTTGCTCTGTGCTCCTCTTTACATGCTGCTAGGGTCAAGTTTGGTGAAACAAGTGATCGGCAAGGGTTCAATAGGCGAAGAAGAAAGAAGACGAGGAATGACCAGGGGAGTCGACACGATTTCGGTGTCTACATTTGCCCCTTTTTGTCTTGTTGGTTGTTCTGGACGAACTGCAAGACAAAAATAGGAGTGAGTGCCCCAGGTGAGGGATAAGGTTGATTTCGTCTTGTTGGTTGTTCGAATGAACTGCAAGACAAAAATAGGAAGTGAAATGCCCCGAGTAAGGATGAGGTATTCCCCCTCAAAGCAGGAGTCGAGGGAAGGGAACCGGGAATCGGGTGCTGATTTGATAAAGAGTGGATGAAAAAAGGGGTGAGGGTGAACGCTGCAAAGGTCGTGATTGCGCGTATACCACTACACGAGATGGTCAGGCCAAAGTGTCGCAGGTCAAGGGTCGAGGAGTGCCAAAATTGAAGTAACCGGGCCCCAGCATTTAGTCATCTGCTGATCGGGTCACTCAATCTAAGCTGAAGCTCCAAATGGGTCGTCGCGTTCCAGGTATCTCAGGCTCAGGAAGTGCTCCTAGAAATGCGAAAAAGTCACAAGTAGTGCAGATCAACCGGTGTGCGATCCTATACTTGTGAGGGTCCAAAAAGGTCTGCGCACAATTCTGCTAACCAGTCATGAGGTAGCATACATGCAAAAACAACCAAGGCAACAACGTCTTGGAAGTGGTCGAGGTCGGAGGAGATAGGCATGATCTCCAATGGTTGGTGGTCGATGGATGGATGAATGGACGAAAGGATGAGAGGATGCGGCCGAGCTAACCCCAGAAGACCCCATGTCAACTGAGTGCTGCCTACATAGCCCTGGTGATAGGGCCTCAGGCCGATGTAGTTCTCCCTAGAAGGGAGGAAGGGTCAAAGGGATGGTGAGGAAAAAAAAAGATGTTGCAGCCTTTTCCAAATGGTGTATTCTGCAACATTGGTTGAGGGGTTTGTCATCCCTAGCAATATTCCATTTGCGTGATGGATGTATGCTAAAAATGAATTGAGGTCTATTTATGCTTCAGCAAGTATTGGTTTATGCTTAACACAAATTGGGGCGAGTCGATAGTTTCCATGTGTATTGGTGTCCATAGAAACTAGGGTGAATAAGCAAGGTCATGTTGATAGTCTGAAAAGAGAGTTGAGCTGAGTTGATCGACAAGTGATGAAGGTGAATGTGACCAAAGGGCAGAAGAAGATGAAAGGCAAATTGCTCTTTCATTGACAAGGACCAAAAAGAATAGCATAGATAGGGGTTATGAGAACCAAGAGCCCCATTTATGCGTGACGTCGTTGACCATAGTTATGTTAGAGCGGTAATTGAATCACTTAGACATTAAAGTGAGCTCGAAGTCCCTTGAGTAGGTAATAGGAGGAGGAAAGAGGGTAACCCGTTTTAAGAGCAGAGATAACTTTGCCCCTTTGTATAGGAGACCCTGAGACAACTACAAGCCAAGTCCGTGACTCGTTTTTTTTTTTTTTTTTTTTTTTTTGAGAGGCAGACTGATCGATGCGGGAAGCCTGCATAGAGATGTCATTTGCTTGGTGGTCAGGTTGCGAAGCTGATCAATGCGGGAAGCTTCTAAAATAAGTTGCTGTTTATTGCCAGAGTAGTCATAGCCATCCTTCGAGGGAGTGGTCTATATTTTTGTTTAATAAAAAGGCTTTTGAATAGCTGTCCTTCGAGGGAGCAGTCTATTTATTACAGCAATGATGGTACAGCTGTCCTTCGAGGGAGCAGTCTGTTTTTATTTTGATTTTGATATAGATATAGTGACCATGGATATGTTTTGACATCTTGATTTGTTTTGATAGAAATGTGAGTCATGGACAAGACTGTAGAAGGTCAAGGGCTCCCTTTTAGTAGGACAAAGTATCCATACATCATAAAAGGGTTATAGGAATTGTTAAGAGGAATAGGGTTGAAAGGAAGTAGGATAAAGAGGACGGGGATTGCTCAAGGGACGAGCTCAAGTTAATTGTCAAGTGGACGAATACTCGACTAGCAGTAGAACGGTCGCAGATGCAACGCATAAAAATGGGTCAGGGTCTGATAAGTCCCTGGTATATACATGTGCATGATAAGGTCCGAGTCAATTAGGAGCAAATTTGCCCCATTTGCCTCTTTCCAGATTGGTCAGGTGTTGATTGATGAGTGGATGTGAAGTTGGTTGATATGGTTGTTGATTGGTCGAAAAAGGTTGAGTGTTTTGATAAAAAGGTTGGGTTGAATGAAGGTTGGGTCGAATGTTTGGTTGAGGTCGGGTTAAATGTTTGGTTGCTGGTCTGGTTGAGGTTAAGTTGAAGGAGTGATTGATATGTGGTCGAGACTGTGTTGAAAAATTGGTCAAGGTTTGGATGAAGGTTGAATTCCCCCAGCGGCTAGGGAGAATGTTTGATGGATTAGTTAAGGTCGATTGAGGTTTAGTGGTCAGATGGACTGTGTTGATGTGGAATAAAGGGGTTAAAGGCGGCGAAGGGACCCTAGTCTGACGTGAAGATCCCGATTTAGATGAAGAGGTTGGAGAGGTATGGGTTGGTGTTGATAATGTTTTGAAGAGGGGGTCAAGAGGATCCTTGATGAGAAGGGAATCCTTTTTTCGGTGGTGACGAATGACAGCTTTAAGAGCGCAACAACGCTCGGTGTCATGTCCCGGAGTGTGATGATAGTGGCAGAATTTAGAGTTGTCGAACCAAGATGGCCTTGATCCGAGAGTTGATGAGTGGGGTGGTGTTGAAGGTTTGTTGATAATGTGGTCGAGAAGGGAGGTGTCATTCCCCAGACATTGGTGAACGACGACCTTGAGGGCATGACAATGCTCCGTGTCGTGCCCAGGCGTGCGATGATACGCACAAATGCGAGTGTGGTCGAACCATGGTGGTTTTGGTCCGAGAGAGTGATATGGTCTAAGAGGCAGGAGACAGAGACGAGAGGACTGCAACAATTGCCGTAACAGCAAGGCATAAGAACCTGCTAACGGGTCGGGATGTTTTATTGCAGAGAGGGTTGGTGACATTGGTTTGGGAGGCGTAAGAGGCGTTGGTCGATGATTTGAAGGAGGTATAAGTCTGACGGGTTGATAGAATAATGGAGGTGACTCACCTCTGTGAAGTATGGGAGTGGGAAGCACTCCGAGTAAAGTAGACGGATGTGGGCCCAAGATAGAGGGCAATAACGAAGGTGGGGGAGGAATCCTCCGGTGTGGTTTAGTAGCCTTCTTTGGTTTGGGTTGAGGGCCACCTTTGTGCGAGGCGAGATTAGATGTGGGGCGAACACCAAGAGGTTTAGTCTCTTTGGGCATGATGGACGCCTGCGCGGGTTTGGACTTAGATGTGGACGGTTTTTCTCTCAATGGAGAAGGGATTAAAGGTGTGGGCTCTTTAAGAGGAAAGAGCTCTGGAGTAGTCATGGCTTCTGTGTGTGGTTGAGGAGTCGAAAAGGTATGATCGTCTATGAATGATAATAAGGATGAAGGTGAGGCAACTGGTGTTGATGTGGTCAAAGCGTCCTCCAATATAGGAGAAGTCGCTGGAGGAGAAGTGGGAGAAGAAAGTTCTTCACCCTGTGGAGGAGGTATAGGAGAAGAAAGGTCTTCCACCTGTGAAAAGGGTTGGTCAGGGATAAGAGAAAAGATAGTGTCGACCGTGTGTATATCATGGTCTTGAGGGTCAATGGTTATGGTTTGGACGTTGTCTTGAGTAGGCGGGTGATTAGAAAGGGGTTGCTTGAAGATGTCAAGGTTTTGGTTGGGTGGTGCGTTCGGGTTATCTAAAATAAGATTCCCCTTGTCGAGTTTATCCAAGACAGAGGCATATGACTCCCTAATTGGAGTGAATTGACGCTGTATGGATTGACGTTGAAAATGTTTATAGATGTAGTCTAATGTTGAAGATGATGAGCGGTTGGTTATTGTTGAAGATGATGGTCTAAAGATGACAGTGTTTGCCAACTCTTTGGATTGAGAGTGGGCAGAAGAAGGTCTGGAAGAAGAATGGTCATTGGTAATGTTACACAATTTGACCTTATCTTCTTCAATGGCACGGAGTTCAAGCTTTCGGGCCATGGTGAAGGCCTCATCGAAAGTGTGGAATGTCTGAACCCGCAGGGTGGACGAGATATGACTGACACATGCTCGAGAAAAGAGCTCAATGAGCTCGGGTTGAGGCAAGGAGAAGGAGAGCTGGTTGATCAAGCTTCTCCAACGGGCAACAAAATCGGCTATGGATTCGTCGTCAAATTGTCTGATGGAGTAAAGGTCTGTGATCGAAACTTGTTTAGTGATATTGATAGAAAAATGGTCGACGAATAGTTGGGCGAGTTGGATGAATGAAAAGATAGAATGTCTGGCAAGAGAACTATACCAGTCAAGGGCAGGGCCAGAAAGGGACATAGAAAACGTGCGTAAAAGTAACGCATCGTCGTGGGCGATAAGGTAACAGGCATGTCTAAATGCCTTTAGATGTTGTTGTGGGTCTTCCTTACTCTGAAAGCGAGTAAATTTAGGAAGCTCCCAATGGTTGGGGTATGGTCGAATAGGGACAGAAGGGTGGATGGGCTCGCTGCAAACTTGTTCATACGACAAAGTATTGCTTGAACCGGAGATAGAAGCTTCGAGACGGGACATTTTATCCATCAGCATCTTGATAAGATCTGCTGACGGATTGGCGGGTTGAGCGCCCCCTAGGTTGTAAGGCGCTTGAAAGAGGTTAGAAGAGGCGTGCGACATAGTCGGTTGTACAACGTACGGATGGCTAGTCGCAGGGGCAGAAGTAGAGGTTAAGGGTGGTTGGGTTATGAAGGTAGAAGGCATAGGCTGACTAGATACCGCCAAAGGAGGTTGTGTGACGGCATTGACAAAGGGCGAGGTAGGCACTCTTGCATATATAGGCGCAAGAGTGTGAGGGGTCGAGACAATCAAGTTCTGGTATGATGTAGAACTTGGTTGAATTGCGAGCGGTTGAGGGGGTAATGAAACCCCGGTGGAGGTTGGTCTAAAAATAGACGAGGAGGCCGAACTTTGCGTATAGGCCATGGTCGGGTTAATGGTTGAGGCGAAAGGTTGAGTCGTAAAAGGTTGGGTGGCGAACGGTGTGGATGTCGTCGCCACGTCGCCCGAGAGGTCCCACATTGGTTTTCTTGCGAGATAGTTTTGGAGGGCTGCTGTATTGAGGTCTAAGAATCTTGCAAAATCTTGGTCCCCTTCTGGTATGATAGGCGTCTGGGTTAGAGATAGTCTGGTAGGAATTCTTTCGGTCTTCGAATATAACTCCATTATATGATTCGTTGTAGACGGGGTAGGCGAAAGCGATTGATGGCTAGCGTAGTCAAGAAGAGCCTTGGTTTGACTATGTGTCAGAACCATTCAAGGCAAGGGAGAACGTCCTCACAAGCTCAAACAAGCAGATAAGAACTAAAAAGATGAAGACACAAGCAGATCCTAAAACCCTAGAAGTAAATTATTAGGATTATAGTAGCTTATGCCTTAGAATATGTGTGGAGGAAGGTTGGTTTTGTGAGTCGGGTCCTAGAAGAAGCAGTCTATGGATGGTTTCGGGTTTTGTTAAGGCGCTGAAGAAGTCTGTGTTAGGGTCTGGTACGTGGCCTGGTGCTAAGGAGCAAGCTCCCCTCACTTCACGATTCCAGTGGTTAGCTGGTTTCGCTTAGCCAAGATATACCTCGCCTAGAGATTAGACTCCGCCAGAGAACGGAGTGGGCTTCCCCCTTGGTGATGAAATCCAAGTAGGGTCACCGGGATGGGTAAGGTATCCGCTGGGGGATGAAATCCCAGTCGGGCCTTGTCTCAGGTAAGTTTTATGTTTGTTTTAGTGCATGTGGTTTGGTCGTGTAACATCAAGTGACTAGATTAATTCAATATGCGGTTTAATTACTATGTGTGGTCTAAAAGATGCAGGCAAACAGAAATGAATGCAAAGTGTTTTAATGTCCAAGTCGAAATGTTTGTTCGTATGAAGACGAATGGAGAAAGAGTCGAAGAATATGAGTTTTTAGCTAGTCTAGAAATGCAAGAAAGAAAGAAGTGTTCGTTTTAGTTCTGCTTATGATGTTGTTTTAAGAATAGACGAAAGGAGGCGAAAAGGAAGAAACCTAATGCACCTAAATGAATGAAAGAAAGAAAGAACCCAAGGAGGACCTAGGGTCCCACCGGGCGTGCCAGAATGTTTCTAATGCAAAATTGCTTTCTACATTCAAAGAAGAAATAAGAAACTGAAAGATGGTTAAGGCTAGAAGTACCTGATATAGTCGTGCGCACCGAAATCAGACGTTGAAAGATTCTCCTCTTTTGCTGTGGAGGAATGACACCTGCGAAGAAAAGGCTAAACACGGAAAAACGTTAATAAGAGATATGGTGGGTTGTCAGGCGAACGCCCGATCCCGGAAGTACGAAGACTCCCTAGAAGGATATCAACCCACTGATAAAAAAGAGCATAATATTGGACGAAAGTAGATGATAATGACAGAAATAAATGACAGAAAATAAAAGGCGTACCTGATATGCGGCACTGTTCTGCACAGTTGCCGGCGTCGGTCTCTGTGGTGCCGGCGTCGGTTAAGGAAGGTGCCGACGTCGGTTAATGTGCCGTCGTCGGTCGGGGTAGTGACCGGCGTCGGTAGGGGCAGGTTCTGGGAAACGGTTCGGGACAGGTTCAGGGAGAGTCGGGACAGGTTCAGGGAGAGTCTGGGGGGTTTGAACAGAGGCGGGATAGGTCTGAACAGTCGGGACAGGGTCTGATATGGTCAGGGTAGGGTTTGATAAGGACAGGGACGAGGTTTAGACAGAGTCGAGACTGGGTTTGATAAGGACAGGGACGAGGTTGGGACGAGGTCGGAACAGAGGCCGGGGGTTTGAGGACAAAGGCAGGGATAACAGAACATAAACAATAACTAAGAAAGAAAATGAAATAAACAGAATAAAGACTTACCTGGTAGAAGACCCGATGAAATCCATGGTGTGCAGATTAGTTGATGTCGTAGTGTTGATGATTGCTCGGAGTTCGCAGGTTCGTGGAGGAATTCGCAGGTTGGTTGCTCAGCGTTCGGTTGATCAGCGTTCGGTTGATCAGCGTTCGGGGATCTGGTTCGAATGGCTGGCGGAGGTTGATGAAGGCGGGGGACGGGGACGGTTCCAGAAACGGTTCGTCAACCGTTTCGGGAAACCGAATGCTAACTGATAATGGACAAGGGGAAGGTGACCGACGTCGGCAGGATTGCCGACGTCGGCCGATAGGTGACCGACGTCGGCGACATCGGTCGGGTAAAGACCGTCGTCGGCAGATGCATAATGGGGATAGAGTCTACCTTTTGCTCTGTGCTCCTCTTTACATGCTGCTAGGGTCAAGTTTGGTGAAACAAGTGATCGGCAAGGGTTCAATAGGCGAAGAAGAAAGAAGACGAGGAATGACCAGGGGAGTCGACACGATTTCGGTGCCTACAGTAAGTGGGGAAATCTTCAGAAAGGGACTGAAACTGAGAAAACCCTGAGGAGCCACCATGTGGCATAATTTTTTTTGCAAGTTAAGATATCTGGGCCCTAAGGACTTTAAGCACCTTGCCAACCAAAAAGGGAAGTGGAAAAATTTTCAAGAAAGGCCCAAAATATCAAAGCCCTGAGAATTTACCACATGTCCAACTTAGACGTGGGTTTGGACTCTCGGCCATTTTTTACCTCTGCATCAACTTTCTCCATTCGGGGAAGGGTGCAAGATCCTTTCCACCCCCGATAATATTCATAGAAGTCCCCTAAGATAAACACATGTCCTTCATTCGGTCCATCAAGCTATTTATTACCTTAATCATTAAAACATGGTAAGTGTAACTCACCAATTTCATTTGGGGCCCCAGAACTCTCCTCTTCAAATCATAAAGCAACAAATCCATGCATGAGAAAAACCCTGGCTATACTCTTATATTATCACAACGAATTTTCCTGCCACGAGATCTTTAATAAACTTTTGCAATTCCTTCAAATTTATTGAGAGTGCCCTCTATCTTTGGAAAGTTCTCCTCAAGGGTTCTGCAAAGAGTGGAGGAATACTCCCACTCATCAAAATGAGATAAAGGACACAACTAAGTATAAACATGTACTTTGATCTTTCGAAGGACTAGGGAAAATGGCTAAAACATTGACATTCATTCAATTTGGACACAAGAATTTTACTGACAAGGGCTCAATTTCTCTAGTGCAATTTTAGGCACTAACATAGGCTCTTGCTCGGGGACGAGTACCCCTAGCGGGTACATAGAGAACACCAAACCAGTCACCTATCCACTAGGCCACGGAGTCAAAGGAAACAACAAGGGAAAATGAGAGACAAACTATAAAAACATAAACCACAACAAGATCACAAAGACAAAGAGGATAACACACCATATACATATTTACAAAGGTAGTCATGGACTCAATCCTAGAAATGCTTGAGGTGTTTGCTAGTAACTGGCAGTTCTAAAATTTATCCATCAATATCTCTGAGATAGAATGTATGGTTCTCTATCTGATAATCAATGGTGTAAGTACCCATCCATAAGGAATCAAATTTACCTTGCTTTCCCTTGTCCTCGTGCCTACTATCCCAGAGTAGAACTAAATCACCAACCTGAAAAACTCTTGGGGTGACTTTCTTGTCAAAGATCCTTTTGAGCCATTTCTTGAACCTTAAATGCCTCTCATGAGCTTGTCTATGAGACTCATCGAGCTCAATGATTTGGTCAATCCTTTCTTCATAGTGGTTTATTTTTTCTTCATTCTCCATTATTTGTTGCATGAATTGGTAAGTGGGTAACTGTAGATTCAGGAATAAAACAACTTGAGTTTCATAAACAAGATCAAATGGGCTTTTCCCAATAGATATCTTTAGAGTCAACCTATCCACCTAGACAACAAACTTCAACTGTTCACCCTATTTTCTTTTGTTAGCATCCAAAGTCCTTTTGATGATCTTCAAAAAATTCTTATTAATGGACCCAACCTGCCCATTTTCTTGTGGATTATGATTGGAGGCATATGCTAGATCAATCCCATAATCTTCACATAATGCACTTAGTTGTTTGGCTCTAAAGCACATAACATTATCACACATGATTTTGATTGGCACTCTAAATTGATAAATCACGTTATTCAATAGGAAATCAATGACCACATGGTGGGTTGATATTCTAGTGGGGATTGCTTCAACCCATTTTGTGAAGTAGTCATTAGCCACTAGAATCCATTTGTGACCAAAACTTGAGGCATCTGATATTTCACCCATGAAATCCATCCCCCATTGCCTGAAAGGTCCTTCAATAAAGATCGACTGCAAGGGAAGTGATCTAGATGCTTTCATTTTTCTAGAGAATTGCTGGCACTCCTCACATCTTCTTACCATGGCAACAACATCTTTGAATAATGTGGGCCACCAATACTCAGCTCTTAAAATCTTGTGTAGTGACTTTAGGAGCAAAGTGACCACCATACACACCATTATGGAATTATGTAATCATTGAAGGAATCTCATTTTCCACCAAAAATCTCAAGAGAACACCATTGAGGTTCCTCCAAGCTAGGTCATCTCTCAGCAACAAATACTTTTGAGATACCAACTTCAATGTCCTGCTTTGATTTTTACCTAAATGGGAAGGACAATTCAAAGTCTTCAAATAATAGACTATATCTTTGTACCATGGAGATTGTCTATACTTAGATTTAGGGTTATTAACCACCCTTTCTACATTATTTACTTCTATAGATTGTAAATTTGCTTCAACCATTAGCTTGGCCAGACCCATGCCTCTAACCAACATAGTAGTCTATATCTCCAAGTCACATTCTTGAAGTTTGTTGATCTATCGACACCTTTTTTTAGTACATTCATTTTGAGTTAATATGTCCTTCACCATGGTGTGAGGAACATAGGAAACTATCTCTAAACTCAAAATGTAAGATCTGAAATACTTGACAACCTTTAAAAGAGCAAAGGCTTGTATCTTCATTACGGTATATCTTAACTCAGATCCTTGTAATGCCTTACTGAAGAAGGCAAAAGGCTATTCATGACCTTTATCATTCTTTTGTAGCATCACTATGGCAATAATATGTATAGAGGCAAATGAAAAGATTTAGAAATATTTTCTATAATCCAAACTAGCAAGCATCGGTGCAGTTTTCAATGTTGTCTTGATATCCTAAAATGATTGGGTTGCCTTCTCCTCCCACTTTATAGTTTGATCCTTCTTCAACATTGAAGTGATAGGGAGAGGAATCTCTACAAAGTTGGAAACAAACCTCCTAAAAAAATTAATTTGGCCAAAGAATGATTGAATAGCTTTCTTGGTCTATGGGATGGGTACTTTGTCAATGGCCTCCACCCTTTCAGGGTCTATCATGACACCTTGTTGAAATACCATATGTCCATATAGCTTTGCCTTCCACACTCCAAAGTGGCATTTTTTGAGATTGAGGGAAATGTCAAACTCCCTGCATCTAATAAGCATTTTTTCCAAATGCGCCAAGTGGTCACCTATCTTCTTGGAGTATACCGTAACATTATCCTAGTATACATCAATGAATTGGTTAATTAATCTTACAAAAGCTACATCCATTGCTCTCTGGAAAGCGGCACCTGCATTCATCAAACCAAAAGGCATTTGGACATATACATAGGTGTCCCATGGGGTAGTGAAAGCAATCTTGGACCTTTCAGACTCGTTTACTACCACCTGGTTATAACCAGAAAAGTCATCCAGAGTTGATAATAGTTCAGATCCAATTATATCTTGGAGCATGTTGTCTATGTTAGGCAATGGGTAATTATCCTTCAATGAAACCTTGTTTAAGTTCTGAAAATCAATGTAGAGCTAGATGTCTCCACTTTTCTTTCTAATAAGGACTAAATTTTCCACCCACGATGAATACTTGATGGGTTGAATGATCCCATCGTCCCTTAATTTTTTCAATTCTTCTTGCATTTTAGTAATCAAGATGAGATTGAGGGGCTATTGTTTTTGGTCGAATGGTTTTGCATGAGGGTGGAGGGGAATAACATGCTGAAACAGGTCTTCCCTATAAGCTTTCAACTCTAAATATGATCATGATAGGCAGTCTTGGTATTTTTTTAATAGCATGACGAATGCTTACTTTTATTTCTTGCTCAAGTGGTTACCAAGCCAAATCTTTCTTGGATTTTTTTCTGCCCTAATATTAATCTTAGTCACATCCTTTGATATACAAATGTTTCTAGATTTGACTCTATCAGCTCTATCAAATGATGATTTCAGACTAACCAATCCTCTAGGAATACTATTAGTCTTCAACTAGATTATTTTTTTTCCATATAAGGTTTCTTTTCCATCATAGATTTGTACCATAGAGTCCTAATCTGTGATGGTTCCTTCAAACTCATCTATATAATTTATAAATCTTCTTATTTTATCATCATTGTCAAACATTTGTCAATGATCGATGTTGTCTGGGATAGAAGGTCTTACCAGTATCTCGACCTCATACTCACAAGAAGGATTTCCATTTTGGACCTTAAATTCTATAGCCCTCTTCACAAGCATATCTTTCATATGATTAAAATCTCAGGGATGGTATTCAATATTAAAGGCATCAAACCATTCCAAGCAGTCCCATACAATGTTTCATAACTACTTCAACCTTTTCTAATTCATGGCATAACCAACCTGGACCTGTTTCACCACTAGCTCTGAATTTCCCTTAATCAACAATCTTCTGAATCCATGTTCATGGGTGATCCGAAGGCCAACCAGGAGTGTTTCATATTCCACAATATTGTTTGTGCACTCAAAAGATAATTGGAAAGAGTACCTATAAACCTAGTCATCAGGGGTATAGAAGACAACCCTAACCCCATTTTTGATGTTTAAACATGTTCCTTCAAAATGCATGGTCCAGATGGAGTCTTCATCATCAATATGAGATTCAGGAGACAATTCTATGTACTCAATATTTCTTACAAAATTCTCAATATCTGTATCCACATACAACACATCATTCAATTGGTATATAAGATCTTCTAAAACATGAAGCATTTGTATGTCCTAGTTTAGGCGAATCATTTTCACATCTAGAGGTATAGTGGCATAGGACAAATCCATCTAAACACTACCCCTAATACTAGCAACACACTTTATGGATAGCAACATACCCCACTTCAATGGACAATCTATAATAATGGCGTCCATACTCAGGAATTTACCAAGGTATTGTGTGAGTTGCACCACCGATCCTTTGACCACACCAACAACTAGTACTTATTTGGAATCCATGGTGAGGCATTGTCCATATGTTGTAGTTATCCTTATCCAAAGTTCATTTAGCATAGCCAGTAGCATGATATTACAGGATGCATCAGAGTCAAACATGCAGTTATGGACAATTAATCCATTAATTAACAAGGTGGTATAGAACAGGTCAACATCCATCTAACTCTCTACCAATGTTGTTCCCAAATATACATCCAGGTGATGCTCAAGAGATCCTAAAGTTTTTTCACCTTCCAAAG
Source organism: Torreya grandis (assembly GCA_037957365.1). NCBI lineage: Eukaryota > Viridiplantae > Streptophyta > Pinopsida > Cupressales > Taxaceae > Torreya > Torreya grandis. The sequence continues at coordinate 1,383,662 of JARHVA010001868.1, forward strand.
GGAGAACGAGAGGAGGTTCAACTTCAACAATTTCATTGGCAGTGATTTTCTCTATCAATCCCAAATACTCAAAAGCTTTTTTCCTATGCTCTGGAATTCTAACCAATTCCACGAAGGATATTGTGACCTTTATTTGACTTAACACATGGGCCACGTCACAAATATTTTATTTGGGCAAAGGAGTGTTAGTAGGTAAGCTTTTAACATTCTCATTTGGGATAAATCCTTCAAGAGTCAAGGGAACAAAAACATGAGAACTAACATTCTTGACTTCACTTTTGAAGGGAGGCTTCTTAAGTTCATCCTTCTTCGGAATACTAGACAACAAGGGAGTTCAAATCTTGGCTTGGGTACTTCTTGGTTTGACATTGTAGGGTGCAGAACTAGGCTTAGTGGAACCTTCAACCTATTTATTCCCTTTGGTCTTTTTTTCTTTAGCTTCTTTAGGAGCAGAAGAGTCTTTGCCTTTTGGAGGAGTATTTTGGTCCTTCTCAAATTGTATTCCTTTTTTTCTTGGGAAATTGTTGCATGGATCATCAATTGTCGATCCTCAATCGACGAAGGAGAGTCTCCATATTTTTCTTTGATCATTGATCTTAGAAACTCAAAGTCATGAACAAATAACTCATATTCATACATCATGTTTATCTCACAGACAAAATCTGGGGATGGGATCCTTACCTTTTCACATGCTCTCTATAATGCTTGAGTAATGGTAGCATCCATTAGTTCCATTCAAGGAGAATCAACCATCACATCTGGTTCATTAAATTAGAAAGTAAAACATTCATATGCTAGGGTATCTTCACAATCAGGGATATTTAAGGCACTCACAGCTTCTTTGAAAGTGTAACTCTCCATTTCTTAAAAGTCAAAAATGTAGATATCATCTTCGTTAGATGAAGTTTCAAAGCCACCTACATGTTGAACACCATCACCAACTGTGCTACAAGGGGGATGAGGGAGGAAACATTTATCACACCAGTCGATGTCACAATCGACTATGTTAATCTTCACAACTAATGGATCTGGTACTTCCCTTCCACTTGGTTCTGGTTTCTTTCATGTTTGTCATCCCTTGCCAGGGCCTTTACCTTATCATTATTCCTAGCTTGGAAAAGTGGCCTGCATTAACCCTGATCTTGGGGATGATTCCTTTCATCTCTCTTATGATCTCTCATGTTTTCATGGTAAGAATAACCCTAAGACAACCCCTTTTTGACTTTAGCAAGTTTGTAATAGATCTCTTTCACTACAATGGCCAAAGTCTTCACCATTTCCTCCAGGTCCATGCTCTTGTGGGGTGCCTAAGGCCTTTTAGGATTCACCAACTTGACATCAGCCCTCTTGTTTAAAGGCTTACCCACAACCTTAATATTGTTTTCTATTTGGATAGCCAAACTGAAAGCCATCCTTAGATTTGTAGGAGCCTTATCTCTGAGATAATAAGTTGATTTCTTGTCAAGTGTGTCACAATACTTAGTCAAAGAAGTAGCACCACTAGGTCTGATGTCTTCTGATAGCCTTCTCAACACCTTACTGAATCCAGAATTGAAATCCTTCACACACTCGTTAGGATTATTATTGAGGCTCTCAAAGTCAGCAAGCAAGAATCTAGGGTCAATGCTATCACCATATTGCATCCTAAATGCATCATACCTTGCCATGTGTCTATGGATCTGTCAGGGAGGGATTTGAACCACTCCTGAGCCTCATCTCAAGTGTGTTCACAAAGATTTTTATGCATACATCTTCAAGATCTATTTCATAATCTTCAATGACATTTAAGAAGGCTTTCAAATGTTGTTCCCTGAATACTACATTGTTCCCCTAAAACATAGGTAATACATTTCTAATCTTTACAAGGACCTCATTGGGGAAACTAGGCATACCATTAAGGTTAATAGATCTAAACCTTGGGATCATAAATGGTCTGTGTCTATTAGCCAAACCTTGATCATCTTCTCCATCATTGTCATTGTTTGCGTTAAACATCCTCCTTCTTAGGTCATGGTCTCCCATTTTTGAATATGAAGATGAAACTGAACCAGAGGTTGGTTGAGAATGGATACTATGAGAAGGACTTGACATAGGAGAGATAGAATGAATCCTTAATGACCCAGTGGGAGGAGAAAGATTTCTTTGTAGAGAAGGAGCTTGACTTACAGGGAGCTCAGATTTCTCTAACGTGCTCTGGTATCCTTAAACCAAAGGGATATTAGAGAAGAGGATAAATATAGTGGGGGATAAACTGATCAGGTCTTACTTGATTGCCTAAGCTTTGGCCTACAACAATTTCCACACTAGTCTATTTCTAGATGAAGATTTTAACTCAGGAACAAGTTATTTTGATGGATTCTTCTTAAAAGAAGATCTTGTACCCTCCAGATTTATTGACTTAAATAAAACTATTTAAAACAAAAAAGAGTATATAATAGGCACTAATATTTAAACATTGATATAATGGAGTCACCACTAGAAGCGAGACTTCTAGACCAAAATAAATGAAACTACTCACAGCAACTGATGCGATACCGACTCTCAAATACTGAAAACAACTTCAAGAATGTCGAACAATTTCTTGCAAAATAAGGGTGAACATTCCCAGCAGAGTTACCAAGAAAAGGTGCAAAGGCATCAATGAACCAAATATGAACAACCCATTGTAGTAACAGTAGAGAGATAAATAAATAAAAAACTTATAACTCCTCTGTGACCATTCCTCATAACAAGGGTAACACAAATTCTCCCTGGCAACGGTGCCATAAAAGTGTTCACTCCTGATTGTTCATCTCTATCGTTCAGCCTTGCACACTTGAAGAGGATGGCAAGCTAAGATGAGAAACCACTAATATAACATTATAGCTGGGGAATGGTTTAGCATCTAAAATGCACTGAATAGAGGAAATGACTGGGAGGCACCTACAGAGGGTATGGTTAACTCCCTGCTACTTTTGGCTCTCCCTGAACCAAGGTGAGAGGACCTACTGAGGTAGCTTGCTCACATGAAGGAGTTTTGCACTTCAATCTCCATGAGGATTATTGGTATGAGAAGGGAAATATGAAAAAATCATAACCAAACTTGTACACTTCACTTGTGAAGGGTTATCACACAAAATACACAAATGCTTTACATCATATACAATCTAGTGAAGACAAACAATAGTGTGGCTACAATCTCCATTTTGACAACTATTTCAAACAACAGGAAGTGAGAGTTATAGCACTAGAATTCAAAGCATACACAACGAACACATTTTAAATCATGCAAGGTCTTATGCATCTGCAAGGCAAACAACACTTATAATATGCAAACGTGTTGTCTACAGGGTGAGACAAGGTAAAACCAGATTTGTTTGAATTAAGGACAAGGTTGTGGACGATTATCAAATGAGCACAAATTTCACATAACTACATTATTTTAATTAACAAGAGCTTTTCATCTTGGAAACAAATAAAATTAAATCATGCACAAATGATCCTCAAAAGTTTACAAACAATGCTACCAATATTCTTTCAAGAATTCCCTCCAACTGAATCCATGTGCTTAGGACTACCCTTAAAAGACTATCAATACCCTATTTCCAAATCTCAAAGCAGAAAGGATTTTATACTCTGGATATAAGATCTAAATGGTTACCATAAAGAAGAGTACATCAAATAACCAATCTACAAAGCATTTAAAACAAAGCATTGTACTTCAACAAATGGAAGGAACAAGAAACCATGAATAGATTCCATTAGTCAACTGGATCAACATTGTATACAACCTATCTCAAAATTTACATAACATAACACTATGTGAAAGAAATCTATAACAAGGGAGACATTATGGGTGCTCTCAAAGCTTGTCAATGATTTTACAACAAAAATCAATTTGGCACCAGGAAAAATCACACAAGGAGAACTCATCTAAGCTATAGCTTCAGGCTAAAAAATTAACCGACCTCTGTAAAGGGATAGACCCCCTTTACTTAAACAATTTTAGCTAAGCTTAGCATATTCCCAAAGATGCTCCAACTGGAAAATTCTTTCATGGGCCTGGATTCTATTCAATCATTGTAACAAAAAATGATTCATTAGATTTGTGCTCGTGCTTCAGTAATAATAACAAACTTGATACTCCACTACTGCGGAATAATTTCACTTATACACGTGGAGAGCGATCCCGCAAGAGGCAAAAACAAACTTTTGTCTTCTTACACAATAAACAAAAAAATCCCTTTCCTATACAAATGATTGTACAAAAACTAACTTTGAAAGGGGCATGCCACTAATGGGCAAGGTACAACAGTTTCCTAATGGGAAACAAAAAAAGAGAAGAAGAAAGAGAAACGGAAGAAGAGGGAAGGAAATGAAGGAGTGGTGCCAACCGGGAAGAAACCAAAATACTCGATCAAGCTCTAGAATCAACATTGATAACTGAACCCCTCACCAACTTGTTCTTATAATTGGCACATCTGTCAATCATGGAGATGATATCCTTTCGATCAGGGCTTGCTTGGTATTTGAGCTTCATGTTATATTCCTCAATCGAGGAGGTGACCTTCTGAAGTATGGCCTGCTTACGCCCAATGAGTGCTTTGAGATGGTCAAAATCCTTTTTAAGCGCCAACAAATGCCTTATGTTGTGGGAATCAAAGGCTCCTTAAGGTGCATCAAAGAGGCTTTTCAGAGCATTGAGTATTGTTTCTTCCATCAAATCACCTGCACCATCAAGTTTCACCATTTTCTTGAGGGCAACATCTATTTCCTTCCTTGTAGTCTTGAGAGATTGCTCTTCTCCCTTTAAATCAAAGATGCCTTCCTTGAGCATCGTCAACTGATGCTTCATTGCCAATTGATATTCCCTGGGCCTTTTGTGATCATTGGAAGAGATGATCTTCTCTACCACTAAAGTGTCTATGCCCATGTTGCATATTTTATCCACCTTGGGTTGGATCTTTTCCCAATTCTTTATATCTTCATTGTAAGCAAACATCTGGGTGTCTCACTCTCCCAATTTATCCACTATGTCATATAATCATTCTAATGTTGAATGGATAATTTATTTGGCCCTAATACTCAAATATTATTGACATTCTTCAATTGCCCACCCTCTAGATTTTAACTCATCAACTTAGTTGAAATCTAGTGATCCCATGGGGAAGAGAGAAAGGTCTGGAGCCTTAATGGTAGTCAGATTTACTGTCTTTGGCTTACTCAGTAGTTTCTACAAGTACTAGATCCAATTCTTCCATGGTGGCTTTATCTTTATCCATCCTTTGTGCCACCATGTTATCCAAGACTTGTGAACTATGTTTCAGCTCCTTTCATGATGGCTCTCTGAGATTATAACTATAGATGGAGTAAATTTCTAGGGTAGCATCCTTATTCAATGTATCAAGTGGAGAGACAAGTACTTCAACATTCCTTTCTCCCATGGCAATGTACGTGGTTCTAGAATGTGTTTTGGCCTTCTTAGGGGCCTTGGTCGTATGCTTCTAAAATGATCTTCATTACATCAATGTCCCCTATCGTGCTCATAATGTCTTCCTTCTCTTTCGCTTGTTCTATGACCCAAAGAAGAGACTTGGTCTAAAATCCCATCAAGGTTGCAGACATTGTAGACAACCTTGAGATAGTGAGGGGTGGTGTCAATGATGAGCTATCCGAAGGGATCACCACAGGCTTGGGTTGTGGGCTCAATACAAACTGCTTGATGTATTCATCTCTTTCTGGATATTTGCCACCCCTCTCCACTCCATGCTCCTTTTCCATGTCTGGCTTTATTTGCTCCAAAACTTTGAACTCCAACTCGGTTCGATGAGACTCATCGAGCAACTTCTCAATTGAACTTCCTTGTTCAACTGACTGGATAGAACGTTTTGCATCCACTTCACCTTCTTTATTCACCTAGGCTTCATTCATAAACAAGGCTATGGTGACATCCTTGTTGCTTTCAAGAAACGCTTCATCATTTATGGCCTTAGGAACCTTATTATGAATTGGGTCATGGACCCTGATGTGAGGGAGAATAATTCATGGAACTTCAATGGAAGTGAATCCTCCTGAAAGTTCCTCCCCAACATCTTTATTGAAAATGCCCACTTCTTTATCTACTCTTGTAGGGGTGGCAATACCCATTTGCAGGCTTACTCCCCCACCTTACTTAGTATTCTCCTTCTCTTTCGATGCCAGACCTGACACCTCTGGACTGGAAGGAACACCTCATGATGCATCTAAAACCTGTTGTGAGCCTTCATGCTCAACTACCACCTCAAAAATGGTGACATTTTCAATATTTTGTTTGGGCCCTTCTTTGGCTTTATCCTCAGTCTTATCTGATTATTCAACTCCACCCTACTCATTTTGGCCTACTGGTTGGGTGATGATATCATTGATGAATGTCTCTATCTTTGGAGATATAGTCTCCTTTGTGAGAGGACCCTGAGCTTGTATGGCTGCTTTAGCACCAACCTGTACAATATCATCAAAATACAAAGGGTCACCTGAGGTTAGGGCATCTTCCTCATTACCTTTGCTTTTTACCATCAAGTGTCCTTCTGTAAACAAACCCATTGTTGAGACCTTTACTGGGGTTTCGGGCCTCTCCCTGTGAGTCATTTGTCCATTCTTCACTTGAGGAAGAGTGAAGGCATGCTATTTCTTCATTACTGCAGCAATGGGTCTACTCTCATCTAAATCATCCTCCTCACTCATATCCCTTATTCTTTGGGCATATGAGGCTTGGTCCTCTCTTCTTTTCATAGGTATTTCTTTGGACAGTGGGTCTTTGAATACAACCTCCTTCTTCATAGGTGACTTACTGGGAGGTTGTACAACCTTCTTGACTCTCTTTTACTTTGGTTTCTCCCCTTAGTCCTCACCTCCTCTCTTTCTTGATTATATTATCGGTGTAGGATCAACTACCGCTTGTTAAGTAGGTGAAGCATGTGGGAGTGTAGCCAAGCTAGCCATAGGAATGGCCACTAGAATGGATGGTACTATTAGGGCTTTCTTTCCTAAAATGGATAGGGGGTGGCACTAGCCAACGTAACTTCCCCCGTAAGAACCTTATCCCAATTTTCTACTAAGCTTGTTATCTTTGAAAAAGATAACCTAACCTTGGATTGTACCATTGTTATCTTCTCCACATCTACCAATTTTGTGAACTCAATATCCACAAGCTTGCATTTTCCCTTGCTTGTTACAACCGATGATGGTGTCGTAGGTTCATCATTGTATGCTGGGAGGAAAGCCTTTAGATATATAGCCTTTCTCAGCTCTTGAAGGGTAGGGGAGTCATATGCACCAAGGTTGACCCCATGCTCCTACCCCATGCTCCTTAAGCCATCTGAAGGTTCTCTTCATGATCTGCACTGATCTCCTAGGGATGAAATCATCCTCCTGAACACTAAAATATGGTTGGGAGATATGTTGGGCTTCAATGTTGTTTGTGTTATACAATGAAGACAGTGTCAGTTTGTCATTTGCCATGTCTTTGGGGATGGGAGCAATGTTGTATGCTATAACTTCATGTACTATCAGCCTCATAATCTCCCATTTTCGTACATCTTCCTCAGTGGTGCAATCAGACCAAATGTCCTCATAATGTGATTGATGCAATATCACATTAGTAGCAATATTTACCAACCATCTAATGTTGTAAATGGGTCAGGGTGGCATCTTGTCGATTGTATATAGGACCATATCTTGCTCTAACCCCTTTGCCTTAGAAACTAAAGGACATAAATAATACCCTATAACCACAAAAAAATTGAAAGGATTGTTGATCTTCTTGGCTATGATCATTTCGTGTGGTGGCACCATTTGTCGGCTCAGCTCCATCACCGTCAACTTATCATCCAAGTATCTTGGCAGTTTGTTTGGGAACCTTGAATAACCACTCACCTTGATGTATGAGAATGTCTAGAATTGTATGTAAGTGGTGCCATATTTTTTAATTACTTGCTTGGCTATCGTGGACATTCTATTGAGGCTTACTAAAGGGAAGAAGATACTCATCATTATATTAAAGAAGTTGTAAACTCTACATAAGTTCCTCTTGAAGCCCTCCACAGTGATTTCTAGATATATTTCATATATCCTCATTCCATTGAGGTTCCTTGTGAGCCCTTAGCATGCCTTGTTGTGCACCAGGTTGTACATCAAATAAGAAGACATGAAAAATGTACCTAATAATGCCTACTTAAAAAGAATGGCAATGTAGACACCTAAATTGTGTCGACCCCCCCTTGGTCCTAACCCACATCTTATTAATTTAAAATAAACAACTTATTTTAAATTATGACCTCACCCTGACACATCACCTAGGACACCTCACCTAGACACCTCATCTTGGACCATTTCCCACCCTATGACTCATCTTGAGACTAAGTCATCTCCCTAAGACCTATTCTCACTCCTTTCCAACCGCCTAACTAACCCTCGTGCTTAATAACCCCGTCCATTGACCATTCTCTAATGGACTATGCACTTGGCGGATGAAGAACGGGCTTCTTAGCCCTTTTACTCGTTCTCCACCCGCCGACGTCGGTCAACTGTCGGCCGACGCTGGCGGGATAGCCGATGTCGGTTTACTTAAACTGAGTTTTAACCTCCAAAATGGCTAATCACGAATCCCGAATCAACTTCCTCTTAGATGCTTCTCTCTTGGACTCTGGGACTCTCTCTCACACGGATCGGGCTCTCTTTCTCTCTTCCTCACAGAATCTGAGACATCAACAGGTATCAAATTTCAACTAATGCTCCCTTGGGCATAGAGACTCTACACCAGTCGCTCTAGATTGGATTGAAGCATTGCATGGGGTAACAGGCACAAGTGTTCGACATCTTGGTTCTTCTTTTCACTAGAGCTAAGTATTTCTTCCCCCCTTTCATTTCAATAATTTAGAATAACTTAGTCAATTTTCTATCTCCAAATACTACTAGACCAGACCCGACCTTCAACCAGACCTGACCTTCAACCAGACCCAGCTTTCTTCCTGGAGAGGCTATAAAGCCTTCCTTTTGTCTTGACCCTTTTTGACAACCTATCATCTACCTTTGTCCTTTTGCGGACCTTATTTGTCTCCTTACAACCCTGCATAGACCTAGAATCCTTCCAGACCCCTCTGTCGACCACAAACCCGTCTAAGGCCATTGCCCTGACCGACATCGACCACTACTATTACCGACGCCGGCAGGACTACCGACGTCAGCGACTATGGAAGACTGACTGCAAAGAAATAGGTACGCATTATCTAATTTCCTCTTTGTTAGTCATTTGTCATTTCTTTATTTTCGACACTTTTACTTATAAACAGTGGACTATCATCCCTCAAGGAAGTCTTTGCACTTCTGGGACCAAGCTTTGCTTGGCAGTCCACCATATTTGTCTCTAACATTTTTTTGTTTGAGTTTTATTCTCTCTATGGGTGTCTTCCTCCATAGCCAAAGAGGAGCTCCTTCAATCGTCTGGATACGGTGTGCAGCTTCATCCGGGTACGTACAAACCCCTGACCATTATTTTAGTTTCTTATTTCTTCTAAATATAAAAAGTGAAAAACTTATAGAAACAGGCAACTTAGAGCTGCATCATCTAGGTATGCATATTATCACTGAGTATGGTTGCCCAGTCTAACTTCTTCTTCCCTTCCAACATGCAAATCATAATTAGGAACATCCATGGTTCAATTTTTTCTACAGTAGGCACCCCGTAAATCCTAGTGGGTATGGAAATAACATACTGGGGTAATTCATTAAAATCTGCCAATTTCAAATTCTTTGGCATTCTGGAGATCTTTTCTCTTCTTGGCCAGCCAACAAGAATTGAAAATATCCCAAATAGCCTTATCATCCTTTTTCGCATACTCCTGGCATTCCTCTAAGGAGAGTGTACTGCTCTCTAGCTGGGGGGTACTTCTGAGCATGGTATTGAGGGCCAAAAGGGTGAAGGAGCACATAACTGAATGACCACCGTCAACAATAGTCCTAGCGTCTGGTTGGTATGCTCGAGCACACGTAATAATGAGTTTTGAGTATGGAGAAGCGAGGGGGAATGTTGTTACAGGTGTGACATAACTCATGCTGACATTGGTAACTACTTGGGGGGGGCTTGGATGCTATAAGACATTCAATAGGGCCCCAAAATCTAACCCCATAACATCTGTATCCCTAATCAAATCCAAAATTGAAACAATATTGCCCTTTATTGAGGTTGAAGATACCACCATATTTCCCTAGTTCTCTAGTGCAATATCTTAATACTAGACAAAATTTTCACTCGAACAACCCTCAAGCTACCTCTTGACTCTTCTTAAAGAACACAACACAAAGAGTAAATGTGAAACTTACTATTTAACCTGGGGGGCTACACACACTAGAATCTGAAAGTCTGTGAATAATTCATTGTAATCACGTTCTTGCACCACACTCAGTTAGGACACACAAATAATTCAAAGGCTCGAATGCAAGCTCTAAATACAAAGGATAATTTTATAATGAAGACAAATACCTAAGTTATAATCCCTTGCATTTCAAGATTAGGGTTACCATTAATGCTCCAAACCCCAATGGATAATTATCAACCACTCTCATTATTGCTTCAAACCTCATTCAAAAAAAAGAGGGAAAATACAAATGTTTCCTTTTACACTAGACAATCCTCACAACATGTGGAGTCATACGAGTGGAGAATACATCAAGATACATTTTCAGGCCTTTGGGGACTTCTTGACCTTTGAACTTGCTACTTTCCACCAATGCATTGATGCAATAAGCCTCGAGTTCCTCATGGGAGGTAAGAATGGCATGCATTATAATTTATCTTTGTAAATTTAGGTGTTCAGGCCTTTGGGTATCTTTTGAATTTTGCCCACCAAGAGGTAAGTGGGAAAATCTTCAAAAAGGAACCGAAACTGAGAAAACCCCTAGAAGCCACCATGTGGCATAACCTTTTCTTGCAAGTTTGGATATCCGGGCCTTGAGGACTTCAAGCACCTTGACCACCAAAAATGGAAGTGAGGCAATTTTCAAAAAAGGCCCAAAATATCCAAATCCTTGAGAATATGCCATGTGTCCAACTTAGACATGGGTTCAGACTTTCGGCCATTTTTTACCTTTGCATCAACTTTGTCCATTCAGGGAAGGGTGAAAGATCCTTCCCACCCCCAACAATATTCATAGAAGTCCCCTAATATAAACACATGTCCTTCATTTGGTCCATCGGGCTATTTCTCACCTTAATCATCAAAACATGGCAAGTATAACTCGATAATTTCATCCAGTGCCCCATAACTCTCCTCTTTGAATCATAAAGCAACAAATCCATGCACGGGGAAAGGCCTGGCTATACTCTTAACTTATCACAATGAATTTTCCTACCATGAGATCTTTAATCATCTTTCGCAATTCCTTTGGAGTTATTGAGAGTGCCCTCTATCTTCAGAAAGAGCCCCTCAAGAGTTTTACAAAGAGTGGAGTGTACTCCACTCATTAAAGCGAGACAACAGACACAACTAAGTATAAACATGTACTTTGATCTTCTAAAGGACCATGGAAAGTGGCTAAAACATTGACATTCATTCAGTTTAGACACAAGAATTTTATTGACAAGGGCTCAATTGCTTCAGTGCAATTTTGGGCACTAACACCACACATGTGAATCATGGGTCCCCATAGAAATTCAACCCATGCATGACCTCATCTTTTACACCACATGACAAACCCATGTGACTCACCAAGGACAAAACCCATGTCTTCTAATGGAGTGTTACACCCCACATTTGTCACAACATCCTGATCCCAATTTAAACACTCTATAGTCGTACGCCACATCACCTTCATGCCACATCACTTACATGCCACATCATTTTCATCCATTGTAGACAACACCACCATGCAATATCTACATACCAAATGCCATATCATCTACATGCCACATTAATTTCATGCCATGTCAGCATGAATAATGGCCATGAATAGTGATTGTGAATATTGGCTTCACACCCAAAAATCTCCCACTTGAAGTCAATATATACAAGATTTACCATGTCTATGTATTCTACCATCCAACTGCCATCCATGCCCATTGTTGCCAATACAACAAGCCCAATAGAAGTTTTCTACACTACTAAAACTTCTATGCCCTGACAAACTTTGTCAACATCTGATCCTCCTTAGAATATTTTAGCACCTGAAGTGACTCCCACTTCACCACAGAGCCATCCTTCTTCAAGATTCTACCATGAACTACTAACTACTCTCACTACTTGGAAGTATCTAGTCTAGTGCACACCATAACATACATGAGGCTTCCTTCTCTTGATAAACGCAATACACAAGACAACCATGTCTTCTCCTCTATTTTAGGACACTCTGAAAGACAACTAAAAAAACTCATAATAAATGGGATAATTTCTCCCTTTCTTTCATGTCCCTATGCATCTCCATCTTTGGCTTGCTCCTACCACCTTCATCTTGTCCTAGTCACTCGAGTCATCACACCATTGATCTTCATCATGTTGGGCCCTACAACCAACATGTCATCAACCCATAGCAACAATATCTGCTAAAATATTGGCTCTGCATGAAGGTACCATTATATTCCATCTACACATCTACTTTAGCCTGTATAGTCTTCAATTTGCAAACTGGCTACTCTTTACCTCATACACATAGCCCTCCAACTACTTCATCTCATTACGAGATCACCATGTAGGAAACCCACTACTACAATCTTGAACAACAAGTTCACACCATAATCTGATAATAGTTAATAATAGGAGAGAGAAGAACCCATAAAAATCAACATCTAACTTCTACACATAGCAAACAACTACCCACCATGCTCAACATGGCACCTATCAATAGTTCTAGGAAAATTATCGTGCTACTCAATGCATCACTACCCCTACTAAGTTTTGGATCTCATAATTGAACTGCATCTGGCTCTACAGCATGTCAACTCAACTCATGTGTAGAGTTACTCCATGCATTGGTCTATTTGGTTACTCACATCAGTGACATCGCTACCCTCCTAGCTACTCACTTTCACTACAGTGTAACCATTGAGCACTTCACTCAATCTATCTTTGAGTTTTAGATTGATTCAACACTGACCTTCTCCTTTTAGGAACCTCAGGGCTCACGTGATCTTCTCCATCATCTTGAACTACTTCAACATGTACAATTTTAGGTTTCATTGTACCTCCTCCTTTCCATGGATTTTGAACCTCTCGGGTAACACATTATATTAGTAGGATCCCATAAATTATATGCATTCAATAGCAGAGAACCACAATAAGGTACATGTCTTGTCATCACCCTCCATCTATGCCAATTGATATTGGCTTGCTCCACCACAAGTTGTACAGTTATTTCTTCATCAATAACATTGTGTTGGTGTTGATCCCTATGGTAAAACTTGTTCAACTTATCCTCCATTCTCCATCTGCATCTCCCACAAAGAGAAATACCCACCATGAAAAAATTGTCTGTTTTATATCTTGGTCTCTCCATTTGTAGCTTCCATGTGCACAAATCAGCCAACAACCATGGATCTAATACCACTTGTTAGGATCTACACATGCATGGCTCAATTACGAACAACTAAAGCCTAGCTCTAATACCAATAGTTAGGAACCAAAACATAATCCTAAACATGTGCAAGAATTAATGCATAAATAAAACAAGCTACAAAAACACAATATAAGAGAGAACACATTACATAATATATACGTGGAAACCCTTGTAAAATCAGCAAGGGAAAAACCACGTGGCAATGGTAGCTTCAAGGCTTCATAATGCATCAACGATACTCTCATACAATAACATTCTCTTAACAACTCTTTTCAAGTGCTAACAACCAAGCACTTAGGTGAGCCAAGCTTACAACCAAGCCTTCCAAGCTCTAACCTCCAAGTTACAACATGCAACTCCATACGATGCTAACATCCATAACATCCAAGGTGAACTCCAAAGCATCAACCTCTATCTTCAAACATGAGCCGAGTTAACAAGCATCTAGGCTTCAACCCAATGGATTACCATGCTTACAAATAAAGCATACAATGCTTATAACCAAAGCATACAAGGTGAGCTCATGGATTCAACCTCCAAACGTGCAATTCCAAGGCTTACATGGATCCTTAAGGGGAATCCATCAAATGGATTCGATTGGATTACATCTTGGATTAGCAATACAAAGGAGAATGCATGTTATAAATAGCATTTACATGAGAGAAGAGAGAGGGAGAGACAAACAACATAATGGCACCAAAAAAATGTACAACACATGAGTGGGTGTATAATGATCCTTAGTGGTTGTTTGTCTCTATGTGAAAAAGTCCACAAAGGTATATCCACCTTTAGACAAGATCATGGGCCACCTCTATGTGGCTCCAAAACATGTGCTCCACTGCACAAGTGAGTCCGAACATTAGTAGTGTTCATCTTGTCTTCATCTCCAAGGGTCAACAAAGTGGATGTTCCACTTTAGACAAGATCCAAGCCACCCCATGTGACTCCTAGAATTGTGTCCCACTTACACATGTGAGGGCAATCAACAACAATTCTCTTCTTCATCCATGTGAATACATAAGTCCAAAAGGTGTTGCAATCACCATTTGACTTTCGCACACATGTGAATCATGGGTCTCCATATAAATTTGACCCATACATGACCTCTTATCTTTTACATCACATGACAAACCCATGTGACTCACCAAGGACAAAACCCATGGCCTCTAGTGGAGTGTTATGTCCCACACTTGTCACATCATCTTGATCACACTTGAGACCCTCCATGGGCCTACACCACATCACCTTCCAACCACATCACTTGCATGACACATCACCAACATCCCACATCATCTACATCACCTATAGACACCACCACCTTGCAATACATGCATACCACATGCCACATCATCCGTATTCTATGTCACCATGCATAGTGTTTGTGAATAGTGGCTATGAATATTAGCTTCACATCTAGTAGGAAGAGTACAACATCATCCAAAAGCTAAATTTAAATGGATGGAGTCATTTCCCATATTTCATACTGATGACAAGTATCACAAAGGTGTTATTAATTAGATCCCATGAAGATAATTTATATCTGAATTAATTCTACTGCATCGCCCCAGATGTAATCCACACGATCATAACACTTTTGCATGAAGGGCATACCACCCACAAAAATGATGGAAAAAATAATGATAGTACAAGCTTGATAGCCATGATTACATGGACAAAAGTCAATAATCAAGAGCCTTGTCAATTCAAAACATCAAAGATATTAAATTCTAGTTTACAACAAAGGCCATTATTTAGAAGGTATATTACACAAACAAATGAGATGCAATAGTGAAAAAAGTGTGCAGATAGTATATGACATGGTCTCCACATGCATATAGTATGATCTAGCTACTGCATTCCATAAACAATAATTGGCGAACCTCCACAAAATAAAGAAAGGTAAAATTATCCATGACTTATGCTATGGTTCACTTTTATTAGTATTGGCAATGAAATTTATACATATTAGTTCTATACATTATGGGTTAGTAGAATGGAGTTCAAATTCACCCATAGGAGACCAAATAACAGTTTTAATAGAAGGTATCTTTATAGTGCATGAGGTAAGAAATTTTCTTCAATGGGATATAATGACTAGGAATATGGTAGAGGGGAGATTCTGTATTTCCAGATAAATCATTCAAAAATATCATACATAATTCTAATTCAAAATAGATACAGAAAACATTTACATCGATCCTTTTGCTAGAAATGTTGCACCCCTTCCACCCCTACCCTATGAAGTCGGTGGTGAACAATTTGAGGCAATACTTATTGGCATTCAGAGTCTACCATTGGAACCTAGGGCACAACGATTCATCAATGAACTAAGGGTGGGTTTTCAACAGAGGGAGGAAGAAGAGGAGATCCCTAAAAATGAAACACCATTATCACAAAAATAAATAGATGCATCTTAGCCTCAACCTAGTACACGTAGATCCTCAACATTAAGAAGACAATTCATAGATATGTAAACTCTTAATGATAAAGAAGAAGAAGAGGACATAACTACATTTGTAGTCAAGGATTCTATCACCAGAGAGGAAATGGAAGAAGAAGAGATGGCAGTAATGAGTACTCCCCCTTAGGAAGAAGAAAGTATCACTTGGAAAAGACTTTTTCTCGAAAACCAAAGTTAATATTCAAGTAGTAGAGGAACCTAAGGTATCCACCACAACATCACTAACAGTTGGCTAAACACTACTACAAATGAGTGGATGGAAATGGGGAAGAAGTCTTTCATCATAATTAGAGCACAAGGGAAAGAAAAAAAATGGTAAAACCTAAGGGCTGACCCAAAACACTTGTGACATACTCAGAAACAAAGCCCTTCGAACAGGGGGATGAAGAAGAAATAAAGATAGATAAAGAGATGGAGGTTATTGCAGAGGTACCAAACATGAACACTCTCCTATATATGTGCCACAATAAAGGTGGAGTATATTAAGTGATCAGCCTACATAATAATTTGGATGCCTCATGAAAGAATAGTATGGTAAGAACAACTATACTCTATGAAACTTAGTCCATATGAGTTGGATGATATACTAGGCATCCTTCCAAAATATTTTCAAGATATACTCATCCATATAAAGGAAAGGAGCAAAGAGGCTAAAATGACAATTGAAAAATACCGTGAGAAGACTTTAAGAAAAATGGCTGCAAAATCTCAAATGTTTCCTACTAACCGAAAAAGACTACAACTCCAATCAACAAAATAAAAAATTAAGCAAAAGATATATCTATTTTTTGAGGCCCTAGAAAAGCAAAAACTGTTGGAAAGGACCAAAGCATTAGAAGAGGAAATCATCTAACAATGCAAGCAACTAGAACAGTAACTTTAAGAAGAAACTCAAAAAATTCAAGAGATTAAAGAGTCAACCACTCAAAAGTTTAGACAACTATTAGAAAAGGATAAGGTGGAGAAATAATAAGCAGAGAGAACGAGAATAGAAAAATAAGACGAATAAAAAATAATATTAGAAGAATAAAAAATTGAAAGACATAAAAATGAAGAGGAATAAAAAAGAAAAGCACAAGAAAGGAGGAGAGTTGAAGAGGAAAACTAGAAGAAACTAGCAGAAGAGGAGGATAATAGAAATAAAAATGCAAAATTACAAGAGAAAAAAAGAAATGAAAATGAGGCAGAAAAAAATAAGAGGAAAAAGAAAAAATAGAAAAGGAATCAAAAGGGAAGAGGGAGGTGAGTAGCCCTCTATAAGTTCTAGACCAATAGGAGAGACCATTTAAATTTCAACACATAATATTTTGATAAAATTGGGAATGGTCCAAAGTAACACATTTACTCCTATGAACCCCCTGAAGTGAATAAAATCAGAATTAGCAAGGCATAGACAAGTTGCATCCACCATCATGGTGCCAACAAGTTTTCTTTAGCCTGTTGCATGAGGTCAAACTCAAGTAACCCTATAAAGTTTGGCCCCAATAGAAAAATAATAGTTGGGGAAACTCTCACTAAGAGTGCTAGAGTATATTAGATGGTGTGGTGTGTGAGTCTTGAGCAAGGCATCGAAACATGTCTCAATGCATTAACCAATACTCGACCACAATATGATCCTCATACAACCTTGCCAATAGTGAAACAATTGGAGGATACTGTGGATAAAATTATGAATAATGTGGGAGCCACAGTTGACAAAAATCTCATAAAACTTGAAGCCATGGAGGACTATAAGATTTGTTAGGACCACTCAAAGAATAAAATTAAACAAGAAGAGTATAAAACAAGGAACAAGTAGGGAAATTGTAGGAGATAATGGGAGATGTAGCTACCTAATTTTCTTATTCACTCAGTTCACCCTTTTAGACACAAGATAAGAAGGTAGAAATGGAAGCCATGGAAAAAAATTGAGTGCTTCCTCAACTAGCTTTGAGAGCCAACACATCCCATCCAAGGTAGAATGAGTTAAGATGATATCTCTACATGAGTAGTATAAGGAGAAATAGTTACAATTAATATCAATTTATGAGGATATAGAAGATTATGGCACTTATCTATTCACCCAAATGGAAAAGATGGAGTTAAAAATCAAAGATGATGAAAATTAATTACAAATATTAGAAAAACCTTCATTTTCGAATGATATGTTAAGAGGTACAATCACTAAGATGAGGAGGGGTGAATCAATGATGCTAGATAATCCAAACTTCAATTCGAATCCTTTCAAACCCTTAACCAAATAACATTATCATTCATGAAGCATACACATCATTTATAGTAATGGACAAGAAAAATAAACAAGATCACACACATAACACAAGATCTATGTGGGAAACCCTCTAAGGGAATAAAACCCACCAGAACTTATAAAATGGACTACATTCCTATAATAATAGGATCCAAATTTAGACCAACACCAACTGATCAAGGAACACCCATCCCTTAATTTAGTGAGACATCAATCTCACAATGAGGAACCAACCCCCTAGGCAACCAATCACCCACTCATCTACCTTGATCTGATCTCCACCTCTGATCTAATGTCTTCTACACCTAATGGACTTATCTTTTTTGCACTCTTTTTCACCCTTCTATCTCTCTCAAAATAGCCTCTAGGGCTTACTCGCTCAATTAGCTTCTTCTAGGCTTATTAGGTCTAATAACTTATGTATTCATCTTTATCAACTCAAGTAGATAAACATGTCTAATCTTTGTCAAATTCTAATGGTACTCACTGACCTGTACCTTCTATCCCAAAGGTTCTCTCCTTTGCTCAATTCCACACTTGCTCAACTCTATTCTCTTGTAACTCATCACATACCCTCAAATTTGCTCATACAAGCAATGCATTCAAACACCCCTTTTGGATCACTCTAGGCTTCTTCGGTCATCTTCAATCTGTTTTGTACTTCATTCCATCTATTGAGCACACTCCCTCTGATCTCTTTCCTTCATCTCTATCTTCTTCTTTCTCAACACATCCACATTCAAGTCTAGAAACCATTACCTTGGTCTTCACTCTTTATAGAGTCTTTATGAATATCAACTTCTAGATCAGCCATAATACTTGTCTTAACCCTTAAGACATCTATCATGCTAAGACATAGCTCAAATTAATTTTCATGGGTCGGTCATAGCATCCATGGGTCACACTTAAGCAACGACACCTTTTAATTAGGTCTTAATAGCCCTTATAAGTCTCATGGAGACCTATTACCTATTTAGCACTTCATCAAGCAAAACAAGATCACTTTCAAATAAATGGGTCCACTTCATATATATTCAGGTGATTACCCCCGCCAAAATGCTCTTCTATTAAAGCACAATTTACTCAAACATTGTCTTGTACTATGAACGAACAAGCAATTAGCTTAAAACAATAATAAATGCATTTGTACAGACAATCAAACCTCCAAACCAATTTTTTTGGATAGCCCTTGAAATTATATACAACTTTGCCTTTTACACCACCATCAAATTCTACCATATGCTCAATATATAGATCAAAAACCCATCACTAGTTTTCTTCTACAAATTTGAATATTTAAATTCCAACAGTCACTGTGTAAAGTAGAAAGATTTATACACATGTTTTTATCTCATGTCCCCTAACAACTTTGAACAAATAAAATTCATTGATCTCCTCATGAGCTCCCTGTCTTTAACTCTTTAATACTCACCATTGATCTTAGATCCTCGCTTCTGAGATCAAGCCACTTAGTAGCTTGTGTGCCCTCTGCGTATCCTGCAGTCAATCTCCAATGAAATTCCACCACTTGGTAGCCCCACGTGCCTACTGAGCATCTTTTAACTTATTGACTTAATATGCACCATTTATCTTTGATATGTGCTACCGAGATTGAGACACTTGGTAGGCTCGCATGTCTTCTATGGACCCTGCTTGTCAGACTCAATGCACTTATGCCAATTGGCAGTCCTGCGTGCATTCTGAGCACCTTGCTCACTTTTTAGATCACTATCTGACAAGATCATGTCATCTATTAGATATTTATCTAATCAAATTGAAATCTTGCCACAGATCTTCATCACTTGATTAAACGTTCATTGTAGATCTTTGATATCACAAAATTGGTTATGGGAACTTAGTGAACTCTGTCTGAGAAGCCAACTTTGCACCTTAATAAGTTTTGCAACACTCCATGTCCAGACCTAAATATTGAACCATATGATCTCCTCACATAGAGGAATCCATCCAGGCATCAAACTACTCCTGAAACCTTCACACCTATGAAATATGATGTTATCAAACTGCTTACTCAGTCTTATATGCTAAGATGACTACTTGAACCTAGACCTTCATATGACTGCCCTGATGAGTTCCGTTCACTTTCATAAGCACTCAAAACACCCCATAAGTTATTTGCAACATGTCCATACCATCAATACCATCCATCAATTGCCTCACTAAATCAAACACTAAAGAACCATGCAAGAACAATGAAGCTCATTGAAGCACACTTTGTCATTGTCATTATGGCACACATGACACCTTATCAACATCCTTGTTCACCTTAGAGACATCATTGACAAACCTACAACATGATATAGTGATGATAGATAAGGATAACATGGCCTTATAAGATAAAATTATGGAAGCAAATGCAATTCTCCTGAACTGGGATGCTTTTTCCAAGGAGATGATGAACAAGTATGGAGTCTACCCGAGGTAGGGGAATATATATTGTAATTGAAAAAAATTGACAAGAAAATTTTGTTAAAATTAGTTTAATTATGTTTTGATACCTATCAACACTTTAGAGTTATTTGGAAGATGAGCCAAAGGTATAAAAGTCAAGAAAATATTAGCAGGATTCTGTATCGACTAAAGGTTCAAACCATAAATATCGAGAGTTGATTATTTTAATGTAGTAGCATGACACTTCTCTAGGTCAAAAAAATAGAGGATTCTATTGACTAGGTGTTGCAGTAAGAAAGAATACTTGTTTTAAATAGATGACAACTTGATTAGAGGAAGTGTGTGTCTCACATAGACATTATTGTTGAGTTGTTTTGTACTGAGTTGATATTTATACCACAACATTGTAATAGATTAGGGACATAGCATAAAAGAGATAAGATATATATAAGAATCGAAAGACTCAGTAGGCTTAAATCCACAGACTCTGCAGGAAGAGAAATCTACGAACTCTGCAGGAAAAGAAAATCTACGGACTCTGCAGATCAAGTTCAACGGGTTTCACAAGGTGATTTATACGGACTGTGAAGGAAAGAAGTTAGTTTTCAACACTTAAGCTATTTCAAAGTCAGTTCAATAACCAAGTTCAACCAAAAGAGTTCATCGGCAAGCTTCTAAGCAAGGACTGAACCATTGAACCTTGAAATATTTTGGCTCAACGAGCTCAACAAGTTCAAAGGTTCAACATCAGCAGCAAGAGTTCAACCGCTTCTAGGTTCAAAGGCTTCTACAAGCAGGTTCAATCAAGGTTCAACAAGTTTTCGAGGCTTGAACCATTGAACCATTGAACCACTTTGGTTCAAAGGTTCAATGGATTCAAGGTTCAACAGGTTCAATGCGTTTGCTTCAACGAGGATCAAAAGGACTTAGCCAAATCAAAGGGAATGAACCATTGAACCGTTGAACCAAAGTTGGTTCAACCAAGCGGTTCAATGCTTCGGTTCACTCAAAGGGTTCATCAAATGGTTCAATGGCTTTTGGTTCAATCAAAAGGGTTCATCGGCTTGAACCATTTTGGTTCAAAGCTTGGTTCAACGGTTGGTTCAAAGGAACAGTTTAATGCAAAAGTTCAAAAGAGCCTCCCGAAGGACAAGTGCCCTTGCGGAGGGTACTTGGTTGATAAAAGTACTTTCAGAAGCCGCAAAGGTAAATTATTTCAAAATTTTGTTTAAGGTAGCTGAAAGACAAAGGGATTTCTTTCAATAAAAAGACTAAGGCATAATTCTTTCAGACTTTTTGTCTGAAGGAATTCCTTTAGACAAAAAGTTTGAAGGAATTCAGCAAAGTTGTAGGAGGAAAGCCTGAAGGAATTTTTGAAGGCCAAAGACAAAACAAATTCTTGCGGACTTTTTTCCATGGGAAATTGTCTGCGGACTTTTTGCCCGCAGGAAAATGCTCGTAGAAAAAGCTTGGGGAAAATGTCTATGGAGAAAACCTGGGGAAAAAGTCCACGGGAATGTCTGCGAAAGACTCCAAAGAAAAAGCCGCCGAAGGACCCCGAAGGGTAGGTGCCCTTGCGGAGGACTCTCGGCTACCAAATTAAAAGACACTTCTCAAAGCCAAAGGGTCACCTTCCCTTTGAGAGGATGCAAAACAGGAAAGCCAAAGAAAGACCAAGGGGTGACGTGCCTGAAGATGTCAAATTCTAGAACAACGAACTATCCGTTGAAAGCATATTGATGGGTGCGTGAACGTCAATTTCAAAGCTCATAAAATAGCCGTTGATCCTTGTAGATTTAAATCTATGGTCCCAAATGCATTCAAAGGCTTTAAGGCCAAGACTAGCAAAAAGCGATTAAGGAACAAAGTATCAGATTGAATCAAGGACCTGATTCAATTAATTAGAAAAAGAGGAATGATGAAGAAGGATTAGATCACTAGGTGGACATTGAAAGTTGCAAAATTTCAATAGCGTGACTTGTTTCTCTGCATTGAGAAAAACAAATGGGTAGATGCCCCTAAATTTCAGCCTGTCTCCTTAACAAATTTCAATGTAACATGATGTGTTATAGTTCCCGAGTCCTTCTTGAAGAGGCTATATAAGGGACTCTCTTTTATTGTAAATGGATCTCTTTTTGATAATCATAACGAAACTCTACCCAAATTGAAAGGCATTATTGAGACTTTGAGCTCAGATTGTTGATCATATTTTGTTGTTCGAATAAGAAAGCAAGTGATTTTTTAGACTTTGTGTTGTGATATCTTTGTTGTTGAGGAAACTGTTCTTATGTCTTTTTCCTTAATATATCTTATGTTCCTTTAATTCAACAAGCAAAATTAGTGACAGCAGTCAGGAAGGTGCTCTGAAGAGTCAATTGTGGAGAGACTTTGTGCCCCCATAATTGCTTTTAGTGTGTTTTCTTTTCATTTATGTGTAAAAGAATTTGGAATGACTTTGTGCCCTCATTGTCTTTTGTATCTTACTCTTGAGTAATTCAGGGGGAGACTTTGTGCTGCATTTCAATTTGCTGGTTACTACGTCTTTGGTTACATTTTGCTATTACTATCAAGAGTATTCTTGTGGTTTGCTGAATAGTACTTTTGAAAGAAGAGGAGTGATGTCTGTCATTTCCCTTGAGTTTTTCCTTTGATTTGCACACATCATCTCTGAAGAAAGAGAGATGGATGGTTTGTCCTACCCTTGAGTATTATTTTCTGTTTATATACATATATAGCATATCTATAGGGAACCTCCCCTTGATGAGAGGAGGGATCAGTCTCCTTTTGATGTGGTAAACCTACACATTTGGATGACTAATCTTCTTACTTTGGCTGATCAGACTTATTTTATTTATCAGTACACTAATCGACAAAATATTCAACCAACAATTTTTTACGACTCTACTGAGGAATATAACCCATTATTGTTATAACCTATCCATTGTACTCTGCTATGAAAGAGCGACTTGCTCCAGTGTTTTTTCATTGTTAAAATTTTCCTCCCAACCTCGCACAACAATTTTTGGCGACTCTACTGGAGATATACATAATTTTGTGTAATTTAAAATCTCAAGTTTCAGATTGAAACATCACCTGTGTCTTACCCATTATCATTATAACCCTTATCCATTACAGACTCTGGCGACTCCGTTTCATGTCTTACTCATTATCTATTTATACCTTACCATATTCTTCCACCTCCATTATTTTATCTGGTCTACAAAAACTAGAGTTGCTGGAAAAGAGTGCACAGTTTAAAGACTCAAGCTTCAAATTGAAGCAAGGTCAATTCTTTTCCATTTTTGTTTTACAATCTAGCAGATTCAAGGTATACATGAAGCCAAAGGGCTAAAGGTATCATTGACCCTGTATTTGAGTTGGTACAGCAAAGTGATTTTGATCTATTTTTTTCACCATCTCGTCTCCAATAAACTAAGAGCTTTCCTCCTACTAAAGTCAGATCTCCATTGCCAAATGAAGTATCTACTTTTGTTGTTGATAAAGCTTTGCCAATAATTACCCCTCTGAGATTTGTTATCCCTCCTTTTCATAATCCTATAATGGCAGTTCAAGGCCCCTGAGGTAATGCTTTTGGTCCTCTCAATATTACTCCACCTCTACATGAGCTTCCACGCAATTCAAGGAAGAAGTTTCCCAAATTCTATGGTGATGGGAAAGTTCATCTTGATGAACACATTGCATCCTTCAGCATAGCTTGTGGAGTAATCAGAGTAGAATTTGAAGATGTAGCAGTCAAGCTTTTTGTGGAGACACTACAAGTTGTTGCTGCAGATTGGTTTTATCATCTACAGGCTTGGTTAGTGACTGATTGGAATATTCTCAAAGATAAGTTTGAAGCCAGATTCAAACCTATAGAAGATGCACATGCACTTTTGGTTCAACTTACACAGATGAAAAAAGATCCTCATGAACCAATGAGAGACTTCATAGCCAAATTCGACAAACTGAGGAACATAATTCTTGTAATAGCTCAACCTACAGCTGAGAATCTCAAATGCTTTTTCATTAATTCTCAGTTGCCTGAAGTCAGTTTTATTTTGAGACGTGCTGGTCAAATAGATCTTGTTGTAGCTCAACTTTTGGCCACTGAGGTAGAAGATGATCTCATCTTAACAAGGAAGATAAGAAGAGATTCAAACAGAAATAGACCATCATCTTCTGAATATTCATCTACAGGCACCACTGATCCAATGGTGTAAAAGTTGAAAAATGAAGTGCTAGCCTTGAAAAAGCAAATGGCGCAAGGAATGTCTTCTGCTCCTTCATACAGAGACATGCCAAGAAAGACATTCCCAAATCAGTCATATCAGGGCAATGCTACCAGGAATCAAGGGCAACAAAATCACCTTCCTCCCCCACAAGGAAAACTTTCCCTAGAAGCTCCTCCAACTAATTCAACAATGGGATATCTTGAAGCAAAATTAGAGTTCTTTTTTCAGCCTGAATTGAATCAAGAAAATGACGTTGATCTCTTTGAAGACAATCAAGAAGAATCAGTTGGCGACTCCCACATTGGTTTCTTGAACTACCAGGATGAATTTAGAAGCAAAGGAGAAGCTTTTGATGGATCATATGCAGTGTTTACTAGGTCCAAGAACCAATCAGTCTAGCAAGCTAATAAAAAAAGACACAAGAGCAACCTCAACCAACAATTACAATTGTTAAGCGTGGAACCACTCTACCTTTTCAGTCAAAGGATCTGGTGATCACCCAAAATGTAAGTACATCAATTTCACCTTCACCTTCTACTTCAATCTCACAAACTAGCCCTCCTCCCATCCCTCCTAAAACTCAAAAAGTTGAAGTACCTTTCTCTGTACTTAGCTCAATTCAGCCATTTGACATAATCAATCATATCAAAAAGACAAAAATATAAATGTCTGAATTTGAATATTTTCAAGCTAATCATGATTAATTGGATAGGTTGGTCCAATGTGTCAAGAATCAAACCATCCCTGCAAGACAAGAGGTTAAGAAAATAATTCTTGATTCCCCAAAGAACATGCCCATTCCAAATAATCTTGTCATTACTCCTCTAGTGGCCCCTAAAAAAATAGAACCTTTCTATGTTTACCTGTTAATAAATGGTTATCAACTCAATAATTGCATCATTGATTCTAGGGCATCTGACAATGTCATGCCTGCTAAAGTAGCTGAATCTCTTGGTCTCACACTGACCATGACATTTGAGAGATGTTTTTCTATGTAAAACAAGAAAGTACCATTGCTAGGGCAAATCAAAGATGCTCAATTTGCATTTGTAGCCTTTTCAGACAAGAAAATCAAGATGATTGTCTTGGTGGCTGACATCTTAGCATCCTATGGCATTTTGCTTAGATGAAATTTCTGCAAGGACGTGGGAGGAGAACTAAGCATGGACATGTCTGAAGTAAGGATCTCTGTAGAAGGCGTAATGAAGAGATTGCTCCTTAAAAATGAGGTAAAATACGTGGTCACCCAAACATCAGCCCCTGCAGCACAAATTCTATTTGAGTCTTCAGGTAGGGGTAATTATTTTTTTATCATAAAAGATGTTCATGTTTCTATAGATGAAAGTCCTGTAGTTGACAATTCAGAAATTGATCCAAACAAGACTTCAAGAGAATTGGTAGGACATAGTACAAGTAAGGAAGGATCTTCCATCTCTAATGAAGAGAAATTTGATAAAAAATCAGCTTCTGATGATGCTTCGATCCTGAAATCCAATGGCAGCAATTTTTCCACCAACGATGGAGTTGGAACTGTGTTGATATCTCCTCAAGGAGATATTCTTCCTTCATGAAAATTGCAAGTCAGCAACACTAACAACACAGTTGGATGCGAATCTCTGTTGCTCGAATTGAAGAGTGTTCAAGATGAAAAAATCAAACTCCTTCACATCAAAGGAGATGCTAAGCTGATAGTTTGTCAGGAGTTTGATGTGGACAATCCAACCATATGATGGACTGAAACAGAAGAACAATCAATTACGGTAATGGACCATGCTGCTATAAATCAAAATCAGGGAAAGGAATCCTTCATCAAGAGAGCAAGGAGTTATGGTTTCCAGTTTGAAGACCACATCTTGCCATGGGACAAGAAGAAAAAGCCAAGGGGAAGACGCAAAAAATTGGTTTCCTGGTGGAGAACTTCATTTGCCCGTCACCATTTCTAGGGGCAAAATGTCTTCTTGCTAGTTTATCAGAATAGAGCACTATTTTCACTGTCTCCCAAAAAATAGCATCTAAAATACTTCAATTCTTGAAGTATCAGATCATTCCATCTGTACATATATATATTTGTATAGTTTTTAATTCTTTTTTGCTTTGTTTGTTTCTTTTTTTGATGCCTTTCATTTCTGGGTAGCATGACTCCGTAGCCTAATGGTACACATGAAGACACTAGAGATTCTGAATTTTACTCCCTTCAATTCTTTTTTACAATTGATAGAAGTTCTCCAACTAGAGCCAGCTGTTGTCCCCCAAAAATATCACTCATTTTTTGGACAATATTTAAACTATTTTGGTCCTACAGACCAAAATTATCTCTTTCTTTTTTGAAATTTGTCCTAGGCATTCAAATTTCTCATTTTTCAAGCTTTTCAAAAATCTACAGACTCTGCAGGCTAGAATCTACGAACTCTACAGGAAGGAAATCTACAGACTCAGCAGGCTTAAATCTACGGACTCTGTAGGAAGAAAAATTTATGGACTCTGGAGGAAAAGAAAATCTATGAACTTTGTAGATCAAGTTCAACAGGTTTCACAGGGTGATTTCTACGGACTATGCAGGAAAGAAGTAAGTTTTCAACAATTAGGCGATTTCAAAGTTGGTTCAATAACCAAGTTCAACCAAAAGAGTTCATCGACAAGCTTCTAAGCAAGGACTGAACCGTTGAACCTTGAACCATTTTGGTTCAACAGGCTCAACAAGTTCAAAGGTTCAACATCAGCAGCAAGAGTTCAACCACTTCCAGGTTCAAAGGCTTCTACAAGCAGGTTCAATCAAGGTTCAACAAGTTTTCGAGGCTTGAACCATTGAACCACTTTGGTTCAAAGGTTCAAACGGTTTAAGGTTCAATAGGTTCAACACGTTTGGTTCAACAAGGATCAAAAGGACTTAGCCAAATCAAAGGGAATAAACCATTGAACCGTTGAACCAAAGTTGGTTCAACCAAGCGGTTCAATGTTTCGGTTCACTCAAAGAGTTCATCAAACAGTTCAATAGCTTTTGGTTCAATCAAAAAGGTTCATCGACTTGAACCATTTTGGTTCAAAGCTTGGTTCAACGGTTGGTTCAAAGGAGCGGTTCAATGCAAAAGTTTAAAAGAGCCTCTAGAAGGACAAGTGCCCTTGCAGAGGGTACTTAGTCGATAAAAGCACCCTTCAAAAGTCTCAAAGGTAAATTCTTTCAAAATTTTGTTTAAGGCAGTTGAAAGACAAAGGGATTTCTTTCGAGAAAAAGACTAAGGCATAATTCCTTCAAACAAAAAGTCCGAAGGAATTTGGCAAAGCTGCAGGAGGAAAGCCCAAAGGAATTTTTGAAGGCCAAAGACAAAACAAATTCTTGCGGACTTTTGTCCGCAGGAAATTGTCTGCAGACTTTTTGCCCGCAGAAAATGTCCAGGGAAAATGTCTGCAGAGAAAGCCTAGGGAAAAAGTTCATGGGAATGTCTGTGAAAAACTCCAAAGAAAAAGCCGCCGAAGGACCCCGAAGGGCAGGTGCCCTTGCGGGGGACTCTCGGCTGCCAAATTAAAAGACACTTCTCAAAGCCAAAGGGTCACCTTCCCTTCAGGAGGATGCAAAACAGGAAAGCCAAAGAAAGACCAATGGGTGACATGCCTGAAGACGTCAAATTCCAGAACAATGAACTAGCCATTGAAAGCATATTGACGAGTGCGTGAACGTCAATTTCAAAGCTCATAAAATAGCCGTTGATTCTTGTAGATTTAAATCTACGGTTCCGAATGCATTTAAAGGCTTTAAGGCCAAGACTAGCAGAAAGCAATTAAGAAACAGAGTATCAGATTGAATCAAGGATCCAATTCAATTAACTAGAAAAGGAGGAATGATGAAGAAGGATCAGATCGCCATGTGGACATTGAAAGTTGCAAAATTTCAATAGCATGACTTGTTTCTCTGCATTGAGAAAAACAAATGGGTAGATGCCCCTAAATTCTAGCCTGTCTCTTTAACAAATTTCAATGTAACATGATGTGTTATTGTTCCCAAGTCTTTCTTGAAGAGGCTATATAAGGGACTCTCTTTTATTGTAAATGGATCTCTTTTTAACAATCATAACGAAACTCTGACCAAATTGAAAGGCATTACTGAGACTTTGAGCTCAGATTGTTGATCATATTTTGTTATTGGAATAAGAAAGCATGTAATTTTTCAGACTTTGTGCTGTGATATCTTTGTTGTTGAAAAAATTGTTCTTATGTCTTTTTCCTTAATATATCTTATGTTCCTTTAATTCAACAAGTAGAATTAGTGACAGCAGTCAAGAAGGTGTCCTAAAGAGTCAACTGTGGAGAGACTTTGTGCCTCCATAATTGCCTTTAGTGTGTTTTCTTTTCATTTATGTGTAAAGGACTTTGGGACGACTTTGTGCCCTCATTGTCCTTCGTATCTTACTCTTGAGCAATTCAGGTGGAGACTTTGTGATGTATCTCGATTTGCTAGTTACTACGTCTTTGGTTACATTTTGTTGTTACTACCAGGAGTATTCTTATGGTTTGCTAAATAGTACATCTGAAAGAAGATGAGTGTTGTTTGTCATTTCCCTTGAGTTTTTCCTTTGATTTGCATGCATCATCTCTAAAGAAAGAGAGATGGATGGTTTGTCCTACCCTTGAGTATTATTTTCTATTTATATACATATATAGCATATCTATAAAGAACCTCCCCTTGATGAGAGGAGGGATCAGTCTCCTTTTGATGTGGTAAACCTACACATTTGGACGACTAATCTTCTTACTTTGGCTGATCAGACCTATTTTGTTAATCAGTACGCTGATCGACAAAATATTCAACCAACACAATGGTGAAAAAATTAATCCATTTTGATATATATATATATATATCACTCTGACGCAGGAGGAGGAACTAGGGCTTCATGGTAGAAGTGGTGGAGATTTTTGACAACATCAATGGCGAATCTATTGAAGCTCGATAGATGTAGGCAGATCCATTACACACATGGTGGTAATGCAAGAGCAGTGTCACTCTTTATTAAGGATATTCAGAGGATTTTTAGGAGAACAAAGTGGAAGGAAAATATTGAAGGAGGATTTCATTTATCATGTTTGGTTTGAATCAGGTATTGATTCATAGTATTTTGCCAGAAGGAGATGAGGGGCATGTTAGTCAAACAAATTTTAACTGGTTGGTTGTGAAAATTTGATTCCTATGCCTTTTTCTAGTTTGGGACTCTTTTGTTTGACAAAATACTTGCTTTGCAATGAAGGTTGGATGTCTTGGGACAACATTCTTGAACATTTGCTTACCTGTTTTGCTTCCTTTTGTTTCTTTTTGATCATTTGTATGTTGAGTAAAGAATGCTATTTTTTGCTCCAATAAAGAAAACTTTTGGGTAAGTTCTATGGATTACTCTCTACTTAGGCAACATTCTTCAAGTGTTCCACATCCTTGGGATGATGATGCTCAGTTAGTTGATTACTATGTCGACCAGCTTGAAGGTAGGGCTCTTTTCTCAAAGGATATTTGGGGGAAATCTATCTTTCATCGGTCTAATATCAGGTATCCTACCTCTAGGAATAAGGAAACTCTTTATATTCTCCTAGCCTCTTCTCCTCACTCCCAAGGATCCTAGGAAGGTGGTTCTTGCTTTATAGGGGCAACCCAAGAAATATGAAAGGTTTCCTCTTTTCTTTTTGAGGTTGCTAGGAACAACAAACATGATTTATTTTTTACCAAACGAGTTAGGACTAACATGAATTATGATGAGACTAAGTTTAATTTTCATGATCTTGGTCATTCTAACTTTTTAGAAGCAGGAGTTAATCAACAGTATTTAGATATGCCTATCCCTACATCACCTCTCCCTCTTCCAGAGAAGGATAAGTTATTGGTTTTCCCTAAGGTGTCTTTCAAGAAAAAGGGTAAAAAATTTGTCAAACTTTGGGGGAAAAAAAGGGTTTCAATTTGGATCACGTATCAGAGATGGCTAACATAGCTTTAACAGACAGTTTATTTTGACATAGGATCTCTACCCAAAATTTAGTAAAATGGATGAACAATGTTTTGGAAGCCATTCATTTGCTACTCTCCTATTTCTCATGATTTGTTTCGAGGTTGGTTAGCTTTTGTTTTCAAATCCCCTGAAGATGTTAATGTTATTTTGGCTCACAGGTGGTTTTGGGAGACTATCCCTCTTACTCGTAAGAGGTGGATGCCTGGATTTGATCCTCGTGTGGTGAAATTGTTGACTCAACTTGTGTGGGTCAAGCTCTCGGGTTTGACGATCGAACTCTAGACTCAGGACATCTTTAAGGCCATAGGTGATAACATACAGACCTTTTTAGAGGTGGACACTAGCTATCTAAATGATCTTTTAAGAACTTTGGCAAAAAAAATAGTTGAACTAAATTTGCAGGAGGGATTAGAAGCAGACCTTGTTTGGAATATGGCTCTTGGATACATACACAAAATATTGATTATGTTGGTATACCCTTTAGGTGTATTAGATGCCATGCTTATGGGCATTTAGCAATTGATTGCTCTCTTTAGTTCACACATAAAAATAGGAAAGGGAATATGCCTTCTCATTAGAGTGATTTGGAGTTGGACTCTAGTAGAGAGGAAATCAATCTTCCTCAGAAGAAATCTGATTATCAGAGCTATCCTTTGAATCTTCACCAGTCCAAGGAAAATCCCTCACTTATCCCTAGAATGGGTGATGAAAATTACTTGATTTGTGATGTTGAAGCTTTCTTGGCTCCCCCTCCCAGTGTCCTTAGGGATGTGATGCTATTTGTGTTAGGTTGTGGAGCTAAAAGCTTCACTGATGCAAACAGAGGAGGAGGATGCAGAGGAGTTTGTTGTTGTCACAGTCGCCGACATCGGTCAGGCCAACCGACGTCGGCAGGGAAGAGACAGGAAAGCAACCGATGTTGGTCATGGATCGGTCGGCGTCGGCACCCCCAGGCAGACAGGAACCGACGTCGGTCACCTGTGTGGTTCGGACTGTGAATGTTACGGGCAGTTAGCTAACGAACCAAGTGTTTGCATGTCAAGAGCCAATTTTAGACTCAAAGATGCGGATCTAATTATTGTAATTAGATGTCTAATTATTGTTTGGATGAGATCTATATAATAGACTCATGGATTGTATTGTACGTTGTTCTAGTTTGAGTTGAGCAAAGTTTGCTTCTTCTATGTGTGAGGTGAGCAAGGGTGTTCCTCCTAGTTCCACAGCAGTGCCAAGGTGGGTGCTGGGTTTGGAGAATCAGCAGGGTTCTTCATGTATGTATGATCTTGGTCATTAGGTGAGCATGGCTACTTTAAGAGATCTACATGGTAAGTAAGATCATTGATCTACATGTATATGTGTGTGCAAGGTCAAGGTTCACAGGTGTACAGAACTAGATTGATTTGCAGGTGTGCAAGATCAGAGAGGACAGCAACACAACAGGGAGTAGTATCAGGCAGGATCTACTTGGAGTACAGTGTGTACTCATAGAGCAAAGAGGAAGGCAAGGGAGTTCCTTCCATAAGTAAGGTTTGTTGGGTTGCAGGTTGTTGCAGTTCAGGGGAGATCTACTTGAAGTATGTTTGTGTACTTGTGGAGTGCATGAAAAACTTGTAGAGTGCGTGGAGCACAGGTGAACTGGCAGTAGTGGATACTGGTTGGTTAGAGGTGAACACCAACTATGTGTTTGAGTTGGGTGTTGGGACCTAAGGGAGAGAGCTTTGAGAAAAGATTTACTGTTTATGCCCTAGAGGTGTGGGAGCCCTAGAGGTGTGTAAAGAAGAAGAACTGTGGTAGCCTTCTTTGTTGTATTTCCTTCTGAAAGAGTGTTAATACAAGTTGTGTATTGTCTCTCATATCATATGTTATTTCTGAATTCTAGTTACTTGTGTATTTTGGTTAATTTTCGCATATTAAGTTGCTTGGTAATCAATTGTGTGCTTCCGTTATATTTATCCCAACACGTGGTATCAGAGCTAAGGTTGCAGGGAGCAGGTTTTGTCTTTGGTAACAGGTCACTCTCAAGGGTTTCTGATTGAGTGGGAGTAGAGCAATGGCAGATGAAAGTAATCTAAGAATGGAGGAGTTGAAAAATACAGATGATCACTTACGGTCTTATGAAAAGAAAGAGCAGGTAAAAGAAAATTGTTGGTTTGTGGAAGATCAGCAAGAAGGAACTGAAGAAGCAGATGTTGCAGGTGTTGTGGCACATGATGCTCTGAGAGGTTTCTTGGATAAAGTTGAATCTTGGTTAATAGATTCTGTTGCCTCTTTCTATGCAGCCCCAGGTAGAGGAGCTGGTGAGCCTTGCCAAAGAATTGGCAAAGGAGAAGTGATGCTGAAATTGCAGGCGGCCAACACATGGGTGTTGAAGGAGGTCATGCAGGTCCCAAATTTGGAGATGTGGCTAATTTCTTCAGAGAAGTTGTGTGATGAGAGATGCACAAGAACTCTCACAGCGGATGCACTTGAATTAGCTGGTAGTAAGAAAATAGGTACTCTTTATCTACTTGTTTATATTACTGATTCTTTTTCTGTTGCGGAGACGTGGCTTCGTAGGCTTGGTCACATGAGCAGGAAGGAGATGCATGTTCTTAAGCGAAAGACAAATGTGTTTGATAGGCTTAAGAACTGGAAAGCCTTAGTTTTCTTGGAGGAGATGGCAGACAAAGACCAGTGGATGGGGCTGGATACTTCTGAGCAGGGCAGTTTGGACATGATCCTTGATTCAAAGGAGCTCGCGGGTAAAAAGTCATCACTCATAGAAAAACACAGGTATTGACGTCGGCAGGAAAATCGACGTCGACAGTAGGTAAGACTGACGTCAGTCAAGAGGACTGATGTCGGCAATAGGAGACATCAACGTCGACAGGGTTGGTAGTCAGGATAGGCGCATGGGAACCGACGTCGGTCGGATGCACACTGTGTAGTGACCAAGGTCGGTCACTGTAACAAATTTTGGGCGGACAGCATGCTGTCAAGGAGTCTCAAATGCCCATATGGAAGACTGAAGGTGGTAAGTAAGCCTCAAATTCATTATTCCTCTTCTTTATACTAGTTGTTGACTACAAAGCAGGAAGGATCCTGGAAACAGTGGGAGCGTGGCAGGAATATTATGCAGAACCAAGTGGAGACTTGGTAGGGTTGCCAGCAGGTATGGAAAGCACAGAGACGAATGGATACCTTAGTTGAAGAATAGAGAGAACGGACACATGAGACAGAAGACCAGGTCATATGGTCTTGAGGGAGCTGCAGGACAGTGGGACATAACTGACAGGTGGTACCAGGTGGATGACAAAGTAGGGCTTTAGTGAATGTCAGTATAACCATTGTGTTTGTCTTATCAGGTGGATAATGGTCACAACATTATCCTGTTGCTGTATGTGGAGGATGAGCTTGTTGCAGGTTCAGACATATAGGGTTTTGTTGAGCTAAGGGTAAGATTAGTTCAGTGGCATATCATGAGGAATTTGGAGCAGCGAAATTCTTTGACATGGGAGACATGGAGATCACAGGTTGATTTTGTCTCCAGTGGGAGCTGATGTGAATCAGGTGTTGGCAAGGTTCAGGATGCAGAGCCAGAGCACACTAAGGGTTGGACAGTTCAGTGTCCGAAATCACATAAGGTCTAGTATAGACTTGAGTTTGCCCAAGTAGTGGGTGTTGTCAGAGAGTTAGGAGCCAATTCAGGGAAGTGGGTTCTTAGGTATTTGAGAGGGACTAGCAGCAGGTATACATGTAGGGTCAGGATTTCACTACATGAGTTTGTCAGTTCGAATGTGGCAGGGTACTTGAATGACAGGAGGTGCACCCCAGGTTGTGTGGTGGGTGGTCTTCAAGGTTGATTTTGAAGAGGGATACAAGCTAAAAAATAGATTAGATGGGGTACAGATATAGGTACAGTGCAACTTTTATCTCCAAGTGGGAGATTATTAGGTTATGGAGCTAAAAGCTTCACTGATGTAAACAGATAAGGAGGATGTAGAGGAGTTTGTTGTTGTCACAGTCATCGGCGTCGATCAGGCCAACTAACGTCGACAGGGAAGAAACAAGAAAGCAACCAACGTCAGTCATGGATCGGTTGGCATCGGCACCCCTCAAGCAGACAGGAACCGATGTCGGTCACCTGTGTGGTTCGGACTGCAAATGTTACGGGCAGTTAGCTAACAAACCAAGTGTTTGCATGTCAAGAGCCAATTTTAGACTCAAAGCTGTGGATCTAATTATTGTAATTAGATGTCTAATTATTGTTTGGATGAGATCTATATAATAGACTCATGGATTGTATTGTAAGTTGTTCTAGTTTGAGTTGAGCAAAGTTTGCTTCTTCTGTGTGTGAGGTGAGCAAGGGTGTTCCTCCTAGTTCCACAACAGTGCCAAGGTGGGTGCTGGGTTTAGAGAATCAGCAGGGTTCTTCATATATGTATGATTTTGGTCATCAGGTGAGCATGGATACTTTAGGAGATCTACATGGTAAGTAAGATCATTGATCTGCAGGTGTATGTGTGTGCAAGGTCAAGGTTCACAAGTGTACAAAATTAGATTGATTTGCAGGTATGCAAGATCAGAGAGGACAGCAACACAACAGAGAGCAGTATCAGGTAAGATCTACTTGGAGTACAGTGTGTACTCATAGAGCAAAGATGAAGGCAAGGGAGTTCCTTCCATGAGTAAAGTCTGTTGGGTTACAGGTTGTTGCAGTTCATGGGAGATCTACTTGAAGTACATTTGTGTACTTGTGGAGTGTGTGGAGCACTTGTGGAGTGCGTGGAGCACAGGTGGACTGGCAGTAGTGGATACTGGCTAGTTAGAGGTGAATGCCAACTCTGTGTTTGAGTTGGGTGTTGGGACATAAGGGAGAGAGCTTTGAGGGAAGATTTATTGACGCATGGGAACCGACGTCGGTCGGATGCAGACTGTGTAGTGACCGAGGTCGGTCACTGTAACAAATTTTGGGCAGACAGCATGTTGTTAAGGAGTCTCAAACACCCATATGGAGGACTGAAGGTGGTAAGTAAGCCTCAAATTTGTTGTTCCTCTTCTTTATACTAGTTGATGACTGCAGAGCAGGAAAGATCCAGGAAACAGTGGGAGCAAGGTAGGAATATTATGCATAACCAAGTGAAGACTTGGTAGGGTTGCCAACAGGTATGAAAAGCACAGAGATGAATGGATTCCTTAGTTGAAGAATAGAGAGAACAGACACATGAGACAAAAGACCAGGTCATATGGTCTTGAGGGAGCTGCAAGACAGTGGGACAGACCAGGTCATATGGTCTTGAGGGAGCTGCAGGACAGTGGGACAAGACTGACAGGTGGTACCAGGTGGATGACAAAGCAGGGTTTTAGTCAATGTTAGTATAACCATTGTGTTTGTCTTACCAGGTGGATAATGGTCGCAACATTATCCTGTTGCTGTATGTAGAGGATGAGCTTGGTGCAGGTTCAGACATACAGGGTTTTTTTGAGCTAAGGGTAAGATTAGTTTAGTGGCATGTCATGAGAAATTTAGAGCAGCGAAATTCTTTGACATGGGAGACATGCAGATCACAGGTTGATTTTGTCTCCAGTGGGAGCTGATGTGAATCAAGTGTTGGCAAGGTTCAGGATGCAGAGCCGAAGCACACTAAGGGCTGGACAGTTCAGTGTCCGAAATCACATGAGGTCTAGTATAGCCCTGAGTTTGCCCAAGCAGTGGGTGTTGTTAGAGAGTTAGGAGCCAATTCGAAAAAGTGGGTTCTCAGGTATTTGAGAGGGACCAGCAACAGGTATACATGCAGGGTCAAGACTCACTATATGGGTTTGTAGGTTCGGATGTGGCAGGGTACTCGGATGACAGGAGGTGCACCATAGGTTGTGTGGTGGGTGGT
Organism: Torreya grandis; assembly: GCA_037957365.1. Taxonomy (NCBI): domain Eukaryota; kingdom Viridiplantae; phylum Streptophyta; class Pinopsida; order Cupressales; family Taxaceae; genus Torreya; species Torreya grandis. The sequence goes on from JARHVA010001868.1 coordinate 1,420,426, forward strand.
CTTCAAGGTTGATCTTGAAGAGGGATACAAGCCAGGAAACAGATTAGATAGGGTACAAGTATAGGTACAGTGTAGCTATTTATCTCCAAGTGAGAGATTGTTAGGTTGTGGAGCTAAAAGCTTCACTGATGCAAACAGAAGAGGAGGATGCAAAGGAGTTTGTTGTTGTCACAGTCACCGACGTCGGTCAGGCCAACCGACGTTGGCAGGGAAGAGACAGGAAAGCAATCGACGTCGGTCATGGATCGACTGGCGTCGACACCCCCAGGCAGACAGGAACTGACGTCGGTCACCTGTGTGGTTCGGACTGTGAATGTTACGGCAGTTAGCTAACGAACTAAGTGTTTGCATGTCAAGAGCCAATTTTAGACTCAAAGCTGTGGATTTAATTATTGTAATTAGATGTCTAATTATTGTTTGGATGAGATCTATATAATAGACTCATGGATTATATCGTAAGTTGTTCTAGTTTTAGTTGAGCAAAGTTTGCTTCTTCTGTGTGTGAGGTTAGCAAGGGTGTTCCTCCTAGTTCCACAGTAGTGCCAAGGTGGGTGCAGAGTTTGGAGAATCAACAGGGTTCTTCATGTATGTATGATCTTGGTCATCAGGTGAGCATGGCTACTTTAAGAGATCTACATGGTAAGTAAAATCATTGATCTGCAGGTGTATGTGTGTGCAAGGTCAAGGTTCACAGGTGTACAGAACCAGATTGATTTGCAGGTGTGTAAGATCAGAGAGGACAGCAACACAATAGGGAGCAGTATCAGGTAGGATCTACTTGGAGTACAGTGTGTACTCATAGATCAAAGAGGAAGGCAAAGGAGTTCCTTCCATAAGTAAGGTCTGTTGGGTTGCAGGTTGTTGCAATTCAGGGGAGATCTACTTGAAGTACGTTTGTGTACTTGTGGAGTGCGTGGAGCACTTGTGGAGTGCATGGAGCACAGGTGGACTGGCAGTAGTGGATACTGGCTAGTTGGAGGTGAACACCAACTCTGTGTTTGAGTTGGGTGTTGGGACCTAAGGGAGAGAGCTTTGAGGGAAGATTTACTGTTTATGCCCTAGAGGTGTGGGAGCCCTAGAGGTGTGTAAGGAAGAACTGTGGCAGCCTTCTTTGTTGTATTTTCTTCTGAAAGAGTTTTAATATAATTTGTGTATTGTCTCTCATATCATGTGTTATATTTGAATTCTAGTTACTTGTGTATTCTGGTTAATTTCTACATATTAAGTTGCTTGGCAATCAATTGTGTGCTTCCGTTATATTATCCCAACAATTTGATCCTTTTATCTCTCATTGTCATTTTCAGGGTTTCCTCTCAAATTCCATTATTTTCTTGATGGAAATCCATTATGATTGTTATCATGGGCCTATTGAAGATAGCTCTAATCTTCTCCATCAAGGGGATGTGATAGGGAGCAATTCAGTGCAAATGAACAATATTTTACATTCTTTGGAAGAGGAAGTGACTTCTCACTCTAACTTGGTGGACAATAACCTTCATTGCATCGTCGATGTTGGGCTTGGCCCATTGAAGTCTTCTGGGAATTACATCTCTTCCTCAGCTGTTCTTGGTGGATCCTAATCAGCCTATTGTCAATCTCGCTATCCTATCTGCTCTTGCTCAGGTTCAATTGTAGCTATAAAAGGCAACATTGAAGGAGGTTTGGGCTGCTTCAAAATCCTTACACCTTTCACTTCTAAGAAAGGTCGTACCTCTCAAATCACACATGCTCAATCTACAACTGTCAAGGATATTCATTTGGGTAAACAACAAAATATCAAAAGGGCCTTGGAGCATGGATTGCTCCGTTGAATGGTTAGATATGATCATTTTATCCATTAATATCAAAGGGTTATGCAATCCCTCCAAAAAAATTGCTCTAAAACATCTAATTTTTAATCACAATCCAAAGATCATTTTAATTCAGGAGACAAAGGGAGAAGGGAATAAGGTTATTCAGGGGCTATCCAAAAATTTTAAGGATTGGTCTTTTTTGGCTATTAATTCAATTGGTATTGTTGGAGGCCTGGTTACGAGATGGAGACCTACTCTTATGTGGTTCGTTAATTCTTTCTCTCTCCCTTCCTGCTTTGGGGTGGCTCTTCAATCTCTTGAACTTGGTAAAATTTTCTCTATTTTTAACATTTATGGTCCTCTTGATAACAGGAAGGATTTTTGGGACAATATGTTCTGTCAAATTGCTCTTGAGAGCTGAAAAAACCATTATTGGTGGAGACCTGAATCTTACCACTAAAAGTGTTGAGGTATGGGGTGTTTTAGCTAGAATTGATCCTCTAGCTGACTATTTTTTACACAATATTGAGGCTTCTTCTCTTGTGGATTTGAAACCTATAATTTTGACTCCCACTTGGTGCAATTTGAGATCTGGGATGGACAATGTTGCTAAGCAACTTGAACATTTTCTTTTAGTGCAATCCCTTTTGACTAGTCTTGATAGGATCAAAACTTGGGTTTCCTCAAGGGGAAGGTCTGATCATCTTCCCATTTTACTTCAAATTGAAAAAGAAGACAAAAACCTGTGTCCTTTCAAATTCAACCCAACATGGAAATCAGGGGTTCATGAAGCTTTTCCAGGAGCAGTGGGTTTCTTTTGATGTTAACTCTCTAGAGTCTGCAAGCCTTCAATTCACTTCTAACCTTAAGAGGGTGAAAAAGGCAGCTAGTGGTTGGGCTACTTCTAAATGACTTGTTAAGGAAAAGGATATCCTTTCTCTTGAACACCAAATTACTGAGATATATAGTCTTGACCCTGATCAAGCTAATGAAAAGGACACCATAATCAAACTTAAAGGGATGGAATTGAAGTTGAAGAACAAGCTTTTTGATTTTGAAGCTTAGTGAAGGTTGAAAAGCAGGGCTCTTTGGCTAGAAAAGGGTGATGCGAACACTAATTTTTTTCAAAGTTTTGCCAATCACAGGAAAATTAATAATACCATTTGGGAATCTCATAATGTAGATGGCTCAGTTGTTTGGACCTCTCATGAGATAGCATATTTGGGAGTATTACACTTCAAACATCTATAAAAAGCCCCTTATACTGTGAAAATACCGAAGGTCGTCAAAATTGCTTCTTACTTTCCTTTAGTTATTAAAGAGGATGATAATTTGAGACTTGAGGTGGCTATGACTAAGGAAGAGTTAGAGACTGCTTTGGCTACTTTCTAAAAGGATGAGAGTCCTGGCCCTGATGGTTGGATGGTTGAGTTCTTCATTGGGTTCTTTGATTTGATTGGACAGGACCTTAGAGTTGTTGAGGAATCTAGAAGGAATAGGAAGATTCTTGGGGCTTTCAATTCCACCTTCCTATCCCTCATTGCCAAAAAAGATCACCCTACCTCCTTTGATGACTTCAGGCCTATCTTTTTATGTATTATGTCTATAAAATTATTGCAAAAAATATATCTATTAGTATTAAGGATCTTCTTTCCAATGCCATTTCACAGAAGCAGTTTGGTTTCTTACATGGTCCTTAAATTCATGATGCAATCGGATCTACTCAAGAGGGATTACACTCCATCAAAATGAAAAATTTTCCCGCTGTGGTTATGAAATTGGATATCTCCAAAGATTTGACAAAGCTAACTGGCTTTATTTGTGACTTATTTTGTTGCATTTGGGATTCAAACGTCAGATGGTCAACTAGATTATGGGATGTCTGACATTTGCTTCTTTTTTCATTTTCATCATTGGCTCGGCTTCTGCTTTTTTCCACTCTTCTCATGGCGTTAGGAAAGGTTGCTCTTTATCCCCACTGCTTTTTCTTCTGATTGTTGAAGGTTTTAGTCAAATTATCCTTAAGGCCAAGCGCATGGGTTCTTTTAGTGGGGTTAAGATTGGATGGACTATTTATCTTTCACACATCCTTTTTATGGATGATGTCTTGTTGTTCTATGATGGATCTAGGTGGGACATCTTACTTCTCATGGATTCTTTGAAACTCTTTGCTGTAGCCACTGGCAAGGAATTAAATTTGCATAAGTCCAGCATCTCTTTCAATGGTATTACAATTACTTAAGTTAGATGGATTCTTGAGGTCTTCCCCTATAATATCGAATATCTCTTCAAGGGTTTCAAGTATTTGGGATTTATGTTGAAACCCAATGCTTACAGGAAAATTGACTGGAAATGGTTGATTAAAAAAGTGGAGAAGAGGATCAGTGGTTGGTGCAATTGTTGGTTATCAATTGGTGGTAGACTTACACTCATTAAATCAGTGTTGGAGGCCATCCCTGTTTATTGGCTTTCTCTAGCTGATATCCCCAAGGGTGTTCTTGAGAAGATTTGTGCAAAAGGATTTCACTTTCTTTGGACTGGTAGAAAATTGAAGGACAACATTGTTTTAGTTAAATGGAAAACTCTAGCTAAACCAAAGGATCTTGGTGGATGGGGTCCTAAAGATATTCATCTTTTTGGTAAGGCCTTAGTTGTTAAGACTCTTTGGAAGCTTATCTCCAGGGAGGGTATTTGGACCCAAATCATCCAACAAAAGTATTTGGAGCCACTTTTGGTGGAAGAATGGATCTGAATCCCTCTCAAAATGGTTCACAATGCTTCTATCATGTGGAAAATTATTGTCCAGTCTTTTTACATTATTGGGCACTGACTTAGCTGGAAGGTGGGGTCTGGGACTCGAGTTAGAGTAGGGATTTATCTTTGGGTGGGGTGTATTTCTAAATTTAAACTTACAAAGTCCTTGATTGACACTTTGAATGACCTGGTTATCTCTTCTTTAGATCAGGTTGCAGGCCATCAGCTCATAGATCCTTGGTGTCAAGGTTGGAAAAGTGTTCATTATTTGGGTTTACATGGGGAGGATGCTAGTTTATGGGATGATTATGTGCAATGATCGAAATGGGGTCATATTAAACTTACCAATTAATATGACGTCCTCATTTGGTCCTTAAATCCTAAATTGGGTGAATATTCTAGTCGTCTAGGCTATCTCTCTCATTTCCACAATATTGGCCCTATTGAGAGAGTCTGGTGGTGGAAATTTCTCTGGAAAATCAAAGCCCCTTTCAAATCAAAACTCTTTATGTGGTTCTATCTAAATAATAAATCTCTCACTTTGGAAATACTTTTAAAAAGATCTTGGCAAGGGTCGGGACATTACAATCTTTGCCAGCTTAGTCTGGAGACTATGGACCATTTACTTAGCTTAGCTTGTTCATTGATTCTTTGGTCCTTCGACTGTTATTTCACCTTATCCTACTTTTCTCGCCTTTGTGGATTGACTCAAATGCGCTCTTTTGGAAGTCATTTCTAATCATTTGGGGAGCCTTTGTATTATTCTCTACCTATTTTCTACTGTAGATGGTCAGTGATTTGTGGCTTCGATATTTGACAATGGATGTGAGGTGCTGGTGATTTTGATGGTTGCATGGTATTTGATTTTTGACTTGTATTTCTCTGTTCTCCATTTTCCTTCCTTGCCTTTTGGTGTTTGGGTTTATTTTGTTGGGGATCTTCCCCTTTCCTCTTGATATTTTTCCTTAGGAATGTCGTTGCATATACGAAATGCAACTTTAAATTTTAAGTAATATGATGTTGCAAGTTTTTTCTGAGGGATATATATATATATATATATATATATATATATATATATATATATATATCACAGATAAATCATAAGTGTCAATATTACACACCCTGATCATTAAAAAATATTTTTCATCAAAAAATCATAAAAAATGATCTTACACTATGTCCATATTTCTAGAACCGTCCAAAAAATCTTGAGAAAAGTATGAGGAGAAATCAAACACTCAATAAAATTTTGTGTACATGAAACATACACACTGTGTATATAGGTATTCAAAAATATGTTTTCTTTATTTTATTTTATTTTATTTTTAAATAATAAATGTCATCTATAGTTAAAATGCAATATTTCATAGTTTACATTGTTTTCATATTTTATACAGTCAAGTCACTATTGTCTATATAAATTGAGAAATGTTCACATTTTTATTTGTTGTTGTCCCCTTTGTACCAAAAAGTGGGACACATTATTATGCTTCACCAAGATTCACACCTATATAGATTAGAATTGGACGGTAGATGGGGACTTCTATACTACTCTTTATCCCTTAGAAAATATAGGGGTATCTCAATATTTTTCTGACAACATGGGAGATTTGGCCAACTTCATTTTAGATAATGGATTGGTTGACATATATCTCATTGGTTCCAAGTTCATATGGTTCAAGAAGGGATTGGTAGATAGGTTATTTCAAGTTAGATTAGACAGATTTTTATTATTATTAGATTGGCTCTTCAACCTAAAATGCAACCTTTCCACTCTTTCAAGAATTGATTCAGATCATAATAAGATAACACTCTACATGCAAATAGGGAATAGAGGGGAATTACCCTTTCAAGGTCAAAAAAATGTGGCTTTTGCATCTGAACCTCAAAAAAAATATTAGAGAATGGTGGAATGAGCAGTTTCAAGGCTCAGATATGTTTAAAATAAAGAAACTAAGTTATGTTAAGATCAAGTTGAAGAAATGAAATAACTATACCTTTGGTAACATTTTCGAGAAAAAAAGAAATATTTTTGATGAATTGTTGATTCTAGAAGAAGAGATTCAAAATAAAGTATTAGACTATTTAACCCTAAATTTAGATGTGTAAGATCATACAAGGTTAAGAGTATATAAATAAATAAGTATAAAGGTGATAAATAAATCTATAGTAGGACAATTTTCAAACTCAGATAAACAATATTTTGAATTTATAATACTAAGATATGCCAAAAATAGAAAGTGTAGTTATTGATTAATATTGTATTAAATTAAAAATAAGAGTGTTTAGTTGGTTTACTATGCACATGTAGATCTTGGTTGAAAGAAGTTTCAAGTGGACTAGATTAGGATTCTGGAATAGTCATCAAATTCTTAAATTTTGTATTTTATGGCCTTGAACACTTGCATCAGATCTGGATAGTTGTGTCAATGTTGGTGGCTGAGTTGGACACAGATATCTAGTACGAAATAGTGACTGGATCTGGATGCAACCACCTGCAGTCTTCTAGGTTTTTTATTATCTTTCTTCTGATGTGTTCAGATCGTGTGTGCAGGTTGTCACTCTTTATCAAATGATCAAACCCTGACTTCCTCACCCTTGGAGTGATTGTGAGAAAAATAGACTAGTGGGCACATAATGTTAAGTTATTCCAAAGACCCCTCTACCAATGGGCACTGCCTACATATCCAATATTCCAAAGAGTGACTTAGACATATGTAGTTATCCCCTATGTGTTGGCTTGTGTGCAAATAAGGATGCAATGTGTGATAAGCAAGTACATAGAATGACCTAACTTGTAACTTGGCAAATATGGATAATGGGATGTTCTTTCAATATTTTAGACTTGTGGAGATACCGCTAATATGCTTGATATGAAAATAGGGATGGATATGGAAAATTTTCTCACTTGAATGTTTGATTGAGTGTTTTTGGTAAGTTGCCTTATGAGCTGCTAGGTGAGTAATGAATGAGGGTTGAATTCGTATAAATACCAATCTCTTTTGAAAACATATCACACTAAAACATTTATGCTTACTAATGTAAGAGCATCAAGCAAACTACATGAATTTGATCATGTGTAAGTGTATTAGGTCTCTTAACATCCTTTAGTAAGAATTTGAGTCTTTAAAAGAGTCATTAGGTGTCTTAGTTGGTGTTCTTTGGTTTGGGAGAGTTTCCTGCCAAAACCTTAATTTGAAAATTTGAATGATGTTCTTAGCTTTAGAAGGTGTTTTGTAGTGTTAGGTGAAGTCTAATGTTTGAATTAGGATCTTAAGGTCGTAAGGTGTCTTAAGGGAATCCAAAAGGCGGTTTTATGTGCAAACATAATGTAAATGAAATGCAATTTCATGAATCAAATGGTTTGTAACTACCTTCATACAAGCAATTAACAAGAAAATAGAAAAAAGAATGCTTTATATGGAGAAATGGTACATATCTTAGGAGTAGAGGAGTCATAAAGTTGTAGGTAGATGAAGTCTCGAATGATTTGTTAAGACGTATGATTGAAAACTTCAAGACAGTGAATGAAAGTTGCTACATTTTGATACACCCTGAGTTTTCATGTTTTGTGTTCAAAATCTAAAGACTGAGTAAATGTCATTTGTAAGGAAAGACTCAGTAGAAAGATTTTGGATTACATCCCTATGTTGATAAGCTCTTCTTTTCATGCATTTACAATTTAGCACATTGTCTTTTGTTATTCTGATAAAGACTTTCTAATGAAAGCAAACAGAGATCATGTATTTCCTGCATCCTAAGTTCTAACAGGGAACTGTGTATGTATATTTGAAATGAATGACCCTGTGAAAGGTAAGTTGAAGTTATATACACTTTATTAAGTCTTTGTTTATGTGATCTTAGGATTCTTGGTGTAGTTTTGTAGGTGGTTTCATACTTATTATGAATAAATCTAACACAACCCTATAGACATTAAGAACCCTCACTCAGTCACTAACAGAAAATGGTTTACATGCTCTACAGAAGTATTAAGGAGAGATCAAAGAGTTAAGAAGGTGTATCAGGGTTAGGCACACCCTATAGAGGGATCAAGATGCATGAACAAGTAGTCATATTTAGATTAGACCAAATAATTGTCTCTCGGTTTGTATGCAAGGTTAAAACCCTGAAGAAAGGACAAAATGTAATATCTTTGTTTGTAAACCGTTCAAGCTTTTAAAGTTGCTAAGTTGTTAGAGATTGTGTATGAAATATTGAAGGAGGTATGAAGTGGTCTGGTGGTTTTTAGTCATGTGATTTTCATTGATTTCAAAAGGGGCATTATGGTTGTCATTGATTGCAAAAGGGGCATTATGGATGTTATTGATGTCAGAGGATCGGGTAGGATTGCTAGAGAGAATAGCATGTTTTAAAGTTGCACAGTGCAAAGTTCTCATGCTTTTACAGAGACCATTTTTAGACCAAATGAAAATCAATTAATAGAAGATCTGTTATGAGTTTTTCAATAGCATCTTAAATATATGGTTCGTAGGTTTAATTGAGAAGAAATGAGCTCAAAATTGATTTATCTTTGCTCTCGGACATTACAAGGTTTCTTATTTAAACCCTAAGGGTTTAAGCCATGACTTTCATAGGCATGCTCTATTTTTATGTTGACTAGATATAGACGGGAACCGGTTACTTAAATTATATCTTAAATCCTTGTCGTCATTGTGTAGCTGGCCCCTTCGACCTAGAAATTATCAGCATGAGCAATGTTCAAAGAACTTTATATTTCCTAAGTCCTCAACTTAAAATTTGTCCTAGCCCAATCAATGGCTAGCGCTTAATCATATGTTGAAGATCCAATGAAGCATAGCAAAGTTAATTTATCAAAGGCACCTATGAGTAAACACGCTAATGACAAGTGTCGCAATCATGGAACTTTCACAATAAATATACAAAGTGGTTTAAAGTCAAATAGTCAAGGATTAATGTGGGAATTCCAAGTGTCACAATAGAAGGAACTGACAGCAAATATGCAGAAGGCACACGAGGATGCCAAGTGTCACATTCATGGGAGCTTGTTAGAGATAAAGTTTGAGCTTGTTAGAAGATCGAACGGTGAGCGTGTGATCATGCAATGAAGATATAACAGAGTGAGTAGACTCAATGGGATCAAGTGCTCGATGTTTAACGACATAGAGGTGAGTTACAGACTGAGCTACTTTGATGAGATTAACGGAGCATATTTATTCCAAAGACTCATGAAGCAATGAGATGAGATTAAGAGCTCAATGTTTAACGTTAGACAGAGGTAAAGTTTGTACAACGTTGAAGATCTAACAGCACGTGAGAGCTCAGATCAAAAGATCCAACAGATGCATTTTAAAGTTGAATCATTAAAGCTCAGAAGTGTACAAGGTATCCAATAGATGCATTTTAACGTTGAATCATTAAAGCTCAGAAGCGTATAAGGATCCAACAGAGTGTGTGAGCCTGTCAGAACTTGATCTAACAAATGCATTTTAAAGTTAATCAAATTAAATGAGGATCATTAGATCATGATGTGAAACTTTAGATCAAAGGCCAATATTTAAAGATGTGTTCATCCCAACGGTCAAGTGATGGAACATGTAGGTAAATTGTAAAATATGACACAGACAACGAAATAGATTGTTGTAATCGATCAAATTTGTGTAATATGGAATGTTCATCAAAACCAAAGCCCAATTTATGTTAAATATAGTAATAAGATAGAGAATCATGGCAGTGGAACATGAATTCAAGAAGCGAGAAACCTGTCGACTGAACTGAGTCCAAGGATGGAGCATGATGTGTTAGCAAACAAGTGTGAACACAGAGAAGATATGAAACCTAGATCAAATTCTTATATATATGTCATCGAGGATACAATTAAGTGTTGTTGGTGTTGTTGAATAGAGTCAAATTGAGAGAGAGAGAGAGAGAGAGAGAGAGGCAATTGATGTAGTTGAATTGTGTCAAATAGAAAATATAGAGACATAGAAGAAGAGGGGCAGAGTGGAAGAGAAGAGAGATGAAGAACAGAGTTTGAGTAGTTACAGAATAAGCTTGTAACAAATAATTGGATTTGGATTCATTTATGAATCAATATTATAATCTAGAGTTGTAGCTCCATATTTTTTAATATAGATCTGATTGGTAGATGCCATCAGATAAATTAAGTTTTTGCTCAGTTAGGGAGTTGGTGCTTCCTTAGAATAGATTGTTAGGTGACCCCTTATCCAACAGAAGCACAATTGATTACTTTCTTATAAGCAATTAAACACGAAATTATACCAGAATGATAAAGTAACTAGAAACTTGAGACAACAAAGAATTTGAGAGACAATACACACTCTTGTATTAGATATTACTAGAAGAAAATATAATAAGGAAGATGCCACTTCTTCCTCCACCTCAAAGGCTTGCCACACCTCAAGACCTTCTTCCCTCTCTCTTGCTCAACACAAAACCAACTCTACAACCTAAGTTGCTATCCCTCCTTGAATGCTTCAGCTGATCTCCTTGACCTTACACCTGTAGATCTCCTTGACCTTGCTTGCTTCAATGCTTTTACTTGCCTTCTTGGTAAATTACAATACAAGCCTCATGGGTCTTTAAATAGAATCTCATGGTTACAAAAATAGAAATCTAACTACAATAATTAGACACGCAGCTCGTGACTATAATTAGTCATTTCACATGCAAACACTCGCTTCACTTAACTGACTATTCGTCAACAGCAGTTCTGGACCGCCACAGGCGACCGACGTCGGTCCCTGTCTGTCTGGTGCTGCCGATGTCGGCCGATTCCCTGCCGTCGCCGGTTTCCTTCTGCACTGCATCTAACCGACGTCGGTCATGCTGCTGACGCTGGTGTTTCTGGTTCTTCAGCATCTTCTTCTTCGTGTCTGCAAACAGTTGAAGCTTTTAGCTCCACACCCTAACATAGATGTTCTTAAATCAAGGGATTGGTGTCTCCTTAGGGTCGATGCCCTTAAACATTATAACCAGTGAAGTTTTAATTGTAAAGCTAGATTATAATAATATATTTTAGCAATTATTCTCACCGTGATTTTTACATATTGAGTTTCCACGTATACATATGATGTGTTTATTTTTGTGTGTGTGATCTCTGCATATATGTTTTAATCTACATTAAAAGTATTAAAGGACTAATTTATTCAATCTACTAATTCAGTCCCCCAGTAGATAGTTGTGTTCCAAGAATTGGTAGCAGAGCCCTGGTTCCTTAGAAGAAGCTTAATCAGCTCAGGTACATCTTGAATGGTGAAAACAAATGACTAGTTAAGAAGGCTCTTCTTCAAACAAAGCACCTCTCTTTGATCGATCAAACTATGCATTTTGGAGCATTAGAATGGAATCATATTTATATTCATTAGGGTTTGATGTATGGATATCTATTGTAAATGGATATACATCTCCTACTACAACTCATACTGATCAGGCTGCCAAGAAAGCATATGAGAGCAATGTCAAGTCTAAGAATGTTATTCTATGTGATTGTCTAATTCAGACTTTGTCAAAGTGATGCATTGTCAAAATACACAAGATATCTGTAACAAATTAAAGAACATCTATGAAGGTGATGACAAGGTAAACCAAGTCAATCTACAAACATTCAAAGGCAAGTTTTAAAGCCTTAAAATGAATGAAGAAGAGAAAATTGCAGACTACATCCTCAGAGTAGATGAAATAGTCAATACAATCAAAGGTATTGGAGAAGAGGTGAAAGATTAGATCATTGTCAAAAAGGTCCTAAGATCTCTACCATCAAGGTATGACTCAAAAATATCTGCAATAGAGAAATAAAGAGATATGGATAAACTCAGTGTTGATGAGTTGCATGAAACATTCACAGCCTATGAGATGAGAATGGGAGAAACAGATACCTTCAAGAGAGAAGTTGCATTCAAAGCATCCAAACCAGTAAAAGTAGAAGCACCTATATATGAATCTAAAGAGAGTGATGAAAAGAATCCAACTTTGTCAAAAGATTAAGAAGAGGGTTTGGAAATTACAAATGTAAGTTACCCTTTAAATGCTTTAACTGTGGTAAAGTAGGACATTTTGCTACTAAATGCCCTTCTAATGAAAAGGATAACTCTGAGTAAGAGGAAGATAGTAAAAAGGTGAAACCCCACAATCCCAAAAAGTACTTTAAAAATAAGGCCCTATATATAAGAGAAGATAGTGATTCATTGGATGATTGTGATAGTTTTGATGATGACCATGATTGTGTTTTTATAGCTAAAAAAAAGGGAGTTTTATTCATGACATTAGGATAAGCTTCTATGGATCAAGAACAAGTTGAAGACTCAAATGAAGAAGAAAGAGAAGTGGATCTACAATGTGAACTCATATGTGCTCTAGATGAAATTGATAAATTGAAAAAAAAGAACTCAAAACAGAAGAAATTTAGACAAAAAGAGATTGAAAAAATATCCAAAATTTTTAAAAAATCTAATCAGATGGTGGTTAGCCTAAAGACACAAATTGAAGAGGCCAAAAGAATAGAAGATGTAGTCAAAATTGAACTACAATCTAAATCATATGAACGCATGAAGTTAGAAGCAAAGATAGTGGCTTTGAAAAAATAAATTGAAAAAGCTAGAGAACAAATAGACAAAGGTCTGACGCTGAAAGAAGGATTAGACATTCTTGATGATTTGATCAACTCTCAAAAGCCATCAAAAGAAAGATCTGATCTTGGTTATAAAAAAGGGAAAAGTCCCATAACCAATACATCTACTAACCTATATGACAATTTTAAAGCTTAAAAAGAATCAAGAGCAAAGAAAGAAAAAGATTGCAAGAATACAAAGATAGACACAAGGACTGCTAATGTGAAAAAAGATGAACCCTAAAGACAGGAAGAAGAGCAATGAACAAATCTCTGCAAACTAAAGGAAGATGTAGAACACAAAGGTAGTTGATACAGATGGTTACACAATAGTGAGAGACTTGCAAAAACCATATTTTAGAATATCTCCTCATCTTGCATAAAGAAATGCTATGACCAGGTATTTCTCATCTTTTTATGGTTATTATTATACCTATAATCAATTCGGTTATAGGGCTATTGAATTTAGGGTTGCACCTAAAAGGAGAACAAACTTTGTAAGCATAAATTCATTTGTACCCTTGTTAGATACAAATGTAATATTTTATAATTGCAATAATTTTGGTCACAAAGATAAACAATGTAGAACAAATTGTGTAAGACCAAAAATACAAAATAAAAGCATGCCTCCCAGTGTGAACAAAAGTTCACAAGTCTCTAAAAAAGGAAAAAATCAGCCAAATAAAAAACCTAAGGATGTGTGGAAAGTGAAAGATCAATATATGATTGCTCAAACTGCACTCCATGCTAAGGAGCAAAATTTGTGGGTAACTAATAGTGGTTGCTCAAAATAGATAGCTGATGATAAGAGAAAATTCATCAAACCGATCAAATGAAACGAAAGATATATCAACTTGGGAGATAATATTGTAGTAAAGATCTGAGATAAAGGAACCTTGAACATAGATGAAAAAATGCCTACACATGATGTCATTTATGTTGAAGGATTGAAACATAATCTGGTAAGTGTCAGCCAAATGTGTGACAATAGATAAAATGTCACATTTAATACAAAAAGTCTTAAGATAAGGAGATATAGAAGATTAGTTGCAGAAGGAAAGAGCACTGAAAAAAATATTTATAATCTTAGTGAAGTGAATGGTAATAGCTACCTAATAGGAAATACGGAGGAGAGTTGGTTGAGGCATAGAAGAATGGGATATGTCAATTTTGACACCCTGGTAAAAATGAGCTCAAATAAGTGTGTTAGACACATGCCTAAGATAAGCAAACCTACATACACTACTTGCAAAGAATGTCAACAGGACAAACAGACAAGGTTCAGATTTCAAACAAAAGAGTATGCAACTACAAAGCCTCTAGAATTAGTTCATACTGATCTTTGTGGTCCTACTAAGACAAGATGATCTAAAGGAGAAAGATACTTCATGTTATTTGTAGATGATTACTCAAGAATGACATGGGTAACATTTTTGAATGATAAGTCTCAAGCATTTGAAAGATTCAAGATCATTAAGGCCATGGTAGAAATGAAATTGGATAAAAAATAAAAAATTTAAGATCTAATAGAGGTGGATAATTCATCTCAAATGAGTTCATTGAGTACTGTGAGAAGCATAGAATCAAAAGACATTACTCTGTAGCAAGGTCTCCACAACAAAATGGAGTTTTTGAAAGAAAGAACAGGACAGTCAAAGAGATGGCCATAACAATGTTAAAAGAGATCAAGTTACCTGATGGATACTAGAGAGAAGTAGTACAAATAGTAGTATATATATTGGATTGAATTCAATTGAGGGTAAATAGTGATAAAACTCCCTATGAACTATGGTATGAAAACCCTGCATTTGTTAAATATTTCAGAGTGTTCGAAAGCAAAGTATGTTGCCACAGTGGCATGTTGCACTCAAGTCTTGTGGATGAAGCAAACACTTAAAAATACAAAGGTAAAGTACAAATCACTTATCTATATTCTTTGTGACAATTCAAGTGCTATTAACATATCAAATAATCTAGTGATGCATTCCAAAACTAAGCACATATCAATCATCACTTCTTAAGAGAAAAGGTTGCAGATCAAGAGGTCACAATGGAGTATGTGCCAACTCATGATCAAATTGCAGACATATTCACCAAACCTCTTCTCAAGGAACAATTTGAGTATCTAAGACAAAAATTGGGAGTGGTGGCTCCTACATCACATCACTAGATCTTAGTGATAGGGCATGAGTCTAGGGGGAATATCACAATGGTCTTGTTAATCCTTAGAAGAAGAGAGAAAAAGTAACTCAGATATGCATAATTTTACAAATTTTTAATGAGTTGACGGTTTCAGATTCTTGGACAAACTTCATTATTTGATAAAGGGGGAGAAAAAATTGGACAAAATGTGAGAAAATTGGAGTCTCTTTGCCATCGATGTTAAAGGGGAGAAAAAGTGCAAATGCTCTCTGTAAAACTTTGAAAGAGCAAAGCATGTGTCTAGGTTGAGTTTAGATAAATGTTTTATTGCCTAAGGGAGAGCAAGTTTGGTATGAACAACTTCAGCTCACGTTCATCAGAAACCAATACAACCAATGCCATAGAATGATCAAAATTTGCCATCATTGAACATGTAATTTGCCATCAATGCCAAAGGGGGAGATTGTTGGCCATATGATTGTCATTTATCTCAAAAGGGGCATTATGATTGTCATTGATGTTAAAAGGGGCATTATGGATGTCATTAATGTCAGAGGATCAAGTATGATTGATGGAGAGAAGAGCATGTTTTAAAGTTGCACGATGCAAAGTTGTCATGCTTTTACAGAGACCATTTCTGGACCAAATGAAAAATAATTAATAGAAGATCTGTTATAGATTTTTCAAGAGCATCTTAAATATATGGTTCATACGTTCAATTGAGAATAAATGAGCTCAAAATTGATTTATCTTTACTCTCAGACATTACAGGGTTTCTCAATTAAACCCTAAGGGTTTAAGCCATGGCATTCATAGGTATGTTCTCTTTTTATGTTGACTGGATATAGACGGGAACCGGTTATTTAAGTATATCTTAAGTCCTTGTCATTGTTGTGCAACTGGACCCTTTGACCTATCAATTATCAGCTCGAGCAATGTTCAAAGAACTTTATATTTCCTAAATCCTCGACTTAAGATTTGTCCCAGCTTGATCAACGGTTAGCGCTTAATCGTACGTTGAAGATCCAATGAAGCGTAGCAAAGTCAATTTGTCGAGGGCACCTGCGAGTAAAAGTGCTAGTGACAAGTGTCACAATCACAGAGCTTGCACAGTAAATCTATGAAGCAATTTAAAGTTAAATAGTCAAGGATTAACACGAGAATGCCAAGTGTCACAATAGCAAGAACTGACAGCAAATGTGCAGAAGGCACGCGAGGATGTCAAGTGTCACATTCACGAGAGCTTGTCAGAAGAATGAATAGTGAGCATGTGATTATGCAATGAAGATCTAACGGAGCGAGTTGACTCAATGGGATCAAGTGCTTGATGTTTAACAACATAGGCAAGTTAAAGATTGAGCTACTTTGACAAGATCGATGAAGCATATTCGTTCCAAAGACTCAGGGAGCAACGAGATGAGATTAAGAGCTCAATGTTTAACATTAGAAAGAGGTAAAGTTTGTGAATCTTTGAATATCTAAAGGCACACAGGAGCTCGGATCAAAAGATCCAACAAATGCATTTAAAACTTGAATCATTAAAGCTCGAAAGTGCACAAGGATCCAACGGAGCGCGTGACCCTGTCAAAACTTGATCTAATGGATGTGTTTTAAAGTTAAGCATATTGAATGAGGATCTTCATATCAAGACACAAAACATTAGATCAAAGGTCAATATTTAAAGATGTGTTTGTCCCAACGGTCAAGTGACAGAACATGCAGGTAAGTTGTAAAATATGACACATACAATGAAATAGATTGTTGTAATCGATCAAATTTGTGTAATATGACATGTGCATCAAAACCAGAGCCCAATATATGAGAAATATAGTAATAAGACATAGAATCATGGCAGTGGAGCATAAATTCAAGAAGCAAGAAACGTGTCAATTGAACTGAGCCCAAGGATAGAGTGTGATGTGTTAACAAACAAGTATGAACACAGAGAAGATGTGAAACCTAGATCAAATGCTTTTATGTGTGTGTGTGTGTGTGTGTGTGTGTGTGTGTGTGTGTGTGTGTGATCTAGGATACAATAAAGTGTTTTTGGTGTTGTTGTTGGTGAATAGAGTCGAATTGAGAGAGAGAAAGGTAGTTGGTGTGGTTGAATTGTGTCAAATAAAAAATATAGAGACATAGAAGAGGGGCAAAGTGCAAGAAAAGAGAGAGATGAAGAGCAGAGTTTGAGCAGTTATAGAATAGACTTGTAACAAAGAATTGGATTTGGATTCATTTTTGAATCAATATTGTAATCTAGAGTTGTAGCTCCATATTTTTTAATAGAGCTCTGATTGATGGGTGTCATCAGATAAGCTGAGTTGGTGCTTAGTTAGGGATTTGATGCTTCCTTAGAGTAGGTGCTCTTAAATTAAGGGATTGATGTCTCCTTAGGGTTGGTGCCCTTAAATACTGTAACCAGTGAGGTTTTTATTGTGGGTTTGGATTAGAATAGTGGATCCTAGTAGCTATTCTCACTGTGGTTTTCTTATATTGGGTTTCCACGTATACATATGATGTGTCCATTTTTGTGTATGTGATCTCTGCATATATGATTTAATATGCATTAAAAGTCTTAAAAGACTAATTTCTTCAATCTATAGATTCACCTCCCCTCTCAATATATAGTTGTGTTCCAATAGTGGTGTATGGAGAAAGGAAACTGAGTTGCAAGATTGTGTAAATTTGTTGAAAACCATAACTTTGTCAAAGTGCATGATCAGAGGAGTTTAGTGATTGGTATAGATGATTTGATGATTAGGAAATTTTTATAGAGGTAGAATAGACCTTATTTAGGTATTATAAAGGTTTGAAAACAAGAAAGACTCCTTCAAGTCAATTTTGAACTCTCTCGAGTCACTGAGAACTATTATAGTCCTCTAGCTAGGGTTTGAGAATTAGAATTGAATTTGAGAGATATTCCACTAGACGATCACAAAAAAAAATTGTTATTATCATGATTTTGATATGAACTAATAGATTTTGGGGGTTTCACATTGATACAAAATGTATAGTACGAAATACTCAAGACTGAAACCAAAATAGGGGTAATTAGGCCTTTGGAGGGGTTATTGGCAAGAAGAAGTGGTGAGAAAGTGGTGAAGTGAAAGGAGTTAGACCATGAAACTTCATGGAGAGGTGAAAGGGGATAGAGGGTGGAAAAAAATGTATTTATTTTCTCAAGATTGAACTATACCTATTTGTATAGTTGAGTAAAGCCTAAAAAAAGGCTACGGGGAGTTGTGGTCAAAGAAAGCAAACAAAGAATGGTGATAGAGTTGTAATATGATGAATTGTGAATGGGACAAGAGTAGTAAGAGGATTAGTTTGCATTAGGAGATGATCAATGAACCTGCAAGGAGTTTGGAAGTCCTAATTGCCATCAAGAACTATTGTGCCTATAAGGAGAATGAGTTTTGAAGAGCTAGTAAGACTAATCAAACTAGTGTAAAGATGGATGAAAGTCAGTGAGTAAATGAATAGAATGATATGAATGGATGAGTAAGAGGTGTTCAGAGGATCTAAAATCAAAATTTAAAATGCAAAGAAGCTTAGTAAAAAGGACCATGCATGAGAATGACATCAAACCTAGTAGAGAGAGTTGATGTGCATGAGAAGTCGGAGAAGATTGGATGCATTCATTGTTGATTGCAAGTATCAGAGTGAGGTTAAAGCAGAGAATGAAATAGGTCTATGCATCACTTACCTTTAGGATATGTTTCATTTACAAATTGGATGACTTTTGGTCACTTGACACTTAGTTTGGAAAAGGACACTAGCGTTGATGCATGCATCTATCTAGGATGCAAATGTTTGGGAAGTTGCAAAGAAGCTTAGTAAAAAGGACCATGCATGAGAATGACATCAAACCTAGTAGAGAGAGTTGATGTGCATGAGAAGTCGGAGAAGATTGGATGCATTCATTGTTGATTGCAAGTATCAGAGTGAGGTTAAAGCAGAGAATGAAATAGGTCTATGCATCACTTACCTTTAGGATATGTTTCATTTACAAATTGGATGACTTTTGGTCACTTGACACTTAGTTTGGAAAAGGACACTAGCGTTGATGCATGCATCTATCTAGGATGCAAATGTTTGGGAAGTTGGAAAATAGGGATAGGTCCAAAACTTGTAAAGAGTGATAATAATCATGTTTATAACATTTTGCACAATATAGAAGGCTTGGTGATCATAATAACAGTGGTCTAACTAAGAGATAAGCAATTTGAGACAAAGAGATAGTGAGCATGAGTCTTTCGATAGTGGGAAGGTCTTAGGACTGAAGGGTGTTACCATGATAGGTATTTGTCAAGAGTACAAGATTGAAGCGATATATAATTCAAACTTAGTGTCTACATTTCCTCCAATTTAATCCAATAATGAAATTTTTAGTTTAAAGGCAAAAAATACGTACATAGATTTGTATAACACAACTTGCATTTATGTGAGTCCACCTCCATTGCTTTGTTGGTAACTAACTTGCAACCAAGAGCATGTTATAATATATAATTAGTGCATATAATCTAGAATTTAAATAATTTGAAATGCTTGAAAGTAAAGAATGCAAGGCTAGGAGTACCCATGTATATCGATGCAACAATCTTGCCTTTTGGCAATTTGATTTGAAGATATGCTTTATTGTGAAGCCTTGAAGCTAAGATTAGGACAATTTAAGAGCCTACAAGTGCATATATATATAGAGAGAGAGAGATATTAGAGGATAACATGCCCCCAACCTCGGTGAAAAGATGAGTTGCCTCATGATGATTGAGCATATCTCAATCATGCAACACAATCATACTTATAACTTGACAAGTGTGAGTGATCCAATCAAATCACATTATATATCTAGTAAAGCTAGATGATTTTATCAAGTTTAACTTTTAAACTTGGTAAGATTGAGTAATTTAATCACCTCAACCTTTCCAAAATATGAGTCAACCACTACAGTAGATTGGGTTAATAAAGTTTGTGTTGAAACACAACTATATACTGAGAGGGGGGTTGAATCAGTATATTGATTAACTTAGTTCATTTCAAAAAAAATTAATACAGATTAAAACTATATGCAAAGATTACATACACACAAATATGCATAACACTAGATATACCGTGGAAAACCTAGTATGAGAAAAAACACCATGAGAATAGTTGTTAAAATCTAATGTTTTAATCTAGCCTCACAATCAAAATTTCATTTGTTACAATGTTTAAGGGCATCAACCCTAAGGAGACACCAATCCTCTAATTTAAGAGCACATACTCTAAGGAAGTACCAACTTCTTAACTGAGCACCAACTCAACTTATCTGATGGCATCAACCTATCAAATCTATAATGGAGCTACAACTCCATATTACAAATTTGATTCATAAATGAATCCAATTTAGTTCTTTGTTACAGGTTTGGTTTGTAACTGCTCATGCTCTGCACATCTCATCTCTTCTCTTCTCTTCTCTTCTCAGCCCCACTATCTCTGTGTCTCTATATTTCTCTATTTGACGCAATTCAATAACACCAACAGCATATTTTGTATCTTAGATGACATATATATAAGCATTTGACCTAGGGTTCCATATATTCTTTATGTTCACACTAGTTTGCTAACACATCACGCTCAGTTCTGTTGGAATTTAGTACCTATCTTTAACAAGTTTTTCGCAACTTGAACTCATGCTTCACCACCATGATTCTTGGTCTCATTACTATTTTTAGCATATTTTGGGCTTTGGTTTTGATGCACATGCCATATTACACAAATTTGATCGATTACAATGATCACTTTTATTGTATGTGTCATATTTTATGGTTTAACTTCAAGTTCCTCTGCTTGACCATTGGGATGATCATATTTTTAAATACTAACCATTGATCTTAAGTTTGGCACCATGATCTAATGATCCTCGTTCAATCTGTTCAACTTTAAAATGCATCCGTTAGATCAAGATCTAACAGGCTCATGCGCTATGTTTGATCTTTGTATGCTTTCGAACTTTAAATTTTCAACTTTAAAACGCGTATGTTGATCTTTCTGATCTGAGCTCCCACGTGTCGTTAGATCTTCAAGCTGTTGGCAATATGATTGTCATTGATGTCAAAAAGAACATTATGAGCATGTCATTAATGCTCATGACTGAATATGGTGATTAAAGGATGTGTAAAAGATCCTATAAAAGGGCAACAATGATTGGAGTGCTTGTGTGCAAGAGTGGAAGTCATCCAATTTCTCATATTGTTCATCTAGACATTTTGGGTCTATAAAGAAAAATTTAAGTAGGTAGTTTGCTTACATCACCATTGCCACATGTGGATGAATCTGGTGGAGTTGGTCATATGGTTATGATCACATTAGTCCCTAGTTGTTATGCGCCAGATTTGAAGTCATGAGATGAAGCGTAGTTGAAAATATGGGGATGCAAAGTTGGCTACTTGGACAAAATTCACTAAGTTCAAACACTTAGCCAAATCTACAAAAGGGCTAAACAAAGCCAAGTAAGCATGTTGATGAGGTCAACATTCACACACATGGAGATGTTAGGGCAAAATGACCAAAAGGGTTTGTTCATTTTTGTACCTAGTTTATATGCGTTTAATCTCAGATCATGCGATGTAGCACGATAAAAGATGTGCATGAGCAAAGTTGGGATCCCAGTCATTTTGACAATGTTTTCCCACAGTCAAATTTGCAAGTTGCAAGAAAATTTTGAGAAGACATTTTTATGATGTCATATCTTGCACGTATGAAGGCTTCAGGAACAAATAGATATATGGATGGAATCCCCTATATAAGAGGATCTTATGCACTAAATTGCAGGTCATGCGACTAAGCAAAACAAGAGTTATGCAAGAACAAAATTAGCTTCCCAGGCAAGTTCTAGGCATAGATATGTTGGGGATCAACCAACAATGGATTACACTTGTGAAAGCAATGAATGCGAAAATAAATCAGATAGATAAGTAACTGAAATGATAAATAGCACAGAACAAGATATACAAGAAAACACCCTGAAAACTTGTATTAAAAACTCTTTACAATAGGAATACAAATGAAGAACTTTGTTCTTCCACACCTCTCTCAGATGCACACAAGATCTCTCACTAGATCTCTATTCCTCAAGAGCTCTCTCTCAAGAGTACTGTCCTTCAAACATTCACAATGTTCTACTCTTGCACACATAATAGCTTAGAAGATCTTTCCTACATATAGAAATAGAAAACTTGAGCATGCTCTTACAACAAACAGTTAAGCCTCTTCAACAAGGGCTCTAAAAATAATATTGCTAACAATAGAGACGCGAGCTTGAGTCTACAACTCAAACTCATCATGCAAACACTCGCTTCTGTCCTCGGAAATCGCTTTCTGGACACACAGGTAACCGACGTCGGTTCTTGCCTGTTCGCCTGTGACCGTCGCCGGCCGACTATACTGCCGACGTCAGCGCCTCTGTAACTGCAACTGACCGACGTCGGTCGCTCCTGACCGATGCCGGCGTCTGTGTAGACCCAAACCTATTTTGTATGCTCCTTGGTGAAGCTTTTAGCTCCACACCCTAACAATCTCCCACTTGGAGATAAACCAGCTGCACCAGTACCTGTACAGCAACATCTTCTAGCTTCTCCATCTTCAACTCAATCATGAAGACCAATAGAAGTTGAATGAAGATTCAACTTCTCCTTAGTAACCGGCTTTGTTAGCATATCAGCAGGATTCTTGTCTGTATGGATCTTCTCCAGCTTCAACTCACCATCTTCCAATACCTGCCGTATGAAGTGGTACCTTAGCTGTATGTGCTTGGTTCTGGAATGAAAAGTTGAGTTCTTAGCCAAATGGATTGCACTCTGACTGTCACTATGCAATCTGCAACTCCCATGCTCCCTTCCAAGCTCTTCCATGAACCGTGTCATCCATATCATCTCTTTGCTAGCTTCTGTAGCTGCAATGTACTCTGCTTCTGTAGTTGACAAGGCTACAACCTTCTGCAACTTAGATATCCAACTAACCGATGTTCCACCTACAGTAAAAACATAACCTGTGGTGCTCCTCCTGCCATCCAAGTCTCCTGCCATATCTGAATCTACATAGCCATGTAGAGAGGTATCTGAACCTCCATAGCACAAGTGTCTACTGCTGGTTCCTCTCAGATATCTAAGGATCCATTGTACTGCTTTCCAATGTTCCTTTCCTGGATTGGCCATATACCTGCTTACTACTCCCACTGCTTGGGCAATATCCGGTCTAGTACACACCATTGCATACATCAAACTTCCTACCGCGGAAGAATATGGAACCTTACTCATGTACTCTACCTCATCATGTGAATTGGGACATTGTTCTTTACTTAACTTGAAATGTCCAGCCAAAGGTGTGCTTACCGGTTTAGCATCCTGCATATTGAACCGTTTCAACACCTTGTCCACATAATCTTCTTGAGACAATATCAATCTGTGATTTTCTCTGTCTCTCTTAATGCTCATGCCAAGGATTTTCTTTGCTGCTCCCAAATCCTTCATAGCGAACGTTTGAGCTAATTTTACCTTAAGCTCTGAGATATCCTGCATGTGAGACCCTGCAACCAGCATGTCATCTACATACAACAATAGAATAATATATCTACCGTTATCAAATCTCTTAAAATATACACAATGGTCGGATTGACACCTACTGTAGCCATGCTCAGTCATAAACCTGTCAAATTTTAAGTACCATTGCCTAGGAGCTTGCTTGAGGCCATACAAGCTTTTCTTTAACCTGCACACAAACTTCTCCTTACCCTTGACCTCAAATCCTTCTGGATGTTCCATGTATATTTCCTCATCCAAATCTCCATGAAGAAACGCTGTCTTAACATCTAGCTGCTCAAGATGCAAATCCTCAAAAGCAACCAAAGACAATACAACCCTTATAGAAGTCATCTTAACAACAGGAGAAAAAGTCTCACCAAAGTCAATACCTGGCTTTTGTGCAAATCCTTTTACAACCAATCTGGCCTTATATCTCATCTGTCCATCCTCACCTTCCTTCAACCTGTAGGTCCACCTGTTCTTCAGTGTTCTCTTACCAGCTGGCAATACAACCAAATCCCATGTTTGGTTCTCTCTTAAGGACTCCATCTCCTCAACCATGCCACGCTCCTACTTACTCCTGGACTCCACCTGTAATGCTTCTTCAAAACTTTCTGGTTCTCCACCATCGGTTAGCAATAAATAATATAAGGAAGGAGAATATCTAATTGGAGGCTTACTTACCCTTTCAGACCTCCTGATTGGTGTCTTGGACTCGTTCTCAACAATCTGTCCACCCAAATTTTCTGACAGTGACCGACCTCGGCCACCTGTAGACCTGTTACTGGCCGACGCCGGTTCTTCCTGGCTGACGCCGGTGCCTGGTCTGCCGACGTCGGTCTCTGTATGACCGACATCAGTTTCTGTACTGCCGACGCCGGTTCCTAACCTGCCGACGTCGGTCTCTGTGTTTTCCTGTAAGTGATTATTTCTTTTTCCCGCGAGCTCATTCTGGACCATAACTTTGTCCAACTCATTATTGCTCTGCCCAGCTTGATCTAGCTTCCTTATCTGATCACTGTACATCACTCTTTCATTGAAAACAACATCACGGCTCCTAATTACCTTGTTAGTTCCTAGATTCCAAAATCTAAAACCAAAATCATCTGAGCCATAGCCTATAAACGTGCACCTCATAGACTTAGCATCAAGCTTCTTTCTATTTTCTTTATCTATGTGCACAAAGGCTTCACAACCAAAAACTTTGAGATATGAGAGATCTACCTTTTTACCTGTCCATGCATCTTCTGGAATTCCACCATTCAGAGCTGTAGAGGGTCCTCTGTTGATCAGGTACACTGCGGTGTCAACTGCTTCTGCCCAAAACTCTAAGGGCAACCCTGCATGCAATTTCATACATCTTGCACGCTCCATGGTAGTTCTGTTCATCCTCTCAGCAATACCATTCTGCTGAGGTGTCCTTGGAACCGTCCTTTGCCTACGGATTCTATTTATGTAACAATACAATTTGAACTTAAGACTGCAGAACTCACCACCATTATCAGATCTCAAGCACTTTAATCTTTTGCCTGTTTCATTCTCAACCATGGCTTTCCAAATCTTGAAAGTCTCAAAAACATCAGATTTTCTTTTAATACAGTAGATCCATACCTTTCTTGTGGCGTCATCTATGAATGTAACATAGTACTGTGATCCGCCAATAGAGGCTACCTGAGCCGGTCCCCACACGTCTGTGTGAACAAGCTGCAACTTCTGTCTTTTCTTAGTAGACCCAGTCTTTAGAAAACTAACCCTTTTCTGTTTTCCAAATACACAATGCTCACAAAATTCTAGATCCATACTTTTCAAATCTGAAAGCATACCTTTAGACTTAAGGATTGACATCCCCTTCTCACTCATGTGGCCAAGCCTTGAGTGCCACAATTTAGCATCCACATCTGAAGTAGATAAAACTGAAGGAGATTTGTTAGTAACACAATTACACAAATAGAGAGTACCTTCTCTCTTACCTCTGGCCATAACAAGTGCACCCTTGGTCACCTTCCAAGAATCTGCTGTGAGAGTTACTGTACAACCCTCATCACCTAGCTTACCTGCAGAAATCAAATTTCTCTTCAAAATAGGAACATGCATCACATCTCTCAACACCCATGTGCTGCCATTCTGCATCTTTAGCTGCACTTTACCTTTGCCAATAATCTTACAAGGCTCATCATCCCCTAAGTACACTATTCCAAAATCTCCATGGATATAGTCACTGAAATATTCTCTGTTAGGGGTAGCATGGAAAGATGCACCAGAATCTAATACCCAAGATTCTATATTATTATGCAAAGAGAAAATAAGAGCATCCTGTGCAATACCTGCAACCTTTGTCTCTTCCTTTCCTTCGTGCTGATTGTCCTCCTTAGGCTTTGACCAGCAATCTCTGCTTATGTGCCCCAACTTTCCACAGTTCCAGCATTGTGGCCTTCTGCCATTCCTGGATTTGGATCTGCCTCTTCCCTTAGACTTAGATCTTGATCTCCTCTTGCTCTTTTCTTTTTGCCTTCCTCTGCTCTCGAGATTTAAAGCGTTCTCGGATGTCCCAGATGTCTCTTCTGTGCTTTTCCTGCGAATTTCCTCATTCAAAATAACACTAACCACATCCTCTACTTTTAAAATATTCGAAGCAGAAGCAGTATTAGAAACTGCCATTACCAAGCCATGCCAGCTTTCAGGCAAAGAACATAATATTAAAGGAGCCTTTATTTCATCTTCAAATGCAATATTGACAGAACTTAACTGATTAACAATACCATGGAAATCATTCAGGTGATTAGAAACAGAGCCACCTTCTTGCATATGCAAATTAAATAACTGCTTCATTAAATATACCTTATTTGAAGCTGAGGGTTTTTCATACAAATTTGCTAACGTGGTCATTAACTCTACCATATTTTTTGCCTGTGACAAATTAGATATCACAGTGGAGGCCAGACTCAGTCTTATAGACCCAAGAGCCTTTCTGTCAAGAACTTCCCATTCTTCATCCTCCATGTCCTTGGGCTTCTTTGCTATCCCACCTAACGGTAAGTAAAGATCCTTCTGATACAGATAGTCCTCTATCTGCATTCTCCAATGTTGATAGTTCTTGCCATTAAACTTTTCCATTCTCAACTTACTTTCTTCTGCCATTGCTTCTCCCACTCAAACAAAAATCCCTACAGAAATCCCTGTGAGCAACCTGTAATCCAAACACACTACACAGATCTGAACCACCTGTTAGTGAACCTGAGCTCTGATACCACTTGTTGGAGATCAACCAACAATGGATTACACTTGTGAAAGCAATGAATGCGGAAATAAATCAGATAGATAAGTAACTGAAATGATAAATAGCACAGAACAAGATATACAAGAAAACACCCTGAAAACTTGTATTAAAAACTCTTTACAATAGGAATACAAATGAAGAACTTTGTTCTTCCACACCTCTCTCAGATGCACACAAGATCTCTCACTAGATCTCTATTCCTCAAGAGCTCTCTCTCAAGAGTACTGTCCTTCAAACATTCACAATGTTCTACTCTTACACACATAATAGCTTAGAAGATCTTTCCTACATATAGAAATAGGAAACTTGAGCATGCTCTTACAACAAACAGTTAAGCCTCTTCAACAAGGGCTCTAAAAATAATATTGCTAACAATAGAGACGCGAGCTTGAGTCTACAACTCAAACTCATCATGCAAACACTCGCTTCTGTCCTCGGAAATCGCTTTCTGGACACAGGTAACCGACGTCGGTTCCTGCCTGTTCGCCTGTGACCGTCGCCGACCGACTATACTGCCGACGTCGGCGCCTGTGTAACTACAACTGACCGACGTCGGTCGCTCCTGACTGACGCCGGCGTCTGTGTAGACCCGAACCTGTTTTGTATGCTCCTTGGTGAAGCTTTTAGCTCCACACCCTAACAAGATAGCTCTGTGGAAGAATAACCTGAGTGAGCATATTAATGAAATTATATCTCGTATGCACAAAAGCTTCAGGAAGAAATGAGAATATGGGTTTGTTTATTATCATGCCTAGTTTATATGGTCTAAATTTTAGAATATATGAATGAGCGAAGAAAAAGATATGAAGGTGCAAAGTTACCCTTCTAATTATATTGAGATGGTCCCCATAGACAAATCTGCATAATGTAAAGTTTGAGCTTGTTAGAAGATCAATGGTTAGTGCTAATTGTACATTGAAAATCTAAAAAAACGCAGTGAAGTCAATTTGTCAGGGGCACCTCCAAGTAAATGCGTCAGTGACAAGTGTCACAATCACGGAGCTTGCACAGTAAATCTACGGAGCAGTTTAAAGTCAAAAGGTCAATGATAAATGTGAGATTGCCAAGTGTCTCAATAGCGGCAACTGACAACAATGTAAAAAAGGCACACACTAATGCCAAGTGTCACATGCTCGAGAGCTAAGCAGAGATAAAGATCGATTTTGTTAGAAGATCTGATGGTGAGCAGATGATCGTGCAAAGGAGATCCAACAGAGCGAGTGGACTCAATGAGATAAAGTGCCCGATGTTTAACGACATAGTGGTGAGTTAAAGATCAAGTTAGCTTGAGAAGATCAATGGAGTGTATGCATTCCAAAGTTTCATGAAGTAACGAGATGAGATAAAGAGCTCAAAGTTTAACAATACGCAGAGATAAAAGATCATGCTAGTTTGAAGATATAATGACACACATGAGCTTGAATCAAAAGATCAATGGACACATTTTAAAGTTGAACCATTAAAATCCAAAAGCGTACAAAGATCTGACGGAGCGAGTGAGCCTAGACATGGCACGAAACATAAGATCAAAGGCCAATATTCAAAGTATTTAAATCTCAACGATCAGGTGGAGAAACATGCAAGAAAGATGGAAACGTGACACAAACCACAATATTGATAGATGTAATCGATCAAAGTGATGTAACATTTCATGTGCATCAAGACCAAAGACCGAGATTTTCTAAATATAGCAAAAGACAAAGAATCATGACCGTGGAGCATGATTTCAAGACACGAGAAACCTATTGAGTCCAGAATTGGCGTGATGTGTTACAGTCTAAGTGTGAACACAGAAAGAAGAAAAACCTAGATCAAAAGCTTAAATATACGACATCTAGGATACTGTTAGAGGTTGTTGTCGAAGTTGAAGCTGCTGGTATAGTTAGATAGTGTCAAATAGAAAACATAGACACAAAATCGGAGAGTAGAGAGGAAAAGAAGAGACTACAAAAAGAGATGAAATGTGTCAAATAGATACATATATAGACATAAAGAGAAAGGGTAGAGAGGAATAAAGACACATAGAGAGATAATGTGCAGAGCATAATTAGTTATAGATTAAACTTGTAACAGAGAGTTAGAGCTAGATTCATTTATGAATCTATTTTATAAATTGGAGTTGTAGCTCCATAAAGATCTAATTGGTTGGTGTCATCAGACAAGCTGAGTTGGTACTCAATTAGAGGATTGGTGTCTCCTTAGAGTTGGTGCCCTTAAACATTGTAACTAATGAGGTTAAGCTAAGTTAGTGCTTAGTTAGGGAGTTGGTGTTTCCTTAGAATTTATGCTCTTAAACTAAGGGATTAGTGTCTCTTTAGGATCAATGCCCTTAAATGTGTAACCAATGAGGTTTTCCAATGAGGCTTTGACTGTGATGCTGGATTAGAATAGTAGATTCTAACAGTTATTTTCATCATGATTTTTTCAATGGGTTTGTCACATGTACATTTGGTGTCATGTGTATTTTTGTGTGTGTGATATATGTATATTTGATTTAATCTGCATATATCTTTTAATCTGCAGTAAAAGTATTTAAAGGACTAGTTTTAGTTGATCTATTGATTCACTCCCCCCCTCTCAGTAGATAGTTGTGTTCCAACAATTAGTATCAGAGCCCTGGGTCTTTAGAAGAAGATTAATCAGCTCAGGTAGATCTTGGAACAATGAACACAAATGGCTAGTCAAGAAGGATCTTCATCAAACAAAGCACCTCTCTTTGATGGATCAAACTATGTATTTTGGAGCATAAGAATGGAAGCATATTTATCTTCATTATGGTTTGATGTATTGATGTTTGTGGTAAATGGATATATAGTTCTTGCTACAACTCTCAATGAGCAGGCTTCAAATAAGGCATATGAGAGCAAAGCCAAGGCAAATAATGTTATTCTCTATGGATTGTCAAAATCAGAGTTTGTCAAAATGCACAAGACATATAGAACAAATTGAAGAGCATTTATGAAAGTGATGACAAGGTAATACAGGGCAAGCTACAAACTTACAGAGGTAAGTTTGAAAGTCTTCAAATAAATGAAGAAGAGAAAATTGCAGACTGTCTTCTCAAAGTAGATAAAATAGTCAATGCAATCAAAGGCCTTGGAGAAGAGATGAAAGAATCAATCGTTGTCAACAAGGTCCTAAGATCTTTGCCATCAATATATGACTCTGAAATATTTGCAATAGAGGAAGCAAGAGATCTAGATGATCTCATTGTAGATGAGTTACATGGAACATTCACTACCTATGAGATGATAATGGGAGAAGTAGATACTTCTAAGAGAGAAGTTACATTCAAAGCATCAAGCAAGAAAAAGTAGAAGTATCTACATCTGGATCTGAGGAGACTGATGAAGAAAAAGCCAACTTTGTCATAAGATTAAAAAAATGATCTAAAAAGTACAAAGTTAAGTTATCCTTTAAATGCTTTAACTTTGGTAAGGTAGGACATTTTGTTGTTAAATGCCCTTATAAGAAAAAAGATAACTCTGAGCAAGAAGAGGATGGAAAAAGGATGAGACCCCACTATTACAAAAAGATGAACTTCTTTAAAAACAAGAAAATCTTGTATATAAGAGAAGATAGTGACTCATTGGATGATAGTGATAGCTCAGATGATGACCATGACTGTGCCTTTGTGGCTAAGGGAAATGAATCCATATTCATGGCATTAGGATCAACTTCTATAAATCTAGATCAAGAAAAATTTGAAAACTCTAACGAAGAAGAGGAAGGAGAAGTGGATCTTAAGTGTGAACTCATATGTGCTCTAGATGAGATTGACAAGTTGAGAAAAGAGACCTCAAGGCAGAGGAAGCTTGGACAAAAAGAAATTGAAAAATTGTCCAAAAGTCTTGAAAGATCTGATCAGATGATAGTAAGCCTTAAGACTCATGTTGAAGAGGCTGAAAGAATAGATGTAGTCAAAATTGAACTACAAATCAAATATGATGAGTGTATGAGGCTAGAAACAGAGATAATGGCTTTGAGAAAAGAGCTTAAAAAGGCTAAAAAATAAATAGGCAAAGGTCTGAAGCTAAAAAAAGGATCAGACATTCTTGATTAATTGATTAGCTCTCAAAATCCATCAAAAGAAAAATCTAGGCTTGGTTATGAAAAAGGAAAAATTCCAATAACCAATACATCTGCTAAGTTATATGACAATTTCCAAGCAAAAGATCATGAGCAAAGAAAAGGAATGTCTCCAAAGATACAAAGACAAACAGTAGCACTGTTGATAAGAAGAAGGCTAAAGGAGAAAAGAAGCTTGAGGAAAGGAAAAAGAACAATGAGTCCATCTCTATAAACTCAAAAAATATGCAGAAGACAAAGGCAGTTGATGTAGATAGTTACACAAAAGTGAGTGACTTAAAGAAGCCAAATTTGAGAACTCCCCATCCTGTACAAAGAAAATCTATGACTAGGTATTCCTCATCTTTCTATGGTTATTGTTATAGGTGTAATCATTTCTGTCATAACACTAGTAATTTTAGAGTTGTACCTACAACGGGAACCAATTTTGTAAGCAAAAATTCATTTGCACCCTTGTTAGATACAAATGAAATGTGTTATAATTGCAATAATTTTGGTCACATAGCTACACATTGTAAAACAAGCTTTGTAATATCAAAAGTGTAAAGTAAGAAGAAAAGCATGCCTCCCAAAGTGAACAAAAGGTCACAAGTCTTTGAAAAAGGGAAAAACAAGACATTTAAGAAGCCCAAACATGTATGAAAAGTGAAAGATCAAGCTATGATGGAGAATGTTATAGAGGTTGAAGATTGTCAAGAGCTCTCAATATCTTCTCATGTTGAGAATGAGAAGACCAAGCTCAAGGAGAAAACCAAGGTGTTGGTTGAGGCTAGTTCTGAGGTATGTACAGATTCAAGTGAGCATCTTGTTACTAAGCAAGTTTCATGCATAGAACATCAGTATATGTGCCTAGTGATGAGATTTCAAGCTATAAGGAAGATTCATCAGATGAAAAGGTGTGTCATGAATCCATGTTGTCTCCATGTATTGTTAATCCAAAGAAGATCATCATAGTGGATGAGCATGCTACTTCTCTTAAGCCTAAGAAGAAGAAGAACTGAAAGCACAAGATGACCAAAGAGGAAAAATAATATGAGGAGTTATGGGCAACTCTTGGTTTCACCTTGTTCTAGAACATTGTGAAGTAAGGTGTCTCTATCTATGCTTCTTAAGAGACCACTTTCAGTGGAGAAGCAACCGATGTCTTCTACAAATGAGAACTCAAGTAGGTTATGATGATGACTTGATCAAACCAAGTCAAGTGCTGTGTATGTAGTGTCTACAGTGACAGAATGAGTGTTTGAATATGACATAATGAGATTGTTGTAGAACATCTCATATATATATATGATCTGCAAATTCATTTGGCATAAGGGTTCTAATGCAAGAAACCCTTGGCATTCTGTATCTTGGGTTATGCAATGAGTTGGGTCACCAAACTCGGAGAACATGTGTAAAATGAAGATATACATGTGTTAAATGAAGTTATGGTGTGTTATAGGCAGTCCATTGATGCAAAGATGGAGCATGGAGTTAGGGGGAGCTAACTTAGATAGCATGAATGGCTTGAGAAGCTATGCATAGTGTAAGGGGGAGCTAGATTGTTCAATCTGTCAAGATCAAGAAGGCTCAAAGTAGAGGAGCTTTGCAATTGGTCAGGTCCTAAGATCAGAATACTATATAGTTGAGACTAAGAGAGAAGGTTAGGAAGTCTGTATGGTAGCTCGTACATCACATCACTAGATACTAGTGATAGAGCATAAGTCTAGGGGGGAGGATCATAAAAGTTATATTAAACCATGGAAGAAGAGAAAAGGCAACTTAGGTATGCATACTTTTGCAAATTTATAATGAATTGATGGTTGCAGATTCTTTGACAAACTCCTTTATCTGAGAAAGGGGGAGAAACATTTAGACAAACAGTCAAAAAGAGTCCCTTTGCCATTGATGTCAAAGAGGGAGAAAAAAAACAAATGCTCTCTGCAAAAGTTTGGAGAAAAAGTGCGAATGTCAAAGAAGCAGAGCAATTGTCCAAGTTAAGTTTAGGTAGATGTGTCATTGCCTAAAGGGGAGCAAGTTTTGGTATGAACAACTTCAATTCATACTCATCAAAAGCCAATGCAAGCAATGCCAGAGAAGGAGCAAAATATTAGATCGGAGCATTTAGTTTGTCATCAATGATAAAGGGGGAGATTGTTGGCAATATGATTGTCATTGATATCAAAAGGGACATTGTGAGCATGTCATTGATGCTCAGGGATGAATATGGTGATCCGAGGATGTGTAAAGGATCCTATCAGAGGTCAAGAATGATTGGAGTGCTTGTGTGCATAAGTGGAAGTCATATGGTTCCTCATATTGTTCATTTAGACATTTTAGGTCTATAAAGGAAAATTTAAGTAGGCAGTTTGCTTACGTCAGCATTGCCACATGTGGATGAGTATGGGGGAGTTGGTCATATGGTTGTAATCACATTAGTCCCTAGTTATTATGTGCCAGATTTGAAGTAATGATATGATGCGCAGTTGAAGTTATGGGGATGCAAATTTGGCTACTTGGACAGAATTCACTAAATTTCCAACACTTGCCAAATCTACAAAAGGGCTAAACAGAGCCAAGCAAGCATGTTGATGAGGTCAACATTCGCATACATGGAGATGTCAGGATAAAATGACCAGATGGGTTTGTTCATTTTTGTGCCTAGTTTATATGCATTGAATCTTAGGTCATGCGATGTAGCGCAACAAAAGATGTGCATGAGCAAAGTTGGGCTCCCAGGGATTTTGACAGTGTTTTCCCACAATCAAATTTGCAAGTTGTAGGAAAACGTTGAGAATGCATTTTTATGATGTCATATCTTGCACATATGAAGACTTCAAGAGCAAATGAATATATGGATGGAATCCCCTATGTAAGAGGATCTTATGCACTAAATTGCAGGTCATGCGACTAAGTGCGACAAGAGTTATGCAAGAACAATGTTGGCCTTCCTAGCAAGTTCTAGGCATAGCTAGCTTTGTGTAATATGAGTGAGTTGATTAATGACATTATATCTCGCACACACGAAAGCTTCAAGAAGAAATGAGCATATGGGTTTGTTCATTATCATGCCTAGTTTATATGGTCTAAATTTCAGAACATACGGATGTGCAAAGCAAAAAATATGAAGGTGCAAAGTTATCCTTTCAATTATATTGAGATGGTCCCCATACTTGGACAAATATTCACAAGGTAAAGTTCAAGCTTGTTATAAGATCAATGGTTAGCGCTTAATCATACATTGAAGATCCAACAATGTGCAACGAAGTCATTTGTCAAAGGCACCTCCGAGTAAATGCACCAATGACAAGTGTCACAATCACAGAGCTGCACAATAAATCTATGAAATGGTTTAAAGTCAAAAGGTCAATGAGCAACATGGGATTGTGAAGTGTCTTAATAGCGAGAACTGATAGCATTGTATAGAAGGCATGTGTTAATGCCAAGTTTCACATTCTCGAGAGCTAAGCAGAGATAAAGATCGAGCTTGTTAGAAGATCTGACCAAAGGAGATCTAACAGAGCGAGTGGACTCAATGGGATAAAGTGCTCGATGTTTAATGACACAATGGCGAGTTAAAGACCGAGCTAGTTTAAAAAGATCGACAGAATCTATGTGTTCCAAAGTCTCAAGAAGAAGCGAGATGAGATAAAGAGCTTGAGGTTTAACGGTAAGCAGAGATAAAGACCGTGCTAGTTTGAAAATCTAACAGCACACGGGAGCTTGGATCAAAAGATCAACAGACACGTTTTAAATTTGAACATTAAAGTCCAAAAGCGTACAAAGATCTGACAAAGCGAGTGACCCTGAATATGGCACGAAACATAAGATCAAAGGCCAATATTCAAAGTATTTAAATCTTAATAGTCAGATGAAGAAACATGCAGGAAAGATGAAAACATGACACAAACCATGATATTAATCGTTGTAATCGATCAAAGTTATGTAGCAAGGCATGTGCATCAAGACTAGAGGCCGAGGTTTGCTAAATATAGCGAAAGACATAATCATGGCGATGAAGCATGATTTCAAGACATGGGAAACTTGTTGAGTCCAAAATTGGCATGATGTGTTACAAGGCAAGTGTGAACACAGAAAAGAAGAAAAACCTAGATCAAAAGCTTATATATACATCTAGGATATTGTTAGAGGTTGTTGTTGCCAAAGCTGCTAGTATAATTGAAGTGTCAAACAGAAAACATATAGACATAGAACCAGAGGGCAGAGAGGAAAAGAAGAGGCTGCACAGAGAGAGAGAGAGAGAGAGAGAGAGAGAGAGAGAGAGAGAGAGAGAGAGAGAGAGAGAGAGAGTGTGTCAAATAGATACATATACAGACACAGAAAGAGGGGTAGAGAGGAAGAAAGGCACACAGAGAGATAATGTGCAAAGCATAATCAATTATAGATTATACTTGTAACAGAGAGTTAGAGTTGGATTTATTTATGAATCTATTTTGTAAATTAGAGTTATAACTCCATAGAGATCTAATAGGTTGGTGTCATCAGACAAGCTGAGTTGGTGCTCAGTTAGGGGATTGGTGTCTCCTTAGGGTTGGTGCCTTTAAACATTGTAACCAGTGAGGTTAAGCTGAGTTGGTGCTCAATTAGAGAGTTGGTGCTTCCTTAGAGATGGTGCTCTTAAACTAGGGGATTGGTGTCTCCTAAGGGTTGGTGCCCTTAAATGTCTTGCCAATGAGGTTTTCCAGTGAGGCTAACTGTGAGGTTGGATTAGAACAGTAAATTCTAGGAGCTATTTTCACCGTGATTTTTTTCCAATGGGTTTTCTATGTATACATCTGGTGTCATGTGTATTTGTGTGTGTGTAATCTTTGCATATTTGATTTAATTTGCATATATCTTTTAATCTGCATTAAAAATGTTTAAAGGACTAGTTTTAGTTGATCTACTAATTCACCCCCCCTCTCAGTAGATAGTTGTGTTCCAACACAAAGTAGCATGAACTTTATCTTTGCTAATCGTTAAACATCGAGCTCTTAATCTCATCTCATTTCTCCCTAAGTCTTTGGGATGAATACGCTCTGTCAATCTCATCAAAATAGCTCGGTCTTTAACTTGCCTCTATCTTGTTAAATACTGAGCACTTGATCGGATTGAGTCCACTCACTCCATTAGATCTTCATTGCACGATCACGCATGCACCATTGATCCTTAGAAGAAGCTCAATCTTTATCTCTGAGGAGCTCTCAAGAATGTGACACTTGGTATTAGCGCGTGCATTCTACACATTGCTATCAGTTCCCACTATTGAGACACTTTGCATCCTCACGTTGATCATTGACTATTTGACTTTGAACTACACTGTAAATTTATTGTTTAAGCTCTGTGATTGTGACACTTGTCACTAGCGCATTCACTCGTAGGTGCCTTTGACATATTGACTTCATTGCACATCGTTGGATCTTCAATGTACGATTAAGTGCTCACTGATAGATCTTCTGACAAGCTCAAACTTTACCTTGTGCAAAATTGACCAAGTATGGGGAACCATCTCAATATCCCTGGAAAGTTAACATTGCACCTCATATCTTTTGCTTTGTTCATCCACATGTTCTGAAATTTGGACCATAAACTAGGCATGATAATGAACAAACCCATATGCTCATTTCTTCCTGAAGCCTTCGCATGTGCAAAATATAATGCCATTAATCTGCTCACTCAGATTCTTCTGCCGCAGAGTCAACTATGCTTAGAACTACCTAGAATGCCAAATTTGTTTTTGCATAACTTTTGATGCGCTTCATCGCATGACTTGTAATTTAGCACATAAAATCCTGACATAGGGGATTCCATCCATATATTCATCTACTCCAGAAACCTTCATACGTACAAGATGACATCATAAAAATGCCTACTCAGCTTTTTCTTGCCACCTGCAAATTTGACTGTGGAAAAACACTATCAAAATGCCTAGGAGCCCAACTTTGCTCATGCATATCTTTTGTCACGCTATATCGTATGACTTGAGATTCAGCGCATAGAAACTAGGCACAAAAATGAACAACCCCATATGATCATTTTGTCCTAACACCTCTATGTGTGTGAATGTTGACCTCATCAATATGCTTACTTGGCTCTGCTTAAGCCCTTTTTGCAAATTTGGCTAAGTATAGAAACTTAGTGAATTATATCTGAGTAGCCAACTTTGCATCCCCATTT
The DNA here is from genome assembly GCA_037957365.1 of Torreya grandis. Lineage (NCBI taxonomy): Eukaryota > Viridiplantae > Streptophyta > Pinopsida > Cupressales > Taxaceae > Torreya > Torreya grandis. The sequence goes on from JARHVA010001868.1 coordinate 1,457,803, forward strand.
CTTCAACTTCACTTCATCGCATGACTTCAAATCCGACGCATAACAACTAGGGACTAATGTGATCATAACCATATGACCAACTCCACCAGACTCATCCACATGTGGCAATGGTGACATCACCAAACTACCTATTCAGATTTTCCTCTATAAACCTAAAATGTCTAGATAATCAATATGAAGAACCAGATGAATTCCACTCATACACACAAGCAGTCCAATCATCTTTGACCTCTGATAAGATTTCTTGCACATCTTCAAATCACCATACTCAACCCTAAACATCAATGACATCCATAATGCCAATCATCTCCCTTTTGACATCAATGACAATCATATTGCCAACAATCTCCCACTTTCTTATTGATGACAAACTAAATGCTCTGATATTCTAATATTTTGCTCTTTCTCTAGCATTGTTTGCATTGGCTATTGATGAGTATGCACTGAAGTTGTTCATACCAAACTTGTTCCCCCTTAGGCAATGGATCATTTGCCAAAACATAACTTGGACACATGCTCTAATTTTATTTAGCATTTGCACTTTTTCTACAAACAAATGTAGAGAGCATTTGCATTTTTTCTCCCCCTTTGACATCAATGCAAAGGGACTCTTTCTCACTATTTGTCCAAATGTTTATCCCCCTTTATCAGATAAAGGAGTTTGTCCAATAATCTGCAACCATCAACTCATTAAAAATTTATAAAAGTATGCATCCCTGAGTTTCGTTTTCTCTCTTCTTCCAAGGATTAACAAAGCTTCTATGATACTCCCCCTGTACTCATCCCCTATCACTAAGATCTAGTGATATGATGTAGGAGCCACCATTCTCAACTTCTGTCTCAGATACTCAAATTATTCCTTGGGAAGAGGTTTGGTGAATATGTCTGCAATTTGATTTTGAGTTGGCACATACTCCATTGTGACCTCTTGATCTGTAACATTTTCTCTTAAGTGATGATTGATATGTGCTTAGTTCTGGAATGCATCACTGGATTCTTTGATATGTTAATAACACTTGAATTATCACAAAGAACAGAGATAGATGATTTGTACTCTACCTTGATGTCTTTTAGTGTTTGTTTCATCCACAAGACTTGAGTGCAACTTACCACTGTTGCCACATACTCTACTTCTATTGTAGAAAGAGTAATTGACTCTTTTTTTTGCTCACCGATGAAACAAGTCTATTTCCAAGGAAAAATGCACCACCACTAGTGCTTCTTTTGTCATCCACACTTCATGTCCAATCAACATTTGTATATGTTGTGTAATATCCCTTGCTATTTCGGACCTTATATTGCTGATTTGAACCCCAAGGAATATTGTCAAACACCTCTGATGTAAACCCAATGCTTGTTGGTCTGTGTTTTCAGTCTGATATTTTTGCTTGATAATGATAGCTGAGTACTCTAAATGCTCATAAATCCAAACTACAATGTCTAAGCATTAGTCTAAATGCATATATGACTTCTTTTTTTAGTATTTTCGATGCATATACATGAAAATTAGACATGAAATGCATACCTACAGCGAATTGGTATTTTGTCAAACAATTGGCACGCAATCTAACACGCTGATAAGGGATGCTATAATGAAGGACATTACATTGAACAAATGGCACACAATTCATAACTCTTTTATTAGATGCAATACAGTGCCAAAGTCTGATATCAATGATCACCTACAACAATATGCTTGGGATAACAATGCAAACCACTAATAATTACAAAAAGAACTTGGTAATAATGGTGTGAAAAGCGCTGATGAAGAATCAAGCAATATCCAAGGAAAGGAGTCCCTTCCAAACCCAAATTATAAATTTCTCCCCGCTGCCCTATTCACGCAATACTGTAGCGTGGCACTGTAGTGGCACTATTCATGTCACTGTAGAGACACTATTCATGACACTATTCACAGCACTGTAGCGTGGCACTATTCATGGCACTATTCACAACACTGTAGCAGCCAACAATAAAACTTATGATTTGCAAATTAATACCTCAAAACCCTTGGTTAATACTTCAGATTTAATCACCAATGAAAGGACTGAAGTATCCCTTCCAATTTGCAACCCTTCGGAGGATATTTCACCACCTCAGTTATGCTAATCTATGAGAGTTTTCATTCCCAAAGACCAAGTAGACAATATGCAGAAACCCTTGGCTCCACAGAACTCATCAAATGCAAATGATAATAATCCCCCCAATCCACGCTAAACTCTGTCACAATCACTGCGTCGTCTAGAAGGAATACTAAGCAATCTCCAGATACTACTGAGCAAATCAACAACCACTGAATTGGGGGCTACGTCCCAAACAGGCAAAGCACTGGGGTTTGGCATCCCAAATGCTAAAAGCTCTTTCAGAGCCAAAGCGCAAACTCCAAATAAAATGTCAAGACTGAATTAGACTTTTGTCTTGACCTTTTTATATCCTTTTTACAATCAGCTCAAACCCTAAAAGCAACTCAATATGGCGTTGAGTTATAAAATGTTATATTTCTCCTTTTTTAAGTGTCAAGCACATAGAAAATGACCCTTTTTTCAAATAAAGAGAAATCTGTTCACCGAAAGGATCCGAGCCAAAAGAGAAATATTTAGAAAAGTCCAAGACCTTTCCAACGAGCTATTACACCATGGGATACGCATCCAGATGAGGCCAAAATCCCCTTATTACTCCAAAATGGCTATAAACTTAGCCTTATTTAATTAAACAACGCTAACTTAGAGAATATTAAAAATATACCCCAAATAGCAACAAAATGCTCCAATGACACCACAAACCAGAAAGTCACCCTGCCACCTGTCTGTGACTGGAGTCGAAAATCAAAGATTCACTGGCAGTCTCATCCCTAAAATCTAGGGACGCTCCTAGAAACTAGGAAACAAACCCTAATCCTCTGAAACTGAACTCAAGGCATAATCTCATGGAGACCCAACCCTGGGTATGATCATACCCTCCTAAAAAGTAGGGATAACCCCTATAAATTTAGGAACTGCCTCCTAAAAATAAGAAACGTCTCCAAACTGATCAGCGACAACCAAAACACCAAGTCCCCAATACTGTATAACCATACTGGGTCTCTATCAAACAATGTCAACCTACAAGACCCCATAATAAGCTGACTCACAGGGCTCTGTTAGACCGAGCTAAAGAGGGGAAATGACAGTCCTCCCCTCTCAAAGATGCTTACCCACAAGCAATTGTAAAGCTGGATGTTGTAAAATGCTCTCAAAACACACTCATATACCCATTGCAAAAATCAACAGTGAACCCTGATTGGAACCCTGATGCACATAAAGGATTCCTCAATATACTAGAGAGTATCCCACAACTAATGCCCAAATCCCAAATGAATCTGTAAAGAACTGCATCAGAATCTTGCTGAAAATAGCTGCAGCCATAGAACCTGCCAAAACTCAGCAAACTGTGCAATGTTTTAGCTGAAATAAACATATCACTTCTGATGTCAATCCTTGGGTCCCAATGCCAAACTGGAAGTCCATCACAAAGCGCACCTGTTGACTTCCACTGTACCATTCTACATAAACAACTGACATCACACCAAGAGTGGTGGAACACTTCATCAGGGCCAAAATAGAGTGACGAATCAAACACGTCACCACCAAGATCCCAAAATAGAATCAGCAATCCACTACCAATGACAACTGGTGGCCCCTGCTGCACCATACTGTATGCAACTGGATCACTAATATGCCAAGAGGCTACTCCCTGATACTGAGACTTGTGGGTTATGGACCCAAACAACTGCCAGAAAAGATGAGTATCTCCTAACTCATCTGCAAATGTTGGTGTCCCCACAATACTCCAAACGCCAAAGCTAGAAGAAGAGTGCTCCTGACACCAACTCATAAACCCAGTTGCACTAATCAATGCAACTGTGGAGGGTTGATCCCTCTCAGCATCAACGGAAGTGGATATATGTGCCTCTTCCCTCACGAGTGCACCATACAACTGCCTAGCAAGCATGAAATCACAACCTCTATCCTCTGCCCAATTCCTATGGACATGCTGACTAACCAAGCCATCATACCTACTGCCCCCATAATCATCCTGTAACCATGTATCTGTGTGAAATCTCTATGACATAGAAGTAGCAAACCTTGTCAAATACATAATAGCATGATGGATAACTGACTGTTATCCCTGCAAGTAATTCCTCATACACAACTGAGTCGAGTACTTGCAGACTCTAGTTCCATCTTCTGTAGATGGCAACTCTTCATCCCACAATGGATGGTATAAGCCCCCCATCAATTCACATCGATGCATCAACCAATCATCTACATGTGAACTAAAAGAAAGGTGATGAACTCTCCTCACTATGTAGTCATGGTAAAAAGCACCAACCTCCGTCAATAGTTGACCATCATAGTCCTGCTTTATATCACCTGACATGGAACTAACCTTAGGGGGATCAAGTGTATTTTTAGATTCATCTCTCATTTGAATAATGTTATCTATCCTTTTTTGTCTTGCTATGTTGATGAGATTGAGCTTATCTTTCACTTTTTGAAGATGTTGTCTTGCATTAGTAGCCACTAATCTAGCCTCTTTGGCTTTTTGCAACCATTCTTCATTAATTTTTTTGGACTTCTTTACCTCTTTGAAGCCAAAATATACAAAATCAGTTCTCTTATCATGGATATCTTCATGTCTACCAAATGGTGGAGGGCTGCCATCAATGGGTGATATCATATCATTGGCTTTTTCATGATCACAAGCTCCTATCTCACAAGAATGATGGGACATAATGTTGATGTCCTCAAACCAATCAGTGATGACATCATGCCATTGTAAAATGTCTTCTTCATCATGTGTATTCAAAACACTAGTGGTTGCTCCACTAAGCAAAGGATCAACTTTCACATCCACCTTAATATTTGGGACCTTCAATGGACTTTCATATGTACGAATAGCATTCATGGAAGCACCATCTAATTCTTTACCACAATAGGATGAAGCAATGCTAAACATCACAAGAAACCATATCTTCATGTAGTTGCTCTAATGTAACTGGTTTGTCTTCACCCATCACTTGCTCTTATTTTCCCTCATTTCCTTGTCCCTCAATCATATGCACAACACATGATTCTTGCCCATCCAAAGAGGCTGCAATAGACGACTGATTTTCTGATTTCTTTGGTGAAGCATGAGCCAAACTTAACTCCACATTCAACTCCTCAATCTAATTTTCCACCATAAGGAGAGCCATTTGAGAGTCTTCCAAAGATTTTCTAGTCTTCACTAGCTCCGTGGTGAGTTGATCAGCCTCTTCCTCTTTCCTCTTCAATGCATCTAAGTATATGACACCCAATTCAAGTAGGTGATCTCTATCAGAAAAAAGAGTTAAATAGTTATTTTTCATAATCTCCATGGCTGTCTTAAACGCTTGCAAATCAGAAATTGATGAAGCCGCTTCAACACTTTTGTGTCTCCCCTCAAGCTAGACCTTCCATAGATGAATTTCCCCCATCTTGTGGGAATGATCAAAATGGGACAGCTATAATAATCTTATCTTCACCAACCTTTAGTTGGTTCTCCAAATCAGACTTAGGAACCAAGGAAAATTCATTAGTTGAAGTTGTGGGCTGCCAATGGAGAGCTTGCCTCTCATCAAAATATTCTTCTAAAGTGTCCTCATGCTGGGTTGGAACTAGAGCAGCAGTAGTTCCCAACCCTAACTCCTCATCATCCCTCCAAAAAATAGACTCAATGGATGATGAATTGCTAACCTTATGCAGAGAGGTAAGATCACTCTTAGGACAATCAAAAGAGTCCCCAATCATAACCTCCATGTCACCAACTAGGAGACTCGTGCAACCTTGTCCTGTAAGATTCAATGTTTCGTCCTCTCTACCTTCTATAATCAATTGGGTGAAGATCAACTAAAATAGACCCAATCTCAATACTATTGGTCCATACTTCACCTGTTAGTTTTCCCTCTGGATTTTCGTGAGTGCATTTAACATCAGCCCCAAAGGAATCATTAAAAGAATCCATACCATTGCTATCCTCCTGGAGAGAAGATGGAACCTGTAACCCAAAAGAAGGCATCTCCTGCTCATCACCTTTGTCCATTTTGTTCTCCATAGGATCAGCTGAATGCTGGTCACTAACTGCTGAAAATTCATTGTAGAGGTTTCTAGATACTTCCCCTGTAGAGACCTTTTGTTCCTCCTTTTTGTTTTGTGATGTAGACCTCTTAAAAATGGATGCAATAAACCGAGTTGCTTTGTCTATGTTTGCAGGGTGTGAAAACAATTCATTCATCCTCTTCTGGTTTTCATCCAACTTATTCAAACTTTGTTTAAACTTCTCCATATTCATGTCCCACTGCTTCTGAGTACTTGAAGTAACCATGATTAGCTAGCTGATTCAATGTCCAATCTACCCAACAGGATGGCAGAACAAAAGCTTTGATACCACTGTAATATCCCTTGCTATTTCGGACCTTATATTGCTGATTTGAACCCCAAGGAATATTGTCAAACACTTCTGATGTAAACCCAATGCTTGCTGGTCTATGTTTTCAGTCTGATATTTTTGCTTGATAATGATAGCTGAGTACTCTAAATGCTCATAAATCCAAACTACAATGTCTAAGCATTAATATAAATGCATTTATGACTTCTTTTTTTGGTATTTTCGATGCATATACATGAAAATTAGACATGGAATGCATACCTACAGCCAATTGGCATTTTGTCAAACAATTGGCACGCAATCTAACATGTTGATAAGGGATGCTATAATGAAGGACATTACATTGAACAAATGGCATACAATTCATAACTCTTTTATTAGATGCAAACCCCGAACACAATGATATTAAGAAATACCAAATCTATTGGTTTACAAGGGTTATGCAATACAGTGCCAAAGTCTGATATCAATGATCACCTATAACAATATGCTTGGGATAACAATGCAAACCACTAATAATTACAAAAAGAACCTAGTAATAATGGTGCCAAAAGTGCTGATGAAGAATCAAGCAATATCCAAGGAAAGGAGTCCCTTCCAAACCCAAATTGTAACCTTCTCCCCGCTGCCCTATTCACACAGTATTGTAGCGTACTGTAGCAATTACTCTACCGCGACACTGTAGCAGCACTATTCATGTCACTGTAGCGACACTATTCATAGCACTGTAGCATGACACTATTCACAATACTGTAGCGCAGCACTATTCATTGCACTATTCACAGCACTGTAGCAGCGAACAATAAAACTTATGATCTGCAAATTAATACCTCAAAACCCTTGGTTAATACTTCAGATTTAAGCACCAATGAAAGGACTGAAGTATCCCTTCCAATTTGCAACCCTTCGGAGGATATTTCACCACCTCAGTTATGCTAATCTATGGGAGTTTTCGTTCCCAAAGACCAAGTAGACAGTATGCAAAAACCCTTGGCTCCACAGAACTCATCAAATGCAAATGATAATAATCCCCCCAATCCACGCTGAACTCTGTCACAATCACTGCGCCATCCAGAAGGAATACTGAGCAATCTCCAGATACTACTGAGCAAATCAACAACCACTGAATTGGGGGCTACGTCCCAAACAGGGAAAGCACTGGGGTTTGGCATCCCAAATGCTGAAAGCTCTTCCAGAGCCAAAGCGCAAACTCCAAATAAAATGTCAAGAATGAATTAGACTTTTGTCTTGACCTCTTTATATCCTTTTTACAATCAGCTCAAACCCTAAAAGCAACTCAATATGGCGTTGAGTTATAAAATGTTATATTTCTCCTTTTTTAAGTGTCAAGCACATAGAAAATGACCCTTTTTTCAAATAAAGAGAAATCCATTCACCGAAAGGATCTGAGCCAAAAGAGAAATATTTAGAAAAGTCCAAGACCTTTCCAACGAGCTATTACACCATGGGATATGCATCCAGATGAGGCCAAAATCTCCTTATTACTCCAAAATGGCTATAAACTTAGCCTTATTTAATTAAAAAACGCTAACTTAGGGAATATTAAAAAATACCTCAAATAGCGACAAAATGCTCAAATGACACCACAAACCAGAAAGTCAGCCTGCCACCTGTCTGTGACTGGAGTCGAAAATCAAGTATTCACTGGCAGTCTCATCCCTAAAATCTAGGGACGCTCCTAGAAATTAGAAAACAAACCCTAATCCTCTGAAACTAAACTCAAGGCATAATCTCATGGAGACCCAACCCTGGGTATGATCATACCCTCCTAAAAAGTAGGGATAACCCCCATAAATTTAGGAACTGCCTCCTAAAAATAAAGAACGTCTCCAAACTGATCAGCGACGGCCAGAACACCAAGTCCCCAATACTGTATAGCCATACTGGGTCTCTATCCAACAATGTCAACCTACAAGACCCCATAATAAGCTGACTCACAGGGCTCTGCTAGACCGAGCTAAAGAGGGGACATGACATGTTGTCAAAGTGAAATCTTCACTTTTAGGATACCATAGGCCATAGTCAATTGTGCTCTTGATATATTTGAAGATTTTTTTCACAGCGTTGACATGTGACTCCTTAAGAGCAATGTGAAATCATGCAACCATGCACACTGCTTGTATGATATCTTGATGCAATTAGGTATAACAAACTACCTATCATTGATCTGTACATAGTTTGATTTGCATCAAGGGACTCATCCTCTTTGCTCAACTTACATCCAGTTATCATGGGAGTACTAACTAGTTTGTTATCTTCCATTCCAAACTTCTTGAGCATTTCTTTTGCATGCTTGGTTTGGGATATAAATATCTCTTCATCAGTTTGCATACTTGGTCGTGGTGTTGATCGAAACAAGGTCTCAGGTCTATGGCCTACTTGAATTCGTGGTGTTACTGAAGCCAAGAGAAGGAGATTAGTCGATAGAGAAGAATTGTGTGGTGAATGCCTCCAAGTGAAACCCATATTTGTGTTAGCAATGAAAAGGAACAACATGGTTTGGAATGTTCTGAAACATAAAGGTCTGACTTGATATATTGAAAAGATACATGGCTATGACCCAAGGTTGTCTTTAGACTTCACAAAATCCTGGAGGGACAAAGATGTTAATCTACAGGGTCATGCAGGGAATATCAGAGGGCAGTGTAGCAAAAGTATCTAGAATAGATAGGGAAGGATTGAAAGTTGTCGAAGATAGACAACAAAAAAACAAATAAATTCACAATTTTTTCAAAAAAATGAAGAGAATTCATGAAGATGAAGATGGGATCTTGCATACCTCTATACCTACTCAGTGGGGGGAGGTGTGTATGCAAACAATGAAGTACATTACCTTGGGAGGAAGGTATTGAAATCTCTGCTTGCACCACTTCATGCTTAACCATTTCAGGACAACAATGTACAATATTTTCTACCTTTTTATGTCTCTTGAAAATTCAGTGATGGAGTACTAGAAGGAAAAAAATGATATGTCCATACATCAGTGCCTCGTTCTCTTCCTCGTCCAATTAGGTTGGTGTACCCTACATCCTCATTTTGGGGATCATGGGACTTCTAATTTGAACCTTTTGAAGGTGAAGAAAGGACTCCCTCATAGTCTTGAAAAGGAAAATACGAACATGAATGCAAATGAGGAATAAATTTTGGCTCAATTGTCCAAGAGCTCTAAAAAGAAAAGGTTAAGGTCCCAGATAGTCTTAAGGCCCTGCAGGCCTTGGAAGATAGTTGTAACCTTAGAAGTGTTAAAAAGAAGCCCTAATGGTTCCTTTTAAGTCGGTGATGGAGAAAGCCTTGAGTAGCAAGAATGATCTACAATTCCCCTAGATTAAGTGTGACACTATTCCCAATATTTTTATCCCAACTAAGGTGAATACTCCAACAGCTAACATTTTTATCAATGTTAGGGTTGATAAACTAGAACAAGCCATTAACACCCAAGTGAGTACCCTGAAGGGGTTATGAGTTTAAAAGGGTGAAGAAGGACATGATGGATACGCAGACCTGCTTGGAGAAACATGTTAAGGAAAACAAGAAAGAAAAGCTAGCACAAAAGGATCTAGTGCATAATATAGATCAATTGAAAGAGGAGATGGTTAAAATGGAAAGCAATATTAAGTAGATGGATGAAGAATTCAGTTGATGAAAGGAAAACAAGAGATCAATAAGATGAATAAGAACAAAGTCATCAACATTATTGACTCTCAAGGAGAAGCAATGAAGAGGAAGGTCATGGAAACCCAAGATGGGCCTAGTAGGAGGATTGGGGGGCAAAAGAAGAAAAAAGAAGTCAATGAAGTGGAAACTACTGAAGATTCATTGACCATTAAGCCTAGCAGGTAGACAGAAAAGCGGGTAAGATTCTTGAAGATCTAGCTAATTAGTGAAGTTGGGTAGTCTTTTTGTTGTGTGGAAGTTAACCTTTTGTTGATGTATAGCTTATAGTTTCCCAATTTGTTTTATGATTTGTTTGGATTGTAGGTCAATCTGTTATTTATTTTTGTTTTGTTTCATTACTTATTCTTCTTTGGTTATGTAAAAGGTTTAGGGATCCTTTAAAAACCCTCATATTTTTCCTTATCAAAAAAAAAAAAAATTATAAAAAGCTTTGAAGTATAATGTCTTTAAATCACATTATTCATGAATAATGATTATGATCCAAGTGATAAAAATAATAGTTAATTTATTAAGGAGTTGAAAATATATTAAACCCAAACAAATCATAGAAATAAGAAAGGAAAGGTACGCCATCTTTCACAATTCTTTAGAATTTATTTAAGTTGAAAACAAAAAGTAATGCACCTCTATGAATCATTTATTTAATCTCGCCCACCTCACAACTTAATATCAAATTTGTTTGGGCATTTGTTAGAAATTTCAAAGTTGATGATTTTAAATAACTAATTATTTTATAATCGAGATTGTGTTTCCATGGTCCATTAAAATAAAAATTAAATTTTTGGTTAAAATTGTGTAAGAGATTCATGGTTATCACTTTTAAATAGAAGCCAAGTCTGCGATGTATTCATTTGTTCTCTCATTCTCTCTCTTTAATGATGGTTCATGAAGTGTGATCCAAAACATTGATTAAATTTTTTTTACACTGTTCTAACCAAAACTCTGTTTTTTAAACTAACTATTCTTCCTCATACTTTGTATGTTATATAAAGTATGGGAAAGAATAATTAGTTATTTAATATCATTGTTCTTTTGAAATTTATAGCAAATGACTAAATAAATCTGAGTTTTAAGTTGTGTGGAGTATATATATTATTATTATTATTATTATACGTCGATGAGACGTGGGTGAATTGGTAAAGTGGCTTGGTTGTTTTCAGCGTCACGCAGTTTCAAATCTCATTGAATGTGTATGTAGTATATTTGAACAATGTTGGTTGTTGTCACCATGTGATACAATCGATTCGAGCTTTCTCTGTTGTTAATATGGTAATCATCTAGAGATTTGGGCCCTCTTATGTGTCCCAGATCGGTTATATATATATATATATTTTTATTTTATTTTTTTATTTTTATTTTTTTTGGGGTTATACCTTAGAATTTCTTCACAGTTTAGAATCAAAAATGGAGAAGTGTTGTTTCAATTTGACTCTCTTGTCTCGCTTGGCCATCATATGCTCAAAACAATGACTTGTTTCAAGTGGTTGTGGAGACATAATGATACTATACCATGGAGTGTGTAGCCTATAGTGGCATCTCAACTAAGTATAATGACAACCTAAAAATAGAGAATCTAACTACTTTATTTGAAGAAACAAGTCACCGTTTGAGCATATGATGGCCAAGCGGGGCAAGAGAGTCAAACTGAAACAATACTTCTCCATTCTTGATTCTAAACTGTGAAGAAATTCTGAGGTATTACTACAAATTTGTGATGATTTTTAATACAAATTGTTTGTGCTACGAAAATTTGCAGTTTTTGTTTATAATATTACAGTTTGTGTTACTTCCACCACACATTTTTTGTTTGGTTTAGGTAGTAAATATTGTGTTCAAATTGCAAGTGCATACTCTAAACACCTAATTTTTGTATGGAATTAGTTATTTGTTATGGCATTAATATGTTTATGTGCATATGGATGATTGGTTTAAATTAAACTTTTATTGGTGCATTTTCCCTTGTGTTGGGACATGTATTGCTTTGCTTTGTCTTATGTTGTCCTTAGAAACTCACTTTTAGTTCACTTTGAGTCAATGATAATAACACAATTCAATCTAGAATGCTTAAAAACATACAAATCAACTAATTGTTTACCTTAGTACAACCCCAAAGGCTCCTAGAATGTCCAAAACATGATTTTAGGGTTTATTGGTCTCCTTGCCTAGAACCAATCTGACCCCAAGTATTTATTTTTGTGGGTCTCTTACATTTGTCTCTAGTTTGTTTGGTTTCTTGTGTCGTATTTATTAGCTTTCCCACATTTTTTATTGTTGGATTGTGCATCAATAGAATTGTAATTTGAATTCAAGAAGTCTATAAGTACATGAGTGCATTGATGCATTTAGGACAAGGGGATAGAATTGAGACACTGTCAATTATTTAAGTCTACAGATAAGAATTCCATGATTAGAGAAACACACCCGTACCAAAAGTTGGATGGAAAAGTTAGTTAAAGCACATGTAAACCTATCAGTTGCTTGCATCTCATACATGGGGATAAAGGTCATGATTTTTTACTACACTGCATTGTTTGTTGGATTGCATGAGTGTTGATTCCCAACTTGTCAAATAACATGTATCTGAGGTAGGTACCTCATAAGTACTTCTCTTTTTTATGGTCTTGCAAGGCACATTTTTGGTCAATTGGGGTTGGGAAGAGAGGTAATTCTAAGAGATTTGCAACTCAATTCGACAATATGAGAGGTTTTTGACATGCAAGAGCAAACAACGGAGCATGCGAAATTTTGTCACAATCTCATGTCATCTTATTAGGATCGGCCATAGTGCCCAAGACGATATTACCTTGCCAAGATTGAACCCCCACGATTGGTCTAAACCAAGATCGACCCATTTCAATCTTGGTTGTTTTGTGCACACTCTCAATTTTGCACCAATTTCTAGATTTGCTCTGGGACTGCTTGTGGACCCATTTTCCCCTGTTTTCAAGTTCCGGCAACACACAAGTTTGAATTTAAGTATTTATCTACACACTCTATTCAATTTCAAGCATTTAATTCACTTTGATTCCCATGTTTAGGTTTGTGTTTATTGTTGTTTTGTTGTATTTTGTTTAGAATTGAATTGCACATTGTTTAGTATGGTTTAACGTAATGTCCCTTGACCTAAGTCACTTTACCATACCACACACACTATAACAAAGCACATTTTGTGGTTAAAGGAAGTGATGTAGCACATGCTGTGATTGCATAAAGTAATGAAAATGAGAAGCCAACAAAGCAAAGTTTTCAATTTTCAAAAGAGGTAATGGAGGAATGAGCTTTAAAGGTTTGCCTCGTAGTGAACCTTTTTGGGGTGCACAGAGGTTTTGGTTAGCAAAATTGTAAAGCTTAATTTCTATCAGGGGAAGAGATGCAAGTTTGGCGATACAATTTTGCCCAAATGAAGAGGTGCAAGCAGTTTGTTGTTGTCGGTAGTCCCTAGTGACTAATCACTCAAATGTATTGATGATATTATGATGTTTATTTGTAGGGGAGCAATGGCTTGTCGGATGTTGTTTGTTGCAGGGTGATTATTGGAAATGTACATGCACATTCAGCCAGCAGTTGTTACAATCTTTTGGTTGATTCTAGTTTTGTCTTTTATAGGTGCACGTTCATTTCATCAGCAATATCTTTTAGGAAGGTGAAAGATTAAATGATTAAACTGATCTTCTATTTTTTTACGAATGAGATAAAAAGTAAGGAAGCTGGCAGCCGATTGTGAAACATTGGTGCTTGTTTTTACAGATAGAGCTTAATTTATCCGGAAAATGTCCATTCCTCCATGTTTAATCGCCTGCTGTGTGCATATAAATTATATACGTAATTCTGTTTTCTTCCTTCTACTGGTATAGAGATGATTTATTGTAGTATTTAGTTTTTGCATGTGTTTTTTTGGTTCATTGTTGCTGCTGCTGTGAAGTTCCTAATGTACATTGCAAACCCATTCAATTCATTTTTCAATGAACATGCGACTCATTAACACAGTGGTTAATCTGCCATAAGGATATCTTCATAAATCCAGAAGTCAATGGCAGTAACAGAGTCCAACGTGCTTGTAATGTTTCGAATACACTAGTAGATCATGTATCGTAAATACATATACACAAAATGATAAAGGTATCGGCACTGATGACCAGAATCAAGGACAATCATGCTCGAATGAAGTAAGATGTTTCTATAAAGCAATTCAATATGAGCTGAAATTGGAAACCCAAACCAATAGTAGAGATGAAATAGACCGAAGTTGAGGTGCTTATAAAAACAGAACCTCAATCAGGATAAAAGACCACCTCAAAATTATCATTTGAAGCTTTAAAACATGGCAACTATGGGCAATCAATCCACAAAAAAATAAAAGAAAAGGTTCATTCTAGACACACCACTCGAAATTCTAGATTGCATCCATTCTGGAATTGACTGAGCTAAACTATTTAATGTGGATATAAGCATCAAGATGCTTAAAGAATCGGTCCCCCTGCAAGCAAACGTTGAAGCCCGACTTGAACAACAATTAACCTGCAAAATAATACAGTAACAGTTGAGGAATCTCACGAGGAAAAAACAGAGGAATTCTCAAAAGAAATGGTTTTTAGAACTAAATAAGAAACTTCCAGTTCCTTTGCACCAACAAAAAGCAGTGTAAGCAGATTTTCATATCATTCATAAAAGCATCGGTACTTTGTCTTCTGAACTGATGCTAAAATTTTCTCATCTTATGCAACTATCAAAAACAAAAATGCAGATAAATTCTTCAAGGTTTCCACTAGCTAACAAAACCGTGAACTTGGTCAACTTCACAGTAAAAATACAGACTCCGCTCACAATAAGAGATTGTAAAGAAATTCCTCTGACGGTGTAACTTGCTGTTCACTCTAAAACTCTTCAGTGTTTCATTTGTAATACCCCTAGTAACATTTGTTTTTCTTAGCCCTGTGCATTCCTTGGTGATTACAACTTGAAAGGCCAGTTGCCTGTAAGTTGCTCATCTCAGATAGGACAAGACTTCAGTCTTATTTACTCTTTGGAAATATTGAGTAGGAACTGTGGAGCTTGATTATCATGAGGCTATAATGTAGGAAAACCTCACAATATTTTCCGAAGAATTTATGGATTACTCTAGCTTTGAATGGTCCATAAATATATAGATCAATGTTTTGGAATTACTTTTTAGTGCTTGATGGATTAATGTTAGGACCCTTTGTCCTAACCGTCCTTTTGTAGTTTGTTTATTTAATAAAAGGTTATGGATGCATATGCTTTGTAAGACATCCCTCAAGCTCATTATAATAGATAGAATAGTAGCATATAATAATGTAATAGTAGAATAATCTCACATTCATGGGAAGTAGTAGTCACCTAATGATAGATTATTATAAATAGGAGCTTAGTCTAGTATGGATGCATCCACAAATTGTTTTGAATTGAGCTTGCTCATAGGGGGTTGCCCCCTCAAAGAGGCCACCGATTCTGCAATTTTGTTATTGTAATGCAATTATGTTCTTTTGAATTAATATAATACTAATATTTCTGTTTCAATTCCGTATATTTGCAATCTAGTCTAATATATTGCAGGAAGGATCCTATCAACTAGTATCAAAGTGCTTTCTAGGGCCGAATTTTTTTCTGCTATCCACCATATGCTCCCCCCTTGCCTTAATAGGACTCTGGGGATGAAAAAATGGTAACAGATTGTTTTACAACCCTTTCGCGCCACACACTGTGTTTTACAAGCTGTACGTGCGTCCACATCTCTGTAGTTTCTTTTTGACAATAGGTCGTCATCACTATGGGTCTCATTTAACAATGTCTGTCTGTATTGACAGTTTTTCTGCTCGAGATCCTATTATCTGGTTCGAATAAGGGTAAATACCACTCCACGTAAGTGTGGGAAGTACTTGGGCATAATCTTTAAAACTCATTATGAGGAGTACCACAAGTACCCCGAAGTAGCTAGCCCATTGAGAGGAACTGCGAGCGAAAAGGGCAACGGCCCCATCCCGATTGACTGGTTTCTACCTGTGAGGTGAACCAAGTGCTGTCATTTAGGGATAAATTCGCAGCCATAATTTTTTTAGAGACTGGTACTCATTCAGACAACATTGGTGGCCAGAGATTTCTTAAAACCCTTAGGTAAGTCAAATAGACTTGGGGCCCATATCCAACATATCAGTTTTTTGAAGACTATCAGCGGAGTAACTATTAGCACGTTTTCTTCCTTGAGGGCTCCCATATCCCCATTCCACTTCTATTAGCCCCAAATCTCAAATTTTGATTTTTTCGGGTTTTGTCATAACTTCTTCAGTTTTTATCCTCCTGCTTTGAAAATTTTCCACAGCGTTCCTTTCCCTTTTATGCTCCATTATCCCTCTTGGACAAATTTTCCAGTTTTTCCATTACAATTTTGAAATTGCCCTTGCTTTTGTCAATCATAACCTGAAGATGCGAAAAAACTAGTTCCTTACTAACCGTGCTTAAAACTTATTTTTCTATCCACTCAAAAAAAAAAAAAACACTGGTTATGGTTGTTACCCGTGCAGGGACCATGGCAAACGATATTGTTGACCTTCGGTCTGAAATTGATGCTCTTCATCAAGACCTCCGTGAACAACTTTCCATCATCAATGTTGAAAATCATGCACTCAAAAATCATGGGGATCATCACTCTAATAGTAGTTCTTCTCGGGCACCATTCTGCGATTGTAAATTAAATTTTCTAAAATTTGATGGCACTGACCCCACTCGCTTGATTAACCGTGCCAAACAATATTTCAACTTGCATCCCACTGAGGAAAGAGTCTCTATTGATTATTTTCACCTAGAAAAAGATGTTTAGTGGTATCAATGGTACTGCAAGACACCCTAACCGTGGGTGGACCGAATTCACTAAACTCTTGCTTACCCGTTTTGGGCCTAGTGTCTATGATGACTTCGCAGGAGCATTAACTAAACTGCATCAAACCGGCACCGTGCAAAAGTATCAAACAAAGTTCTAGAAACTTGCCAATCACAGGGAGGGTCTCTGATGAATTTTCCGAAGTTGCTTCATTAGTGACCTCAAGGATGGGCTTCAATCCGAGGTTAAAATGTTCCAACATCACACCACGATGGAAGCCTTGGATCTCGCCAAGCTCACCGAAGAGAAAATCGCCTCCTAGCATCACACTTCTAATTGGGATCCAAGCCCTCTTTCCAGCGGACCAACACCAGGACAACCCCCATCAAATATTTCACAAAAGCTAAAATGCGCGCACGTCATGAAAAAGGGCTTTGTTACAATTGTGATGACAAATGGGCTCTAGGACATAAATGCATAGAAAAAAAATTGTACCTACTAGATGTTGATTCTCCACCAGCTATTGAAGATTCTAAGGATACCACTGAGGAGCTAGCATAGGAACTAATGATTTTGGGCACTCAAATTCCCCTCCTAAAATCTCCATGCATGTTTTGGCTAGAGTCACCACTCCCTAAACAATGTGTGTCAAAGGGTTTTTTAAGAAACAACCCCTCACCATTCTCATCGATTCTGGCAGCACTCACAACTTCATTGACCCTCGGGTGGCTAAGCAAGTAGACTGTTTTATACACCCTTGTTCCAGCGTTGAAGTAATGATTGCCAATGGGGGAACCTTACCATGCAAAGGAAAGTGTCACAATTTCACATTTTTGTGTCTGACTATAACCTCAGAATTGACATGTTTGCTCTATCCTTAGGCGGATGTGATGTTGTATTGGGCACCCAATGGCTACACACTCTTGGACCCATTCTTTGGAATTTTTCTCGACTATAGATGCAGTTCACTGAGAATAGTCATCAATACACTCTGCAAGGCCTTCTTCCTGGCTCCACGAGTGTTATCAACTCCCACCGCATGAAGAAACTTCTTAAATGTGGGTAACATGGCATCATTGCCCTATTATTCTCTTTGCACACTACTCCACTAGATTCCAGCCACCATTCAGACTTGCATGATGTTTTGGTCAAGCATGCAGTTGTCTTTGCAAAGCCAATAGGATTACCACCTTGTCACCACGAAGACCATCGTATCCAACTTCTCCCTAGCAATACACCCCCCAACATCCGGCCATACCGCTACCCATTTCATTACAAGGCTGAGATCGAAAAGATGGTTCATGACCTTCTACAAGCAGTTGTCATTCAACCCAGCCCTAGTCCCTATTCTTCACCTATCTTGCTTGTTGATAAGAAAGATGGTTCCTGGCAACTTTGCATTAACTATCGGGGCTTGAACAAGCTCACAATCAAAGACAAATTCCCCATTCCAGTCATTGATGAGCTCCTCGATGAACTACACGGTGCAAAGTTTTTCTCCAAATTGAACCTGCACTCTGGCTATCATCAAATCCATGTTTATGAGGCCTATATTCCCAAAACAACATTTTGCACACATGATGGTCATTATGAGTTCTTGGTTGTCACGGGGCCAGCTCGCCTAAGCTGGGAACAGTGCGGCACCGCTTGCTTTCACCCAAATCCTTCGTTGCAACAGAACTTGGTGAGAACTACGGACTACGCCTTCAGTGTTTACTTGCACAAAACACACACACACACAAGACGATGGTATGCTTTTGTAACTCAACAGATTAAATGCGGAAGCTTATAACATAACACTTGCAAAGAACAGGAAACTACTCTAACCACAAGAGCATTCACACAGTGCAAGAACAATTGAGAGAAACGTGTATTTTATTTACTCTTCAAGACAATCCGGTCCAAAGTACAATAAACAGGCTAGCAAGCCAGACACACACACCACCGAGTCAAACACAACCGATAATGCTCGACGACTACTCAAATGGATACAACAGACAATCCCCTCCCAAGGTTTGGCTACTCTCTGCTTAGGACAACCAAGTCCCTGCTTCACGAAATCTAAACCAACAGAACTATCTTTGACACACCTGTACAAACCCAGTACAGGCAGATGCCCACTGCCCACTCTTAACTTGGACCAAGGCAACCGTGACTTCACTTTCCAACACTTTGCTTAGTTCAGACTTGCGCTCACTCAAATCACTAAACAAAGAAGGCAACCGAATCGCTTGATAGCTTGTGAACGTAGCTGAGGGATATTGAAGTCGTACATCCCTTTAGACTCCCCCACTTAAAGTTGGCGACGTCCTCGGCGCCAAAGACTCCACCATATGTAGCTTGGAGGAGGTCCCATCTTCAGACTCAAGCTTGAGTGAAGGGACCAAGGCCTTTGTTCCTAGCTAGGAACACCCTGACTTTATCCTTGTAGTTCCAAAGGGACTCTTCCCTTTCCCAGCTTGTTGAAGTTCTGCCAACCCAACGCACAAGGAAATCCCTTCTCTTTCTGTGACCAAAACCCACTATCTTCACCTCAAGTATCTACTCCAACTGCCAATCCGGCTTATCCATCTCGTTCACAGAAGGATGATTAGTCTGACTCCAATCTGGCTCAGCTTCATCTGCAACAAAAGGCTTCAATTGGCTCACATGAAACACTAGATGCACTTTCATGTGTTTTGGTAACAGAAGTTTGTAGGCAACCTTGCCCACCCGAGCCACAATCTCATATGGCCCATCATACTTGCGGACTAAGGACTTCATTATTCCGAGACGAGCTTTGAACACTTCCGACTCCATCCTCAACATCACCTTACTGCCCACCAGTAACTCAGCGGATTGTCTAGATTGATCTGCATACTTCTTATGGTCTCCTGCTTTCAACAGATGCAACCTCGCAAGATCAACCCACTCTTGCAAATCGTTCAAGTATTCCGTAGCCGACGGACACCTTGTAAAGTATCCAGCAATCACTGTGTGAGGCAACAAATGCTATTGGCCCATAGCGAGTTCAAACAGCGAATACTTGCTCGACTCACTCTTTTGGCTGTTGTAAGAAAATTGCGCTATGTCCAACAGAGCTGGCCAATTTGTCTGGTCACTTCGCACAAAATGCCGCAAGTAAGACTCCAACACTGCATTGATCCGCTCTGTCTGGCCATCAATTTTCGAATGATATCTCGTGGACAAAAAAAGCTTTGTTCCCACCAACCGAAACAACTCTTGCCAAAAGTTACTTGTAAAACGAGCATCTCTATCCGAGATAATGCTCAAGGGAATACACCAATACTTCACCACATTCCGAAAGAAATACCCTGCAGACTCCTCTGCGCCACAAGGTTGCTTACATGCGATGAAGGTGGCATACTTGGAAAATCTATCAACAATCACCATGATGCTAGAATTTCCATTTACACTAGGCAAGCCGGTGATAAAATCCATACTCACGCTAGCCCAAGGCCTTATGGGAACAGGCAACGATTGGAGAAGCCCTCTCGGCAACCGATGCTCAAGCTTGTCTTGCTGACAGATCAAAAAAAAACGAACAAACTCGTCTACATCCTTGCTCATCTTCGGCCAAAAGAAGCCCCTTTCCAAAAGAGTCGTAGTGCGTTTCTGCCACAGGTGGCCTGCCCACAAAGAATCGTGACACTCCTTGATCAAATCTCTGCGCAAGCTCCCCCACTTAGGAACATAAACCTAACTCTCGGCAAACCACAACATCCCATCTAAAATGCTGAACTTGTTTTTTCCTGCCCAGTTGAGTATGTCCCCCAACGGTCTCTACCATTGCCGTAGCTTGAGGATCCTGAACCAAACGTTCCCGGATCTTCTCCATCAACTCCCCTGTCAGTTCTACCTTACTCTCTCCTTGAGTAAAAACTGGACTAGCTGATGCTGTTGCAATGACCGCCAACTGTCGCTTCCTGCTGAGTGCATCTGCGACCACATTCTCTTTGCCCGTAGTATGCACGATTTCCATATCAAACTCAGCAAGAAAGTCATGCCATCTTGCCTACTTTGGTGTTAACTTGCTTTGAGTTAGAAAGAAAGAATTCGACACATTGTCTGTCTTGATGAAGTGCGAACCCAACAAGTAGTGCCTCCACCTTCTCAAACAATCTACCATAATCGTCATCTCTTTCTCATGAACCGGATATCTCCTTTCCGCATCCTTGAGTTTCCTTGACTCAAACACAACCGGATTTTTATCTTGGATCAACACCCCACCAATGGCAAAATCAGTCGCATCTGTATGCACCTCAAAAGGCTTACTGAAGTCTACCAAGGATAAAATAGGTGACGCAATCAGCGTCTTCTTCAAAAGCTCAAATGCCTCCTGACACTTTAAGGACCACACCCACTTCACTTCCTTTTTCAGCAACTAGATCAACGAACTCACAAGCTTCGAATATCCGCTGACAAACCCAAAAACTGACGCACTCCATGTACATCTCTGGGCGGCTCCCAATCCTTGATTGCTTCAAGTTTCCTTGGGTCTGGCCTGATTTTGCCTTCCCCAATCACATGTCCAAGGAAGTGAACTTCCTAGGTAAAGGAACACTTTTCCTTCACAAACAAATCATGCTCCCTCAACAACTTAAAAACCTCTGCAAGATGCGCCCTATGCTCTACCTGGTTCTTGGAAAACACCAAGATATCATCAAGGTAGACGACCACACACTTGTCCAAAAGGTATCTGAACACATTATTCATGAGTGTGCAAAACATAGCTGGCGCATTGCACAACCCAAAGGGCATCACAAGAAAATCATACGACCCATATCTAGGGACAATTGTCGTCTTTTCTTCATCGTAACCCGACCTCAAGTCCAACTTTGTGAAGACTTTCGCCTTGGATAGTCGATCGAAGCCATCCTCAATCAAGGGTAGAGGATACCGGTTCTTGATGGTTAACTTGTTCAAGGCTCTATAATCCACACAAAGCCTAAGTGACCCATCAGCATTCCTCTGAAACAATACTGGTGCTCCATACGGGGAGCGTGATGGACAAAAATAACCAGCAATCAACTCTTCCAACTGCTTTTTCAACTCAACCATCTCAGGCCCAGATAACCGATACGGAGCCCTTGCTGGAGGACTCCCACCCAGAACCAACTCAATACGATGGTCAATGGCTCTTCTCTATGGCAAATAAGGTGGTAATTGGTTGGGCATACGATCTTGGTAATCATGAAGAACCTTCTTCACTTCTGCTGGAATAGAGCCCTATTACCCCTCTTCATCATCCCAACCACCGACAAGCGCTATCAAAAACATGGGTTTCGTCTTGTTTCGTGCAGCCTTCCGCATACTCATTGCCGAACACACCTACGTCTTTCACGTTTGTCTCCTTTGCACTGTCTTCACCATGCATGTCTGCGTCAGATCCAACATAAATAGTCTCAAGATGGGGAAAAATTGCCACTTTACCCTTTCATATAAACTCTTTCCCAGTACTAAGTCGAAATCATCCATATTGATCATGGATAGATCCAACTTTCCCTTCCACTCCCCGACTTTGACGTCCACACCTCGTGCGGAACCGAGAGTAGATTGAGCTAGAGAATTCACTGCCTTAAACCACCCGGTACCTCTAGAGGACTGGAGGTCCAACTCTTTGGCTTTCCGGATTGCAATATAGTTGTGGGTCGCACCCGTGTCCAAGAGTGTCGTGATGATCTTTCCCTTAACCATCACTTCCACAAAATTCAACCCATGCAGATTACTTTCTCCACTCGTTTTGGACCCAAGCTTGTTCATAGCGTTGACCCCCGTGAGCATACACATCGTTTGCTCACCTTGTTCATCTAGTTGTGCCGACTGAACTGTTGACACCCTCTGCCGTTCTGGACAATCTATGTTGTAATGATCCCCACTACATGTCTAACACTTCAACCAAGCTTTAACACCTGATTCTCCACCTTGTGACTTCTTCCCATCACCTTTGGATGTGCTACTGGACTTCTGAGACCCCACTGACGACTGTTGAGTAGTCTTCCCTCCCTGGTTGCCACTTGGCTTCCCCAAAAACTTACTCAAACTCTTCTCAACACTCTTTCCCTTAGGAGTGTTAGAGCTCCGAGTGTTCTTGGTGAGGACTCTTCCCTAAAATCGAAGAGTCGATCTGCTATGGCAATTGCTTCACTGACTTTTGACACATCATGGCGATAGAGCTCAACCTTAGCCAATGATTGAAGACCATTCGTAAACTAAAACAACCTATCTGCTTCGGACATATCCTTTATCTCCAACATTAGGCTCTGGAAAGACTTGATGTACTCCCTCATCTTCCCCGTCTGCTTCAGCTGACTCAACTTGATCCTAGCCAATCATGCCGCATTACCCGATTGAAACTGATCCCCAAGGGCTTTCTTCAAATCCACCCAGGGGTCCAACCTCTTCGTGGAACCCCCTGATGCGATATCATTAGCCAAGGTTCTAAACCAAACCTTCGTCATACCTGTTAGATACCTTGCCGCAGCACGCACCTCTTGTGCATCTGACAGTCTTCCCAAACCTGTCAGGTAATCCCCCATGTCCCAGAGGAAATTCTCCAAAAGATGGTCATCTCACGCACTGTCGTAACATTCAGGTTCCTTCAACTTAGAGAGTTTCGAAATGGTTGTCAAACTGGACCCAGGCGCTCTTGTAAGACTCAGTATCGCCGCCCGACACATAGTCACCTCATCCTATAACTTACCCTCAGACACACCACTATCCTCCAACCTTTCTGTCAATAACTTGATGGTCTCCACTTTCTCCTCGAGCTCCGTAGACCTTGTGCCCACTACAACATCCCAGTCGTGGAATTGGGCATTCACTTGCTCAGCAAAGTTCTTATCCACTTCAGACCTTCCCTTGCTCTTATGTCAATCATCACCACCTTCACTTTTGTCCTTAACCCTACATCTACCAGCTGTAGACTCCGGCGGAACTTCGAATTGTTCCCCTGTCATACTGACTCAGACTCAACACACAAGACTGACCCAACAGGGGAAGAGTGGACGACACAACAAGACTATAAACTAGGCAAACACAACCAAAACAAGACACAAAACTGTGCTCTAATACCAACTGTCATGGGGCCAGCTCGCCTAAGTTGGGAACCGTGCAGCACCACTTGCTTTCACCCAAATCCTTCATTGCAACAGAACTTGGTGAGAACTACAGACTACGCCTTCAGTGTTTACTTGCACAAAACACACACACACACACAAGACGATGGTATGCTTTTGTAACTCAATGGATTAAATGCCAAAGCTTATAACATAACACTTGCAAAGAACAAGAAACTACTTTAACCACAAGAGCATTCACACAGTGCAAGAACAATTGGGAGAAACGTGTATTTTATTTACTCTTTAGGACAATCTAGTCCAAAGTACAATAAATAGGCTAGCAAGCCAGACACACACACCACCGACTCGGGCACAACCGATAATGCTCAGCGACTACTCAAATGGATACAACAGACAATCCCCTCCCAAGGTTTGGTTACTCTCTGTCTAGGACAACCCAGTCCCTGCTTCACGAAACCTAAACCAACAGAACTGTCTTTGACACACCTCTACAAACCCAGTACAGGCAGACGCCCACTGCCCACTCTTAACTTGGACCAAGGCAACTGTGACTTTGCTTTCCAACACTTTGCTTAGTTCAAACTGGTGCTCAATCAAATCACTAAACAAAGAAGGCAACCGAATCGCTTGAGAGCTTGTGAACGTAACTGAGGGATGTCGAAGTCGTACACCCCTTATATTGGTCATGCCATTTGGGCTTACCAATGCCCCCTCCACCTTCCAAAGCTTAATGAACCAAGTATTTCGGCCATTTTTACGAAAGTTTCTCTTGGTCTTCTTTAATGACATCCTCATCTATAGCGACACATGGGAAGATCAACTCAACCACCTAGATACAGCTTTGGGCATTCTTGTTGCAAACCACTCATGTGCCAAACATTTCAAATGTTCTTGCGGGAAATCATAAGTCGAGTACTTAAGACATTGTTTCATTTGATGGTGTTCGTGTTGACCCCACCAAAATTGAAGCTATGGCAACCTAGGCGACACCTTCAACACTCAAAAGTCTATGGGGATTTCTTGGTCTGACAAGGTACTACAAGAAATTTGTCAAAGATTATGGAAAAATTGCAGCACCATTAACGGCTATGGTCAAGAAAGACTCATTTGTATGGTCACCAACATCTGCTACAGCATTTGATAGCCTCAAACAAGCAATGTGCATCACCCCCGTCTTGGCTATGCCTGATTTCTCACAACCATTTGTTATTAAGTGCGATTCATGTGTCATAGGTCTTGGTGCAATACTCATGCAGCAAGGCCATCCCATTGCATTCACTAGCAAGGCACTCGTTGGGTGCGATTTGGCATGCTCCACCTATGACAAGAGATGATGGCTATTCTCCATACAGTCCACAAATGGCGTCCATACTTGATCGGCCGACATTTGTGCATCAAAACTGACCACCAAAGTCTCAAATATTTTTTACATCTGGTATCTTCCCCAGATCAGCAAAAATGGGTTTCTAAACTCATGGGATATGACTATGAAATCACTTACAAAAAAGGTAAGGAAAATGTGGTGGTCGATGCTCTCTCTCACCAGTTCGAAGACCCAGTGCACCTCTATGCAGTCTTTGTTCCCATTTCCACATGGCTCTGTGATATTCAAAAAGAATGGCATAATGACAGCCCAACCCAACAACTCATTCTTCAACTATTTGCTAATTCATCTGCTAAACCTCACTATACTTGGGATGGCCACATGTTACATTATAAAGGTCGCCTTTTATTGATGGCAAGCTCCAAGTTCAAACACCCCATTTTACAGGGGAGGCATGCTTCCCCTTCAGCGGGTCATTCAGGTTTTCTAAAAACATATGAGCAGTTTCGCCGCAATTTCTTTTGGCCAAGAATCAAGCAAGGTATCAAAACATTTGTTGTTGAATGTGATACTTGCCAACGCAACAAAGGCAAAAGAGTGACCCCACTTGATCTACTCCAACCACTTCCAATTCCAACACATATTTGGACAAACATTTCAATAAGTTGTATTGAAGGTCTCCCCAAATATGGAGGCAAATCAGTGATTCTTGTCGTAGTGGATCGCCTTTCCAAATATGATCATTTTTGTGCTTTGGCCCATCCCTACACTGCTTCCACCGTTGCTCAGACATTTCTTGATCAAATATTCCAACTCCATGGTGTTCTTGCCTTTATTGTCTCAGATCGTGATTCTACCTTCACAAGCCATTTTTGGCAAGAATTCTTCAAGCGTCTTGGTATAAATTTGAAAATGAGTTAGGAACATCATCCACAGATTGATGGCCAGACTAAAATTGTTAATAAATGTTTGGAAACCTATCTTCGTTGTTTTGTCACGGAGCAGCAACATCAGTGGGTAAAATGGTTACCTCTTGCAGAATGGTGGTACAACACCTCCTTACCACACAACTACCAAGCTAACCCCCTATGAGGTCGTATATGGTCAAAAGCCACCTTCTCTTCTTTCGTATTTACCAAGAAGCTCTCCAGTCCAAGCTGTTGATTCTACCCTCAGTACATGTGACAATATCCTTTGCCTCCTCAAGGATAATCTTCACATGGCACAAAATCGCATGAAACAATAGGCGGACCAACACTGCTTTGAACAATCCTTTCAAACTGGAGATATAGTTTTTCTTCGTTGCAACCTTAAAAGCAATCCTCTTTGAAGCTCAAAGGCCACTAGATATTAGCTCCAAAATTTTATGGGCCTTATAAAATTCTCCAGCAGGTTGGACATGTCGCCTACAAGTTGGAACTCCCACCATCATGTGTGCACCCTATTTTTCATGTCTCCTACTTGAACAAGGTCCTTGGACACAATGTCAACACTTAGACTGTGCTTCCAAAACTTGATGCAAAAGGGTTTTTCATTTTACAACCTAAGTCTATCATCAATAGGCGCTCTCGTTCACTCTGCAATCGGGTCATCACCAAACTTCTTGTACAGTGGCAGGGGATGCAACCAAAAGATGCAACTTGGGAACCTCTTATTTCCGTTAAGCAACAACTTTCTCACCTTAAGCTTTGAGGGCAAAGCTTTTAAACGGGAGGGCATGTTAGGACCCTTCATCCTAACCATCCTTTTGCAGTTTGTTTATTTAAAAAAATTCTATGGATGCATATGCTTTGCAAGACGTCCCTCAAGCTCATTATAATAGATAGAATAGTAGAATGTAATAGTGTAATAGTAGAATAATCTCACATTCATGGGGAGTAGTAGTTACCTAGTGATAGATTATTATAAATAGGAACTTAGTCCAGTATGAAGGCATCCACGAATTGTATTGAATTGAGCTTGCTCAAAGGAGGTTGCCCCCTCGAAGAGACCAGTGATTCTGCAATTTTGTTATTGTAATGGAATTTTGTTCTTTTGAATTAATATAATACTATTATTTCTGTTTCAATTTCGTATATTTGCAGTCTAGTCTAATATATTGCAGGAAGGAACCTATCAATTAACATCTATGTTATTGCTTCTATCGTGGAGTTAGTCTTTTTTATTGGACTGCAGTGAGATAACACAAAATCCAGATACTGAATGTCTGCCATGGGTAGCGTTCAAGGTCTTTATATTCCACCAAAATGAAAAGCTAAAATCTCTATACTAGTGGGAAAAAAAACTCAAATAAGGAGGATCCAAGTGACAAAACATTCAATCCAGTATCTTATCATTCGTCATTTTGGAAAACATAACAACTTGTCTTGTTCAAAAGAAATATTGGCAAAAGAAATGTCAGATGTAGAAACTCTCTACACCATGCTATTCTGTTACGAGAATATGAAAGGGTATTTTGTTACAAGGATATGAAAGAAGATTCCAGAAATTATGGATGAGGCAAACTTCCATGCTAATTATAAATCATTTGGGTGCATCAGGGTAGGTAGTTCCTAATCTTATGGCAGAAATATGTTGAGGGACAGCCATAGAAATCAGGTACAATCGTAAATTGCTGGAAAAGAGGTCTAAAATTCTTAAAAGTTAATTTTCACTGTAAACTTGTAAAGTGCATATTTTCTCAAAAGAGTAAACAAGCATGAACATCTAAATGCCCTCAGAAAAATTTAGTTTTCTGAGATTCCCCATACTTTTGAAACTTTAACATTTCACCTTACTCCAATTTTCATTTTATACCATGCACTTTCTCATATTTAACTTTCAAAATACCATTTGGTCTAAGAATTAGATGCAGGAAGGCATTCAAAAATATATTCTTTTAGATCGGATTAAAAATTCACGAATATGAAGTTATTGCACTCAACAAAACATACGAGAAAAATTAATTTAACTCACCATACAATGATTTCAAAGCATGGGAAGCAGGCCAGCTGGGTAGTGCCATTTGGATATATAATTGTACAATGTTTGTATGTGATTCTCCTTTGTTGGTATCCAGCAGAAAAATTCCCCAGATTTAGATCATGCAAAGAATCAAACTGAGGCTGGAACAAGAAGCATGATGTTCATTATCAATATCCATGGATCAGCTATAGACAAGAAATACAAACCATATTTGCAACATTTCCCTGAAATAGACCACAGGTTTGTACAGGAAATGCAAGCAGAAGTGTCTTGGTCAATTATTGAACATACCTTGCTAATTATAAAAGGCTGGCAGAATAATCACCGGCAGAAGACTTCCACATTACTATACATGCCATTACATAATAGGTGAGCATAAGACCATACGAGTAAACACCATGATGCATTTAATGATATAAGGAACCGAGTATGAGCACGTATAAGAAACCTATAAACTGAAGCAAATAGAAACCACTGGTTGCATCAATATGTAAGCCAACAACTGACAACTTTATGTGCCCTCAACAATTTTGAACCTCCTAACTGATTCTTAGCTCACCATTAATAGGAACAAATGGAAGTTATCCGACCCCACCTCAAACTGTATGTCCGAATGTTAAAAAAACATGGGCAAATGCCTGGAAAACACCCAAACTGGGAATACACACACTCAGGACAAGAACAAAAATAATGATACATGACAAGCCAGCTTATATGATCAAACAATGTGATAGTCTACAATCTTAGAATTTCAAGTCGCTGAATCCAAAAGCAAATGCTTCCACATGCAGGATATATGCAACAAACTTGACTCTGAACTCAAGCTCGAGAATTCAACACACTGAGGTAATCAGAAATCAATTCAGAGTTGGTAATGCTTCATGTTAAGGATGCTGCAGATGTCCCTGACGATTCTGCCACATCATCACTCCTGACAGAGCTTGCACTGTAATCAATCGACTTTCCATGATTATTGCCCTGCATTGCTCTACTTAACCTTCTTAGCCAAATTTCATAATCTACAGGATATGGAGTGCCACAAAGGCTGTCGACATAGTCCGCAAATGCTTTCAAGATAGCAGAGATTTCTCCAAGCTGCTGCTGCATATATCTTTGTGCCCAAGACCTTTCTCTCCATTGCAAAGCAGCTTCTATTGAGTCTAGTTGTTGAGAAGTTCCACTGCATAAATAATAGAGAAGGTAAACCAGGCTTTCTGCATCAGATGCTGGACAGAGTTTTCCTTCTTGCAAAGCATAAGTTGAAGAGAACTGAAGATTGATGGCAGGACTGTCCCTGTCTTCAAGTACAGCATGCCCCCAATCAACAAGAACATAAAATGAGCCTCTCTCTGCATCCGTCACACGTATTACATGTTCAGGACAGATATCTCCATGCTGAATAGAAGCAGATGCTGCATTTTGCAAAGCAGACAAGATATCATGACAACACTGTAGAGCTTCCTCTGAAGTAAAAGCACCATCTCTTGCAATTATGGTTGACAGAGGTTCTCCAACAGGAGAATATACTAATACCGGGGTTCCGCACCAAGGATGGTTACAGCGTCCACTTGGACTCTCTTTGTAGCATGAACCAGGGTGCATCACCCTTCCAGAAGCAACAAGCTGCGGTAGATACATGCTAGATATGCCCTTTTGTTTTAGGACATTCAAAACCTTTGTTTGTCTTTGTACTTGGTACCACATACTCATATCTTCCCACGAAGGCTCAAGCTGGGAGGGATGAGCACCTACATAAACAGCCAAAAGCATAGCTGGGTCTTCCAAAGAAGTTGCACTATACAAGAAATTCCTTCCATCTCTGGATATGTCATGTATCTGAAAGCCTATTTGTCCCTGTGAATCCTCCAACCATATCACAGTTCCTGGCTCGAGCTTCATTCGCTCCATTTCCTTTGTAATAGCAGGTTCTAATTCATCCTCAATTTCAACAATCTCTCCATAGGCCCGGTTACTTTGATTGTAATGAAATGAACTACTGCCATTCCCATATGCTTCAGTGAGACGGCATTCCATCCTCCTCTTTTGGAGTCGTATACTATGATTTGCAGCTAATGCAGCAATAGATTTTTTGGGGGGACCTTTACATTGTACAATAGAGTAAAAGGTGGCCAACAGAAGATGCAATGTCCCAAAATCTCCCCAATTAGCAGTCCCCATCTTGTTCCAAATGTGGTCCACTGGTGAGACTTTAACTTCTGCATGTTGAATCCAGTCTGCTGCACAATCATATACCCTGGTCGTGTTTAAATCCAATTTACTCAAGTCTCCACTAATCTTTACTACTCCCCCATACTGAGGATCTACCACCAGCACATAAACACAGTCACTGTTCAGTAGTAGATTGGACTTCCTTAAGGTTCTTGACAACAACATATGAAATCCATAAAATAAAGCTTCTCCAACAGTGGCTACCGATAGTAATGGCTCCTTTTCTTGAGAAAGATGTCCAATAGAAGGCTTAAACAAGGCAAGCTCGACAACATGGTCCCACCGAGTGTGTGAATTTGTATCATTTTTTACTAACAAAGCCGCTCCGCATAGATCTCCTACTTTTCCCCTTACAATTGCCTTCTCTGCAGTGTGGAATTTGGATCTCACACCATATGGACAACTGACAGAAAAAGGCATTGATCCATCCTTACGCCAAAATGTTCTCCAAAGACCCTCTGCACTAGTATGAAGAAAGTCTTCAACTGCAAGATATGCATCTGCTTCATCCCCACCACGAGATGATGGTGCATAAGATGCACATGGCATTCGAAGCAGCTGTTGAAAAGCAACCCCTTCCAATGCATAATCAAACTTGCGAAGTTCATCTAACTGAAATGGAGACTCAAAAAGAAGTTTGTCATCTACAGACTTGTCTGTTTTTTGTAACAGCCAATCTTGAAGTTTGATTGTGAATGCCTCTTTTTCAACAAACTTCTTTGCAAAGTCTTTCAGTCCTTTAGATGGCAATCGTCCAGTCCTGCTTCGAGGGGAACTGCCTAATTTGCTCCCCACTGACTCGTCTGACCTTCTATCAGTGGAGAAACCTGCAAAATGTGGACATCAATTTGCACAAATATACTCAAATGTACATCCATTTTACAACTAGAAAGAGGAAAAGATTCAATTCAAAGCATTCTTTCTCTTCTACTCTTCTGCCTCAGTTCAAGAACAGTGCACAATGGAGATTGCAACTTCAGTCATACACGATAATATGAAACCAAATGACGAGGCATTATCAAAGGCAAGATAGTAAAAGATGAGTAAAATTTGGAGTGTTCTATACAGTCTGAAGTATCCATCTTCCTAGGTAAAAAGAGTATTACCTCTATTAAATATAAGCATTTGATAGTTAGTCCTCAGGTTCAGAAGGTAGTCGACAGCATTCTAAAAGTATTTAAAAGTTCTGAACATCAAAAACGCACCCCAAACATCCGAGTATCACCTGACAATCTGCTCAAAGAAGATCGCTTGAAATTTTGAAAAACAAAAATTGAAAGTAGTTTCACACAACTTGAGAATGGGTGCTGTTTCTCAAACAAGAAAAAAACACAAGTCTCCCCAACCTCTAAAAATGGCTAACTTGATATTAAAAAAATAAAAGTATATAGAAGTTTTCAGAACTATAGACAAAAACCAGTCTTCAGAAAAAAACACCAGTCTCCCCAACCTCAAAAAATGGCTAACTTGATATTAAAAAAATAAAAGTACATAGAAATTTCAGAACTATAGACGAAAACCAGTCGCTCCCTCTCCAACCTACAAAAACAGAAATAAGGAATGAAAGAAGAGTTATTTTATGTTTTTTATTTGCTTCAAGGGTTTAATGTTTTTTTTCTTTAGTTGATGTTTTTTATTTTTAGTTTCTTAATATTTCTTCTTTGTTTAGAATTTTTAATTAGGAACTTGTGGGGCCCACGGGATCCTTAATTGCTCTTCTTTTGGCGCCAAACTGCACTGCCCAGCCAGAAAGGTTTCTTGCCGAGGTAGTCAACCATTTATAAAATCAAAAACCAAAAAGCACAAGCCTAAAAGATGGTTTTCTACTTCTCATTTTCAATGTCAACATCCTTCCTTTGATCATACCAAGTTCTTGCAAATAAAGTGAAAAAAACCAACCTAAAATCATTGTTTCTAAATTTCAATTTCTAATTCTAGATCACTTCTTTATTTTTCTTTCCACGTCAATTGAACATCACAAAAAACATCAAAACAATCCCATGATAGTTAGCTACTAGATTGAAAAATTATTAGGTGAGCAATAAGTGCAATGTCAAAGATGGATATAGGTGTTTGTACATATATTTTGATTGGTGGCTGAATGGCAACTTCTACTGCACTTATATGAGGTAATTCTTTTGATAGACCAAAACAATTATGTTAATATAGAGGCTACGCCTTCAAAAAGGTACGTCATAAAAACCAAACAAGATGACAAAATATCTACAACCGAACATAAGTAAACTCCGAATAGAAAACTGAAGCTAACAAACCAAGAGCGACCAAATCTTGGAGGTCTAGAAGACCAATCTTATTTAGTTTAGACAGCCTAAAAAAAATAGAAAGTGATTTTCAAATGGCTAGTCAATACAACAATTATAGTCACTTTATTGGGCAATTGTACTTTTGATCCTCTTTGTCCATGATTTGTTATGTTGATGACTTGAAATCTCAATGAATTCATCAAAAATGGGTCATTGATTCACTTATCAATAGCAATTAATGCATGTCAAACAAGGATGATTTTATCCCAGTCAGCCCACTCATTCATGGTTACATATAGAACATTCAAAATATTTCGCACAAGTTAGCAAGGAGAGAATTCATTAATCTTTGACCCAATTTAAGATTGGATTGACCCTGATGATGTCATCCAATATAGCTAAAATACGCAGAATGATGAAGTAATAAATGATGTTATAAATGTTTTGATGATGTCATGGTGATGTTATTGTCTTTTTCTAGCTCGAGTTGAATTTTCTCCTTGGTCTTTGCTCAAACACTGTTACCAGTATTTTAAAGATATAATAGACAACTTGATGGTTAAATAAAAGCATGTTTCTTACTGTAATAGTTGGGGGCATACAAATCAAAAGGTGATAGAGTTTAGAAGACTCTTCAACCAAGATCTCTCCATGAATCCATTATCACAGTCATGAAGCTAATGCATTGCACACAAAGAATAAACTAACCATTATCCACTCTATGTCAAATAGTTTACAATAGAGATGTACAAATAGATAGAAGAATCCTAACCGTCCCATGCATGTGGGACTAACTTCCAATGAAATAACATCTAAGTTAAAAAATAGGAAAGTAATCTCCTACACCAACACTACCCCTTAGCGTAGCTTAAGTGAGTACAATAAAGGATGCAATGTGAATCCACGTGTTCCTATGGGCACCAATCCATATTGCTGAAGTACATGGATGTCGAGTCGCTGTAACCACCAAACAAAAGTAGGAATAGTGTTGAATACAAGGATCACTGAATATGAACACTACGCTCCAAAATACTTGGTAGAATAATAAACCCAAAGAAGCATTGCTTGAACACCCTCCAACAAGATTGTGAAAAGTGAGCACAAAAACTGGCGGGGCTGCCACACTGGTGTCACTATAAGAATCACCAAGAAAACCATGGAGACAAGTAAAAAATCCTCATTTAGGTTCCAACAAACAAAGTGTCTAAATAAGATATCCATGTATAAAAGAATAATCCAAAAAACACTC
The DNA here is from genome assembly GCA_037957365.1 of Torreya grandis. Lineage (NCBI taxonomy): Eukaryota > Viridiplantae > Streptophyta > Pinopsida > Cupressales > Taxaceae > Torreya > Torreya grandis. The sequence goes on from JARHVA010001868.1 coordinate 1,491,893, forward strand.
AAAAAAATGCAAAATATACATATAACTCTCATAAAGTGGAGAAAAAAAGAAAACCCATAGAAAAACAACCCCTCAAAAGAGAGAAGAAGAGAGAGCCAGAAAGCCCTCCAAAGATGACGCTGAATAAGTTCATACTCCTAGTACTCGCAAGTCACAAAAGAACTCACTCTGCACAAGTAGTTTGAATCCACTACTCGATCACAAAAATAACTGGCACTGAGCTTCACCAAAATAACTTCAATCAAGAACACTGTCAGTGATGACGAAAATACAAGAGTACTGCTAGGTGCAAGGGACCTCAACACCTAAGAAGTAGGATCTACACCACACCCCTCCATACTGCTGACTGGATGGAGTGACGACAAAAAATCTATATGTACACCCCCCCATAATGCTAAATAAGTGGAGTAGAGAGAAAAAAGGTCTGCATGAGTGATCTGAATCCACTACTCAAACACCAAATAAGCTTACACTGTATGCATCAGAGTAGCTCCATATCATGCTGAAAGAGACTTTCAAACTATCAAAGAAAACAAGATCACATTGAGATTCATCAAAATAACTCCAAACAAAGAGACTGTCGATTTGTCGAAAAATCCATCACAAATCATGAGAGATGCTCAAAAAACAAAGGAGCGAAAAAATGTCTCCATAGAAAAAGGCAAAGTGCTAAGAAAGGGGTCTTCATGGAGACATGGCACAAACTACAAGTGTGTCAAAGTGTCAGCTGCCAAAAAATAACAACCTACAAAGCACATGAAAAGGGACGTCGGACTCAACGAAAAATGAATCCGACATAGTGCAATAGTAGACGAAGAAGCAAATCCCTACAGACACATGAAGGTAGACAAGGCTGAAATAACATACCCTCCATAGTTATTATATAGCCCCTCTCAAATTTGACACTTTATATTTTAGTACATTTTTATAAAATAAATGACACCAATAGATTGGACATAAAAAAACATATACTTTTGAAAAAAAATAGCATTCGATTTCAAGTTATAGTTCAGAAGATATAGTTTTTACAAAGTTATCCCGTCATAAATGGATCAAAAATAAAACATTGCACCAAAAAATATTAAATGCTTAGAGAAAATTAAATTATTTTTACCAGATCTAGAAAAATTGGATTTGAAAGAAATTTGCAGCAGAGGAAAAGAACAATCTTCCACAGATCAATCTCTCACGCTGATTTTTCACTTTAAATACAAGATCTGATTTTTTCTTTGATCGCGCATAAAAAAATCAAAAAAAAAAAAAATCCCAAGGTCAACTTCAGAGCCTCATATCTCCATGGATATTTATCAAAATCTTTATTATGACCACTTTTTGGAAACCCCTCGAAGTCCGCTTTTCAGAAGTGAGAATTTTTTGAATCAGACACCTATGTGAAGGGAAAACTGATCTGCAAAATAGTCACGATTTTCTTAAAAAAACTTTATAATTTCTTCAAAAACAATATATGGCTAACACAACAGATCTGAGCAACTCAAATGCAAATCATTATGACTAATTAAATGTAAATACAATAGATTTAAGCATACTCAAAACCAGAAACTCTCTACAATAGAGGTGTTTTGAATATGAATAAAAAAAACTTAGATCTGAAAAAGAACCATACAACTTATCTAAGGAGTAGACAAACAATGCAAAAAATGGCAGTTGGAGATTGCTCTGACACCATGATAAGAGTTGAAGAAGACTTTTCAACCAAGATCTCTCCATGAATCCATTATCACAGGGATGAAGCTAACGCATTGCACACAAAGAATAAACTATCTATTATCCACTCTATGTCAAATAATTTATAATAGAGATGCACAAATAGGTAGAAGATAGGAAAATCCTAACCATCCTATGCATTTGGGACTAACTTCCAATGAAATAACATCTAAGTAAGTTAAAGAGTAGGAAAGTAATATCCTACACCAACAAAAGGATCAACCCCACGACAAAGAAGAATGTAATGTCCCCAATTTTCTATTATAATGGTTTAATTAATTAATTAAATTATTATGAAAATAAAATTGACTTCTTCTAGAAGTTTCCTGGGAAGGCTTTAAAAAGAAGGGGAAAGCAAAGCATTGGGATCATCTAATATCTTCTTTTACAAAAATTATTCTGAGAAGCTTGAATCAGTGATTCAGCTGGGAATCTCTGAGGACGAAACCCTTCAGTAGATTGGCGAAGAGTTGGACGAAACCCCAGCGCTCTGTCGGAGGTGGATTCGAGACGGAATCCAGATTGTGCATATTGGTCAGATCGGGAGCTTCAGAGGCCATTCACGGAGTATACCAGGGTTCAGCTTATGCAAATGGGTTCCAGGTATTTATTCATTGTTTAGCCTCCAGATTTATATATTCTATTTGCATATCAGGTTCGGGTACGGAATCCGTACGGATTGACAGATCGGCACCAGGCCATACCAGTAGGGTCAGGGATAGGAAAGGGCTCAGTTCGGACGCAGGGTTATACAGAGACCGACATCGGCATATAGACCGACATCGGCCGATTATCTACCGACGCCGGCAGTCAGGCAGTCAGACAGGCAGAGGTCACCTTCAGAGGACCGACGGCGGCAGGGTATCGACCGATGTCGGCATCCTCAGCGACCGACGTCGGCGACTGTGTTTTCTGGACACAGCAGGCCGAGAGCACGCAATCCCAGGTTTTTATTTCCAGTTTAGTAGTTATTATAATAATTGGGTTTTGAGACCAATCTGTAATAATTTTATAAACATCTGGGCTATAGTATCAGTTACATTCGGTTTTATATCTTTGTCCAAGTGATTGAATGCTGTAATTAGTGGAAATCAAATTTATTTGCTTTCAATCCTAGTTTGGGATCTTTCAGTGGTATCAGAGCCATGCATCTTGCCAGCCTGTAGGGGTAAAACTATTTTATTTCTATGCATCCTGGAAGATTTGATAGAAGCCATAGATATTTTACACGTAGTAGAGCTCAGTACGAGCGAGAGTTGGGTTTAGGACAGCCACCTATCATGGCCGAAGAACAGAGGAATGCCCATAGAAACCAGGATGAAGAAGAAAGGGAGATGATGAGGACTCTCATCACTACCCAGCCCAGGATTGTTCAGGCTCTAGACAGATTACAGGATACCATGGAACGTTTAGAGGTGGATAGACACAGAGGTAGAAGGAATAGATCAGCTTCAGTGACTAGTAGTGATCATACCCATCACTCCAGTCAGCATAGTCACCATTCCCGTTCTTCAGTGGGGAGTTCCCGTCATTCCTCTAGGCGACATCATCATCATACACCTACTCCTAATAGACCATTACTGCCTCAGTTTGTACCAGGTGGACAACCAGCACAGGTGGAACCACCAGAGGTGGGGTTCCAAGAGTCCGTTTTGGCAGCCACAGCAGAGTGGAGAGCTTTACCCCCAGAGGTTAGGGAGGTTTTTCCTCTTCCCCAGTATTGTGCACAGCGTAGGGACACAGCGAGACTCAGGGGAGATCGGGGTAATAGACCACCACAGCAGCAGCATAATCATGACCTCAATAGAGCTACGGGGAAGATTACATTGGCTTCATATAATGGCACTGGAGAGACTAGTGCAAGAGCTTGGGTCCACAAGCTGGACATATATCTTTCTTTGAGGCCCATGCCTGAGCGTGAGGCCATTCAGTTTGCAGTGTTACATCTAGAGGGGATTGCATATGATTGGTGGCACCATGGATTGGTCACCCAGGATCACGCCTTAGTTCACTCCTATGCTGAGTTCACGGAGAGACTTATTGCACGGTTTGACCGTAAGGATACAGAACTTTACTACAGGGAGTTGGCTCATCTTAGACAGAGTGGACACACAGAAACTTATATTAATGAGTTTCAGCGTATTGCGGTTATGGTACCTGATATGCCTCAGAGATGGAGTGTGATGTTATTTATTGAGGGGTTACAGGATAGACTTAAGGGACTGGTACGTGCTTTCCAACCAGCCACTCTTAAGGATGCCATTGATGTGACATTGAGACTGGATACTGTACCCACTTCTTATCAGGGTGATAAGAAAATAGCTGCGGAATCTCGGCCTATACAGAAGGCCAATACACCACAAATTAAAGAAGGGCCATCCTCTACAAATCCTTGGATGAATCAGGAGACTAGGAATGACTTGAGGAGGAAAAAGTTATGTTTTTCCTGCAAAGACCCATGGGAACCAGGCCACCGTTGCATGGGTAAAGGAAAGGTTCATTTGATTGAAGTAACTTCTGAGTGTGGAGATGAGTAGGTTCCTGATACGGACATTGAGGATAATATTGAGCAGGATCAGATACAGTTGGAGTTAGACACCCCAGAGCCTTTGGCATCAGCGAAAGCAATTATGGCTACTCTCTCCAGTTATCCTAACTTTCATGCCTTTCGGTTGAAAGGTACACTTGAGGGTAAGTGGGTAGTGAGCTTGGTAGATACAGGGGCTACACATAACTTCATTGACCGGAAGTTAGTGGGAAGGCGTGGATTACAGTATGAGAAGTTTGGTGGTTTCGGGGTAAAGGTGGCAGATGGTGCAGTATTGGGTTGTACCAGACGGATTCCACAGCTCAGCATTCAGATGGGGACTTACACTTTGACCGATGATTTTTATGTGTTTCCTTTAGAGGATTATGATGTGGTCTTGGGCATGCAGTGGTTACAGGGTATTGGGCGCTACATTATTGATCACCGCCGTATGCAGTTAGAATTCCTTTCTGGAGGAAGGAAGATTATCTTGAAGGCAGCACAAGATGGAGAACCTAAGGAGGGGTCATATCACAGGATGGAGTCTCATTTTACAGGCAATGTGGTAACTAATTCTATTTGTTGCAGGGCATTTTCCTTTCCAATTATAAGTCAACACCCTTATGGGGATTGTGAGAGTTTGTTAATCAGAGTAGCGCAGCGGCTTTTTTCTAAGTCTAAGGTATGTGATGGTGAATTTGCTAATTACATATTGAGGATTATCACACTACTCTCTAGAAGAAACAAGGTGAATGTAGTCACAGATATTTTCCAGCCTGGTGTTTTTGACAGAAGAATTTGCAAGTTTTCGAGAATAACATGGGATCCAGGTAGTTGGTGTTGGAAAGAATTGCTTGAGGACAAGCAATCTCCGGGAAGGGAGGACTGTAATGTCCCCAATTTTCTATTATAATGGTTTAATTAATTAATTAAATTATTATGAAAATAAAATTGACTTCTTCTAGAAGTTTCCTGGGAAGGCTTTAAAAAGAAGGGGAAAGCAAAGCATTGGGATCATCTAATATCTTCTTTTACAAAAATTATTCTGAGAAGCTTGAATCAGTGATTCAGCTGGAAATCTCTGAGGACGAAACCCTTCAGTAGATTGGCGAAGAGTTGGACGAAACCCCAGCGCTCTGTCGGAGGTGGATTCGAGACGGAATCCAGATTGTGCATATTGGTCAGATCGGGAGCTTCAGAGGCCATTCACGGAGTATACCAGGGTTCAGCTTATGCAAATGGGTTCCAGGTATTTATTCATTGTTTAGCCTCCAGATTTATATATTCTATTTGCATATCAGGTTCGGGTACGGAATCCGTACGGATTGACAGATCGGCACCACGCCGTACCAGTAGGGTCAGGGATAGGAAAGGGCTCAGTTCGGACGCAGGGTTATACAGAGACCGACATCGGCATATAGACCGACATCGGCCGATTATCTACCGACGCCGGCAGTCAGGCAGTCAGACAGGCAGAGGTCACCTTCAGAGGACCGACGGCGGCAGGGTATCGACCGACGTCGGCATCCTCAGCGACCGACGTCGACGACTGTGTTTTCTGGACACAGCAGGCCGAGAGCACGCAATCCCAGGTTTTTATTTCCAGTTTAGTAGTTATTATAATAATTGGGTTTTGAGACCAATCTGTAATAATTTTATAAACATCTGGGCTATAGTATCAGTTACATTCGGTTTTATATCTTTGTCCAAGTGATTGAATGCTGTAATTAGTGGAAATCAAATTTATTTGCTTTCAATCCTAGTTTGGGATCTTTCAAAGAAAAAGTATATAGTGTTGCATGTAAAGAAAACAATTTTGGTTGTATTTTGGCCTTAAAAATGCTTTGGCATTTTAATGAGCATGTTGAACAATATTTCTTGCTCCAACTAAGTAAAATTTCACAATTGTATCATTGGATGACATGCTAGTTCATAGCAAGGATTAGGAAGAGCCCACAAGAGCCTAGATATACTACTAAAACTTCTTAGAGAAAATAAATTGTATGCTAAGTTACCCAAATGTGGCTTCTTCATGAATGTAATTCAGTATTTAAGACATTTAGTCTCAGACAAACGGATAGCAATGGACACTAAGAAGAGAATGGTAACATGAGATTCAAGAACACCTAAAGGCTAAAAGATAAACAAGATTAGAATTTTTATAGAACTTGCAGAATTCTAGAGAAGATTTGTCCATGGATTCTCTAAGATAACCCTACCTCTACTATGATATATTAAGGAAAACTACAAATTTGAGTGAACAAAAATATAATTAATTGTTCGACAGATCGACAATTACAAAGGATATTGGATTGCCTCTATATAGAAGGGGGTCCATCCGGAGTCCAGAGAGAACCTATTTAAGAAATCAATGGCAGAAGCTCATATCCTTACTTCACCAAACCCAACCAGCTTTTTCAAGATCCAGACAAGCGCTAGGAAATATGCCATAGGAGCAATACCATCCCAAGACAATAACGTGATAGCATATGAGAGTTAAAAATGGTCAACAGGTAGGGATGCTCCATATTCAATCAACAGATAGGAGCAGTAGCCTACACAATCAAAACATGGAAACATCATCTTAAGAACAGCATTTTCAAAGAGTATACAGACCACAGGCCCCTCCTGCACTTTCCACCCAAAGGAGAGTTAATTAGCAATAGGAGATACAGATGGTCCTTAGTCTGTAATTAATTCAAATCATGACTCATATTTAAGCCACCAAAAGAAACTTAAAGAAGGAAATTGTGAGGGAACAAGAAAATGATGGCAATAATGCCAAAACATCATCAACACCCTCAAACAAAATGACTCAGCACCAGGATATGAATTTGAAAACAACACTTTATTACAAAGATGCAACAGCCATATTCAAATGCAATCCTCTTAAAAATAAAAAGCTCTATGGATTCCATAACAAACCACTTGTAAGCCACATACGTAGAAATGTGACTCGTGATGCTGGAAAAGTATGCCTAATGGAAGAATATTAGAAAATATACAGACGACTATGTCACAGTTTGCACCAGGTGTCCAGCTAATAAAGAAGAAAAAGTACCTTTAGTACAAAATTTGATCCCCTTACCTTTAGTACCTGACAACAATTGGGAAATTATAACCAAATATTTTGTCACTCATTTGCCCCAAAACACCTAGCAAAACATCTAAATCATAGTAGTAGGAGATAGATTGATAATATGGCTAGATACATTGCATTGAATGACACATAAGGCATCAAAACTTGTACGAATACTCTAACACCAAGAAATTTTTTTATGAAATACCAAAGAATGTTGGGAGCGAATTGGACCCCAAGTTCACAAAACATATTTGAAATGTATTTTCACTACCTAAGAACACATTAAAATTTATTAGCAGATATTATCCACAATCAAAGAAGAGAACAGAAAACGTCAATCAAAATATGTAAGATAGACTGCGAAAAACATTATCTAAAGAAAAATTGCTCTTCATCAAGTTTACAAACACAACTCATGGAACAATGGAGCATGATGAGTCTTTGAAAGGAGGTTGTTGTCACGGCTTTAAAAAGGTCTTCCTTACAAAGAGGATCCATTATTGCATATTCAATAATTGGAGGGAAGCATGAGAGCATAGGCAGAACAGAGAACCCAAATTAAACTCAGCAAGAGTGATGACATCATCATAACTCATTTATAACCTCATTATTTCATATTCAACAATTGAAATTTGGAACAAAGAACCCAACCAAATTAAACTCAAGAAGAGTGACAATGTCATCATGACTCATTTATGCACTCATTATGACATCACCATTGAATACAAACTCAAGTATTTCACCACTCCTCCCTGATCTAGAAATGAATGCAGCATTCGTTAAGGTGGTATTGCTAATAGCGCTGATCCATGCCATATCAGCCATAAATCTAATAAAAACATATACATAACATCAAATGATTTCGTTAAGTGTGCCATATACAACAAGTTAATTCTCTCTCCTTTGCCAAACAAGGAAGACGAACAAAAAAAAAAAACTAAGGACACATTGTCTTGCTGGCACCAACACACTGTAAGTGACATCAGCAAGTTGGCCAACATTGACCGCACTGTGACTATGTTGTTTGACTGTTGTTTGCCCAAATTTTATCATTTTTTGACAAATGCTATCCATTCACCTTTTACGACTGCAAGGTACCAATTTGACATTTTCCAAGAGGTTTGACTATTAAGAATTGACGCCTTGATTTTTATACTTTGATTTCACCAAGAACTTTATGATGTCTGGCTATTATACTTGCTTTGACCAAAGAGTAAGCGGTATTTACCTGTTCTAATTACTATTGTACAAATGTTGACTATAAATATTAACAATTGTTATTGATTTTCTTAAATACTAGATTTTGTTTCGCATAAATACCATCTCGTTTGATCAAATGTTCATTGGTGTTATGGCTGTTGTACTAAGACCTGGCCAAGGAATGACACTTACTGACTATTATGCTTTATTTGACTATAAATTGCATGTTGTGTTAATTGTCATATAAGGTTGACCAAGATCATAAATGATGTTGAATGAACAGTCTTAGTTGGCTATCACGGATTCTGACTATTTACCATAAATATTGTTGTACTTGTTTGGTTGGCTAAATCCTCGGTCAAGGTAACTCGTGGGGATAAGATTTCATTGAACCTTTAGTTGATGTAATTCTTGGGTATAAGATCTGGTCAAAAATCATCAACCAGGGCAACTCGCAGAGATAATATCTGATAAAGAGTCGGTCCAGATTGCTTGAGGACCATTAATATGTTTAAGTCTTGGTCGACATTTCCCATGGGCCATTTATCACTTGGATAAAAACTTATTCAAGGTAGATCATGGGGATAAGATTTGGTTGAATCTTTAGTTGAGGTAAGTCGTGTGTCTTAAGTTCTGGTCAAAAATCATTAACCAAGTAACTTGCAGAGGTAAATATTTGATTAAGGCTTGGTTGAGTTTGTATGTGGGCTATTGATATGGTTAAGGCTTAATCAAGGTTACTCGTTTGCCATTTATTGGCAAAGACTCAATTGAGGTGCTCAGGGCCATTGATCTTTGCTTTAGTCTAAATCAAGGCAGCTCACGGAACAAATGAAATCGACATTTGAGATGGCTTGAGGGAATGTTATAATGAACCTTAAATCTGAAACTTTGTTAGATCAATGTTTCGTTGGAATTCTTAATGTTTGGACTAGATGGAGAAGAGAGTTGTTTGGAGTTCTAAGTTAGTGAGCTAATTATCCCAACATAATTGATGACAAATATCAAGGGAAGTGTGCCCTTCAAAATGTAATTTGGCAATGGTCTTCCTCCATCGTAGACCTATTGACCTATTGAGTTTCACTCTATAGGTACTAGCATAGCCAAGGTGGTTTGTCTGATATCTTGTCACGGCGTGTAGGTATCCCCATGGCATGATCCATAACATATTCTGATCTAGATTATCTTGCATGCATCTCCATTACTCCTGAATGGCTCTAAGAGCACTCACCCAAACTGTGAGCTGATAAGAAAAATGAATACTTTAATGAAAACAATCCCACAAAGTCTTAAATATAACTCTCTGTCATTTTAGAAAAGGAATTTTTCACCCATGAACCAGAGTGCAAATTAACATCAGAGCTAGAAAAAAAAAATATCAACAAATAATAATGAATATATAATAAGAGGATGTCATACTTTTTAAGATAAAGCTGTTCCACATCCAAATGCGGCCTACCAAAGATATTCTTAGAGCGAGAATTCCATATTTGGCATTGTGCAAGCCTCTATATTATATTAACTTTTAAGCTTATCAAACTCTTGTCGCCAATGCCTAACTAGCATTTCAAGTGTTTTTCATTCACTCTATTATCATAAACACTTCACTTTCCTAATTTTATTGTTAACAAGAACATGAGGCAAGAAAGTATACATCTTACACATATTACAAGTTTGAATAAAAATAGAACATGCTCCAAAAGGTAAAACTTAACAAGGATAATCCAATAAATTTTGAAGGAATATCATGCAGACTCGGTATCAAGACAAACCAGAGCCATTCCTCCTAAAGCTTCCATCTCTACTATGTGCCTGAGGTGATTCTAGAACATTTTGATGTTGCCCTGCAATTAAATTCAAAAACCAATAAGATTTCAACATCATATATCATGTTTTGTTGAACCAAAATTCATATTCTACCTTGAAGAATTGAGATAATGTTGTACAATCTAATCACATATAGCAACTTCAATTACAATAAGTTTCTCTCCATACTATTCCATGTGGTATATTCGGTCAGGACAAGTGTTATTGAGTTACAAGTATATATCGATGCTTTTGATATCAGGCAAAGCCATTGACAACAAGCCAGCATGAAACAGGGCAAAAGGGCACAAAACTATGATTACTTCTTCATATAATTTTGTTACAAATTGTAATGGATAGAGTGATATTGATCACGGTTCATCTAGAATTGAATTATCCTGAAATTAGTCAGAACAAGGCATTAACTCAAGCTTTAAATTGTGTTTGCATGCCCATAATATTGGGGTTCTTCATTACAACAAACAGCAGTGAGCTCTAGCAACATATTTTTTATACATTTTTTTATTTTACTAATAAATTGCTGAACATGAAAGAGAGGGAATTAACTTCTGCAAGATTTGGAAACTGCATTACCCATCTTTTACTTTCCAAAAGAGAAAACAAAGCCAGTGCATCAGTAAGCTGTAAAATAAACAAAACTTTAGCTAATGAAGCTAATAAACCTAAACTTCTCCTATGTGAAGACAGATGGCATAAAATTGTGTAGACTAGAGTTGCTTGTCCAATGAAAAAGATTTCCCTGCAAAATTCCAGGAATTCTATGATTCAACTAGATGATGATATAGTTTTGAGAATGCATAAGATGTTGCTCCCAGAACCATTGGAATGTCTACTACAGTATATTCTTCCGTTTCATAAAAACGGTTACTCAAAAAAAAAAATCCTACTTGTCAATCATCATGATGAACTTTATCAACTTTTTTGACATTAGCAAACTCTTCTTGAATTTTTACTTCTAGATGTTGAACTCAAAACAATTGCCTGGTGACTTTGGTTGTATAGTTTTTGGCATAGTCTAAAGAAGTTATAGCTATTTGAAGTTTAGCTTATGTCACAGAGGTTTAACTATACTATCTAACGCACTTCTCTTACAGGATACCTAACCAGTTCATTAAATATGAAAATTACTTATAAACCATGTGAAGGCCTTACACAAAAGTTTTGTAGAGCTTTGATTAGGGAGAGGATATATATGGCACCCTATAAATTAATTTTAATATAAATTTGTTTTATGCTCTCCATGGAGTTCTTTCTTCTTCTATGCTCTATCCTTGTCAAACATGAGCAGTGTCATTTTGCTTAGAATAGGATTTCAAAGGTGTACCGTCATCATCGATAAGACTTTTCAAATTAGCACGCAATTTGTACAGTGCTTGGTAACCTTGTTTTATGATTATATTCCAAGTATGCTCCACCAAGTCCCCTAATCAAGGGGACAGGGAAACACACGAATGCAAAAGGGGATCCTAGTAGTACCTCCAAAGAACTAGAAACAATATTTGAATAGGAAAATAGTAATAGCATGGGGACAAGGATAGAAATGAACACATGGGAATGGGGATGGAGACTGAGGGTTGGGGATGCACTCCTGTAGAACATAGTATTTCAATGGCACTGCATGTTTATGAAGATACTTTAGTTGTATTCATGTTGAGCATGGGCAGGCTTAGATCTTGATTTTCAACCAGAACATAAAACAGGAAATCAAAGTTAAAGACAATAGTTTCTTCTCAATCATTTTCTTAACTGAAAACAAATCTAGTCAAAAGATACATTTACCCAATTTCATGGTGAGAAATCTCAAATTGCTGTTCCTGGTTTGGCTAGGGTTGTCTGGCTTTAGCTTAAGTAAACAGCAAAGAATGTTGAAGAGAGTTGCAAATAGGATTGAGACCAAAATGCTTTGCTAACGGCCTTGCCCTTAAGTAGATCCGGACAACTCAAACTCAAGGTACATCTTCTAATCATCACTTGGACCTTTGCTTTATCATTAAAACAATCCAGAAAACCTGATACAGCTGCTCCTTGGCTATAAGGAACCGCAATTGGTCTGAAGAAATGCCTCCCCGTATCTAACTAAGCATGAGAACCAACTAAATGCAAGATTTTTACACGGGAGTCTTCAGATCCCCTGTGCCATTCCTAGAAATGAATTTCCCAATCACAATTTGTGTGAATTTCTGCAGGAAAATCCAAAGCAGTTTACCCCATTTTGTTTTCCCATGGCAATCCTGATATGGTTCACTTCCTCATATTTGTCTTGTAATTTTTTGGGATATCTGCATTTACACAAATCAGTGGAATCTAGGCTGTCCTTTGTGTCTGCTTTAGCTTGCTTCAATCTCTGTCATCACTGCACCCTTGTTCACCTTCATAGTCCAATGTAACCTGATTAAATGTAAAGAGCAACTTATTAGCACAAATTTAGAAGTACCATAGCCTGATACTAGTTTTATGCAAAAGAATTAAAGACGATTTATCACTAAATTATGGCTACTGAAACATTACAGGATAAAAGCTCTTTTCTTCTAAATACAGATTCCAGCCTCGCGGCAGATTTCGTTCAAATACATTATATATTGAGTTCAATTTTACTGCAATTTTACTCGTCTGAAAGCCTAAGGTGATTTCTAGAATAAAGAAACTCTCATTTATTTAAACAGATGTCCACCTAAAAAAAGCTTAGTTATCTGTGGAGATGATTTGAACCGAGAAAATAAAGTTGAACTTCCGTGAGGCGCATTTATAGTAAAAGATATACATATTTAAGACGTATATCCTCTCTAACTATGTCTGTAGCAAGCCTTGAACAAAGAAATTAAAACGCGTATTTATAGTAAAAGATTTACAAATTTAAGACTTATGCATCTTCTATTCACGATAATCTCTTTAAAGCATCAAAGTTTTTATCAGTTTTACAAAGAAATTTATGGTTTCTTCTTCGGCAAGATTAGCAAAGGGATTTTCACTTATGATGCCGATTACAGTGACGAAATCAAAACATTAATTTAGCTTGAAGACTTCGCGCACCTGAACTTCCTAAATTCACATTTATTTTGAAAGATTTGCATATTTAAGACTTATATCACCTCTATTTCTAAATAATCGATGTAAAAAGAAAAAGGCAAAAAGAAAAATCCCAGTTCTACAAAGAAATATATTATTTTTTCTTATAAAAGACTTGCGTAAATAGATTTATTCGTCGTAAGCCCGATTTTGGTGAGGAAATCAAAGAATTAACTCAGCTTGCAGACTTTACATACCTGTACATAATTTTTGACAAGGAACGCTGAACGCCGCTAAATATCACCATAAGGCGCTGTTCTGAGCTCAGACAAAAAGACTTTAAAGCAATTGTTTTGCCGTGAGCTTCAAAATTACTGAAATCGACCGCAAGGCCACTAAAAGCAGCTCCTATACAACTTTCGAAGAGCAATATTTGCCCCCATTAACCAGGAAAATTTTCAGTTAAACGGCGTTAAATTTGACACAGAGATCGCGGGTTCGAATCCTGTGCGTATCATTAAAGAATGCATCGGAACTCTCTCCAACTTATTACAGGTGGTTGTGACCGGACAGGGGAAAAACACCTCAAACTTTTTAGGACGAAAATAATTATTTAGTGGAAAAAAAGTTATGCGTGGCGAATAAAGTACCGCAAGTGTTGAGTAGTTTGATTTCTATTTTAGATTTACAATGATGTCATTGAAAATATCGGTAATGTGGTTAGTTAAATGTTTAATTCTAGTAATATAATAGAATTATAACTCGGGGCCCGGGGTCTAAATTTATATACTGACCACTTCGTATTACCTAAAGTTTTGACTATTGACCATAAAAATTTTGACAAATTTTGACTAAGGGGTGAGGGAAAAGACAAATTGGGGTCACCTCTAGTTTAGTCAATTTTTTAAAAAATAGACATATTCACCTTTGTCTCCCCTCCAATTTTGTCATTTTGAAAAAAAAATAGACATGTTTACCTTGGTATCCCCTCCACGTACATCAGTTGGAAAGTCTTAATCAGGGATTGATGGAAATTCAGGTTTAAGTGTGGATAAAGTAATTGAGAAGGAAAAAATAATATGGTTTGATGGGTTTGGATTCTTTGTAAAGATGGGATATATTGATAAGTTTTTTTGTCCAGAAAAATTAGAATTGTATAGAAAATAATATTTGTATTTTCATTTTTATAGATGTAAGATTGGTTGTCTTTATCAAAAAAGTTATTTTATACAAATATGATGATTGTCTATGAAATGGCATTTAGTCGACATGTATGTGTCTTTTGTAAGCTTTCACATTTAACACGAAAGTTGGAATGCAATTTGATGCAATATACAAACTTAATAGAATACAATGTGAAAAAAAATCAAATATTATAAAAATGGTAAAAAAAATCGAAGTAACCATGAACAACAAAAATTAAAGCTATACATTTTGTTGAGAAATTTTTCATGATTAAAATGTCTCATTTTTACTTATATTGAAAGTACATTTAAAAAGGTTGTTGAGTTGGGCCTCACACATTTCAATTGCATTTGCTTTAAACTTTCGAAGTAAAGTATGACTTACAAATAAACAATAAGTTTTTAAAACAAATTTGAAGCGAGGCATTTACGTCGAGTTATCATTAAAGAGTTCTAGAACATGATATAAAAATGTATTACAAATCATTTATGGTTTACATAAATACCTTATAATGTGTTTTTAGTTAAAATGTCCACCAAGGGTGCTTCATTAATTTCAATTGGTTGAGAATTTTTGCCATTAACTATGCTTTGCAATGCTTGTAATATAATGTTAACATGTGTATTTGAAATATTGAACACATTCAATCTATAAGTGTCTCTGACATAACTCTGAATAGATTCAAATTTTAACTATGCATTACAAATTTTACCTACCCATGTAAAATGTTTGAAAACAAGGGGTCTAAATCATGTATATCTAAATTTCAAACTCATATTCACTGCATGTTAGAAATTTGAATCGATTCAATTTATTTCATTATGCCCTTTGCCTAGTTAAGTTTGAATTGTGCATGTTTATTGTGTTGGCACTATTTTTTAAGTTTGTGTTCTTCCTCTTGGCTATTTGACAAGACTTTACACTTTGTTCCTTTCTTAATAGCCATTATTTTCATCTATTCCCATCTCTAAGTGTAATGGTTCTTCTCCATTTTCTCTCATGTTTCGTTTCTTCTCTTCTCTCCATTACTTCCCTTATCCACTGCATTCATCTTCCATCTCTCCTTTTCTAGTTAGCTACAGTAAAATGGGAAACATGGAGGTGCAACACCCACTCTTTATCTAAAGCAATATAATAGGCAATCTCACAACAAAAGTGGCATAGGCAAAAAGAGAGGGAGGAGGGAGACCAGGGGATCAAATCAATATTATTCTATTTGAAACATTGAAGAGCATGACGAACACAATCACTCATCCCAAAGTGAGGTGAGGATGCCATGATATTTAACAATATGAGCATTCTCCCCATTGGTTTAAAGCCAATCATGTAGGAAGTGATGAATGTCTAGAATATGAAGCTTGCAAAAATTAACATGAACATCAAAATCAAGCTTGGGGTGTCTAGGAATGACACCAATATTATGCATGATTTCAATATAGCTAAGGAAAGCAGT
Source organism: Torreya grandis (assembly GCA_037957365.1). NCBI lineage: Eukaryota > Viridiplantae > Streptophyta > Pinopsida > Cupressales > Taxaceae > Torreya > Torreya grandis. The sequence goes on from JARHVA010001868.1 coordinate 1,507,898, forward strand.
TTATAATACTCCAGATAAAAACATAGGTTCACTATACATCTTAATGCAAGAAGTTATAGGCTTAACATATAAGAGCCTAACCTTTGTTTGATACCTTCTACATACTAAAATGGAGCCATAGTTAATTCATTTTGTTATTATCTGTGGCATGATCCTTTCCGTTGTTAAGAAGTAGATGAAAGGATAACATCCCAAAAAACCATTTAAGTGCAAAAGATGCATCTTTTGGCTGACCTTCCACATGAGCTACACAAGAGGGAAGAACCTTTGCGTGCTAAAATGCATGGAAATATCATAGGCCTTCATATGCTATAAACATGAAGCGAGATATCAAGGCACCCTAGGTCCATGTTAAAGACCACTTTGCATACATTATTGAATGTAAATCTCTTCAACATGTTTTGTATATCTAATTGTCTCTTATATTATTAATGATTGTTGGTAGCTTATTTTCTAAGCAAGAGTAGAAGGTCATGGGTGGTCTCTCTGTGAATAGTCTCCACTATTAAATCACGTAAAGTCTTGGGGTTTAGCTAGTGACCATTCTCTACATTTTAATGTGATCTTAAGATCTCTGATGTTGTCGAACTTGTATTTAGAAAGACAAAAATAAATTATACTAGTGTTCACAAGTCAATGAGACTATAAAATGCAAATGCATAATAGACGAGAGAAGTGTATCTATGAAATCAAGAAAAATAGGCATTAAACATATACCTACTTGGTTAACCTTTGCCATGACACTCCCAACTTGTGTCAAAATAAAAATCTTTGTAACACAGTATCAACATTCATCCAAGCATAATAGAAAATTGGTTGGTGCAAGTAATGATTTTTATTTGAAACACTCTAGTGATGGTCTCAAATTATATGTGGTTTTGATGTGATCATTGTAGTAATGATGAGGAATAGAACCCCTTACAATAGACAAAATTCCTATAAAAAGAATGTACTTTTCAGTCTTTTTAATAGACAAAAAATATATATAAACCTAAAGACATATGAATAGATTAGATTATACAATTATGGATTGTTCAAATTCATTTAATGGTTTTCTAGCAAGTTTGTTTCATAAAGAATAAATGTTTGTCGATGTAATTAAAACACATATATAGGTGCAATAATCAAATAGAGAATGGAGATTCTTATATTCCAACTAAGGATCAATTCACACCACCATAGACATGAGACTTGTAGATGGACATCCCCAAAAGAAGAAAGGTAGCAGAGAATACCTACTCTTTGTAGTTTAGGGGTAGTAGAAATAAATTGGCATTATGTTATATAATATGTAGCCTAAAATGACATTTGGGTTAGCTATAGAGATGACATAGAGATTAGCTCTATGTTTACCATCTTTGAAGAGGTGAGAATGGAGAAAAAATGAATTTTTCTAGCCAAAATTTCTAGGAGACAACACACCTTGCAAATGAAACAACACTGATGTTCAAATCAAAACTTATACATATCTCCAAGAAATCATCCACTAGTGTTTTGCCCACTTGGAAGTTATGTGTAGTAACTAATATGGTTGTATTTGTTGGTCACATATACTATTTGGCTTTCGTGGACATTAATAAAATCTATCTATTTATTTATCCATCCAACCTTTTGGAGAGGTAGTTGATTCATTTCAAGGGTCATGTAACACTACAATTATAAGCGTTTTCTTTTTTTTTATGGCTTATGTAAGGACATTGTATTCACATATAATCCATATTAAAAATAGCTTAAGTATTACACTTTATTGCAAGAAGAATCAACTTAATAATCTCACTTATCCAAGCTGAAGAGGAGTGTATTTGCATACCAATTTGTAAAAGAGAGGAAGGTTTGCACACCTCTCATTAAAATAGTTGAGGAGGGTTTGCATGCCTCCTTGCAAAAAGAGATGAAGATTTGTCTTGACCTATAATATTGACACAAAGTTCCATAAAGTTGATAAGTTTATTATGAAAACTCGGTCTATTATGAAAATAAGTGTGTTGGATGGAATATGTTAGACCTAGTTAAGATTATATCTCAATCTAAAAAAGGTTGATAGATCGATTGTCATTGTAAAAGAGTATGGTTTAATAAAAACTTGATCAAATAGGCAATGAAGTGATGGCTCCCAAGTGGAGTTGAATTCGATTATTAAGATTGTAAGAATGCATAATGAAAAGCATTGGGGCATCAAAATTGTACTAATTCATAATGATAAGCTCTCAAATTTATGGACATGAAGTGGTTTACTAGTGAAGTTTAACTTCCTTAGGGTTTAAATTTTTACTAGGGTAGAATGTTAAACACCAACATAAGGTTTATTAGTGAAGTTTGACTCGGCTACTATATAACTCACGAGCATTAAAATTGAGCACAATGATATACCTAGTATGTGGTTCACTTGTAAAATTTTGACTTGTACTCCTTTAAGGACATACACATAAAGTATCACTTGGTTACTATCTAGCTTTTTGAGGTTATAATCGAGTAAAATTTTAAACCCCAAATAATGATTCACCAGTGAAATCTGATTTAAATTATATATAATAGAACTTTTTTATCTAATAAAATGTTAAGCTTAGAAATATACAAAATCTTAACCCTGATAAAGTGCAAGTTATATTATGACTTGAGAGTTAGGTTTTAGAGTTTGTGTCATAGCTTGAGGAAGCACAATTATCTATGTAAAATTTAAAATCTTGCAGCATCTACGCTAGTTTCCTCGTAAATAAACTCGGTTCATTAAATCAATTATAAAGTAAAATAATAACATCATAAGTTTTTGTTTGATTAACAATACAAAATTGATAATTTTTGATTTCCTATTATCTTAGAATGGAGATGAACATGACTATGTATGTTGACAAACAATGTATGTTTGTGGAGTGAGACAAGATTAAATAATCAATCTCTACAACATAACGATTGAAACATGTCTTTTGCACTAACTGATTCACTTTTATCTAATCTTGAACTATAATGAGTATTTGAGGATTTGAGTTATTTGGTAGTGGAGGCCAAACAAATGTGCGAACCGTTGTTTTAAAGCAGGGAACCTCATAACTTAACATACAGGGTAACACTCTTCATTTCAGTTATTTTCCTCCATCCTATTTTTTTGTTTTTATTTTCTTTCTCGGGTTCATTGTGATGATAGGGATTGGTTGGTGATAAGAAAGGTATTTTTATCCTCTGGATGGATGGGATCTCATCTTGCGATGCTTTCCTCCTCTAAACCTCTTTCTTATAGGGTGGTTGTTTTTGGTCATTCGGGGCAATACCTCAAAGACTTTGACTCTAAGCTTACGAATATGGTAATGAGGCAAAAACAAAATCATTTTAGTACTAGGCACCTTCTAAAACACAACAAAAAAACAATGTTTAATCTACCCACTAATGTTCAACTTCTAGAAGATACTGCATATCGATCTTCCCACTTGAATATTGGGAAATTAGCGGGATATTCAATGACAACATTTGACCTATTGGATCGTGAAAGTATGGAAACTTGAAGTTGAGTTTGTTGTGAGTATGGATAAAAAAGGATTTTTCTTTGTAAGTTTTACTTCAGCATTGAAGACTATAAAATCATTTTAGAAAATGGTCTACATTTGAATACAAAAGTACTAGGGTTGGATTATACCTTACATGATGGACACTAGGCTTTAATCTAGAGACACAAAAATTGAACTATGTTATGGTATGGATTAGAATTCATTCTTTACCCGTGGAATTCTAGTCATAATAATATTTTGAGGGAGTAGCTACTATTTGTAGAGAATGTATACTTACAATAGAGATTACATGACAACAAAATTATACGACCTCTATAAGAATTTGTGTCAAATTAAAACTCAAAGAACCACTTCTAAAATTAACGATCTTTAAGTGGAACAATTATCAATGCAAACAAGCCTTAGATTATGAGAATGTTCCCTTCCAATGTCACATATGTCATCAATATGGTCATTTATTTCGGAATTGTCCTTTTGCTGATAAATACCAAAAAAAAACATTTTTTAAGAGCAACAACTCAAAAATACTTCCCAAAAGGCAAAATCCTAGCAACAAATTTTCTAGAAGAAAGATAAAGGAAAAAAATCCAATGGATTCAAAGAACTCATTTCATATGTTGTCTTTCTTAGACACTAAAAGAGCTTTAATTACATATACATTGGAGAAACACAAAGCATAAACATATTCTATTGTTCTTACCAAATACTCTCCATATAGAATTGAAGGGTTTTAAGGTAAAAACCAACTTCAAGCAACCAAAACAAAGACTCAATAATCTAAGAAGCTATTACCTTCAAATTGGGAAGATATATCTAAAAAACTTGTGTTTATGATAGCAATCATACTAACAAAGTGAACATTGATTCTATTGATTTTAAACAAAATTGATTTAGAGAATGAAAGGAATTAAGTTAAATTATAGAATCTATTCAATCCCAAATTTAAATTACAAAAAACAAATAACAATAACTTTCGATGTTAAGGAATGAAAGGTATTCGTTTTATCAAATTTGTCTAAGACTCGAACCCAATCTCAATTTTACGGTAGCAAAAAATGATCTCTAATAATTTTTTGTGAACCAAATCGTTTCACCAATAAACCGACGACCAATTCACCTATAACTCTATAGAGAAAAGTGAATATAACTTGCAAAATAAACTTTTTTGTGGGTTTCCATTTTCAAAAACAAATCCTACCCGTCGGGTTATAAAATAAAAAGGGACTTTTTGAAACCAAAGGGCGGGGGGAACAATGATTCTTAACATTTATTGACACTTTGACCTTTCTAACCTTAGCCTTAAATTATAATTATTCGCACTGTGATTTTATATATATATAAAACAAAATAAAAAGGTGAAGTGGGGTCCACACAGGCAACCTGTCATTTATCATGCTTGTCGGTTGTCCTTAAAGACGTTGGGGTTACGTTTCCTAGGGAAGGCCACGTATGATTGCATCCAACCCTTTTGTCGCCTTCAACCACCCCCCCTCATCATCGAGTGCTTTGTTTAATTTTTAAGATATTAATAATGATATCCTAGGTATTATAGTTTGTCCACTAATGTTTGTGCCTTGGTGCTTATGCTCATGCTTTGGTGACTTAATTTATTTGTAAGTTGGGTAGAAAATTCGAAGAATAAATGGGCAAATTATCTGCATTATATATCATATGCTTTGCACCTTATTTCCCAGGGCATCAAATTTTGGGCATCAAATTTTGGGTATCAAATTCCTGTGCCTTTCCAACTAAGGCGAGGAATAATGTAGCGTACAGTTTACTTATTTGTAAGTCAAGGATTCTTATGGAAAAGAGAATGTATAGTTGTTTTTTTAAGCATTTTAAAATGCAGAGAATCAATTTTGGTAGTATTTTTTTGGGTTGATTATCAGCATGTTTTTATTGACGTATTTCTTATATATTTTTAGTTTTTTATCTTTTTTTTTCATTTCTTTCTTTTGTATTTTTCTCTCTCTTTTTTTAAGTTTATGGGCTTTTTCTTAGAACTGTACAATGTACACCAATGTCACCTTAGAACCATGCAGTGTGTGATTATGGGGTGGGTTTTTGTGATCTTTATTTTAGTTCTCTCGTACTGTATGTTCCTAATTTATTGGTCTTTCCTATTTATTAGCTGTCGACTTGTGTATCGATAAGATCATAATTTGAATTTGAAAAGTTCATAAATACACAAGCGTATTAGTGCATATAAGATATGAATGGTCAAGGAACGAATTGAATCCAATCCATCTATCTAGACATCAATTATGAAAGCACTAAAACAATTAATTCGAGCATTTGAAGCATTTATAAAACATTCATTTTATGCATCATGTATTCATTGCAACACAAAACATCATTTATAATTAGGCCACACATTCACTAGACTATCTGCTAAACATGCATTATACTTGTTGTGTTGTTTGGGAAATTGTACAAACATTCTAAGGGCTTGATAATATGGACACATGTCTCATAATATATGCCCAAGTTTTTTGGGTTTTCTAGATGTTGCTAACATGGAAGGGTTTTGAAAAAGGAGATTAGTTTCGTAGAGATCAATGTTAAATTTTGGAAAAGTGAGTAAGGTTTTCGGAGCTTTGAAGCTGACAAACAAGATCATCAAATTAGCTTTTACTTTTTCAATAGTTCCTTAAAGGAGACTATATAGTTTTAAGGGAGTGAACTGACATTATTGGAATATTACATTCATGATTCTTTGGAGCAATCTCTATTCGCTCCCTTTTTTGGGGTTTTGTTTACCTCTATGTGTAGATTTGTTCTTCGTTATTTATCCCTAGATTTGCAACAAATCAAATAATATTCTTAGACCTCCCTCTTTTATCATTTATTACATCATGATATTTTTATTTATGCAATTAAACCTAATTTTACTATTTTGGATATGTTTAGACTTATTTGCAATGTATTATGGATAGATGTATTGCATGTTGATGTAAAACTACTTTCCCATCATAAAATATTTTGGTGAACCTATGCTCTCTTAGACACTTTAGGGTTAGGTTTTGCTTTCATTGTGGTGAATCTCATTTTTTCTTAGGGTTTCATAAACCCTTTATGTGTTATGCCCTTTTTCCTAGGGGTAGATCTTGCTTTCCATAGTGTCACATTCTTATAAGGCACTTCTTGTTAGATCTCCTTAACCCTAATTGCTCTATTGCTTACTTTTTCTTAGTGTTTTCTTTAGCATCACATCTCTTTATCCCTAGCTATTTATTGTATAAAATATTATAAATTGTGTGTTTCTATGTGTACTTTAGTATATTTTAAATCATGTGTATCCGTGTACTTTAGTTGTGCTTATGGATATAAACATTCATATATGTGATTTTATTATGGAATGCTTTCCACTTTTAATATCTAATGGCATATTCATAGCTTGTGTGTATTGATATACATTATGATTTTATTGTTCTACAAATTATTAAAATTCATATTTACATTTATATTTTTAATAGTATATCTGTAGATACTAAAAATGAATATTTATAGCATCTCAGTCATGTACATCTGACAAATATCAATCAAGGCTTTACTCTTCAATTCTAGACCTCCATGTTGCTGAAAGGTTCGCATTCACAATCTTAATGTGCCTAAATACTTAGATCTCAGTCTGATCCATATCATTTTGATGACCCGAGTCTCTTGTATTGCACATAAAGTTTAAAACTTGATAAACATCCTTAACTGTCAATTTTAGATCAATACCTATTTTCTAGCCCTCTAGACATTATCAGCCACAAAGGTACACTACCACCAATGGTAGTGTCCAAACCCTTATCTAGTGCCTACTAGCCAAAAGTCATCCAAACTACAAAATGATCAAAATATAAGGGGTAGCCTAATTATCTTATTGAACCCTATCATGAGATATTTTCAAAGGGTGTGATATAATTATAAGTCTAAGCCTTCTCGTTCCTCATCTAGAAAATACCAAACAAACACTTGTTAAATCTAAATCAATTGACTGCACAAGCACTTTACTCTACCTTATTCATCCCTATTTTCATATCAAACATAGGAGTAGTCGTATCATAAGTCTAAAGCATTCCAATAGTAATTCATGTGCAATATTTGTGAAATTACAAGATATATCATTGCATACATCTTCATATAGTTTATTGCACCCTTGTGCACACACTTTCCCACACATGGGGGAAACTACATAAGTCCGAGGCCCTCCTTGCAGTATTGGCTATGTAGGTAGCTCTCATTGATGGAGGGGTCTTTGGGTCAACTCAATATCGTCATTCCACTAGCCCATTTTTCAATAAAGTTATTTCAAGGGTGAAGAAGGGTGAAGAGCTAGGGTTTGATCAATCAAAAAAGAGTGATGGACCCTGTATCCTATATTTGAATACAACTGCATAAAGGTTAAAAATCTAGAATGATGAATATGGTCACATATAGATCCAACCATTATTATGTAATGGACACCTATGTCACAACTAGACACTAGCATCGATGGTAGTGTCCAGATTTGACAGTTGTTTCTAAGGCTATAAAGATATAATTTATAGAATTGGATGACTAATCTAGAACATTGATCCTATATACTTTACACCTATCCAATCCAGATTTGCCTACGCATAGTAAACTAAGTACTATTGTTCCTTATTTATTGCAATATATTTCAATAGTTGTAATTTACTATTTTTACTAATCTCAGTTGTATAAATTAAGAATATTGTTTATTCAATTTTTATATTAATTGGTCTGCTATATATTAGTTTATCATCCTTGTGTTACAATTACTTCTATATTTATTAACCTTAAATATCCCATATCTAAATTTAGGGTTAAAAATTTGGTGAACTTGACCATTAGTCTCAAAACCCTAGATTGACATAGGGTTTTCTATTTTTTGAGTGCTGATTGCTATAAATTGTTGTTTCATATTATGAATTTTTCATTTATAATCAATGAAAAATGTTAATCACAAAAAATGTTTTAAAATGGTAGATAAGGAATCACTAGTAAATCATCTCAATAATAACAAGGACTTAATGAATGCATTCTTATATGTTATAAGAGATTAGATTAGTAAATATGCTAAGGCTAAGGTATCCTCATGTAGTGATGGTGAATCCTTAGGTGCTAATACAACTGATTCCATATCAATAACCCTCACCTTGAGCACATTATCACTTCTTACATCCAACTGGGGCACGAGTTATATATTTACACCATTGTTCCCTGAACCAAATCTCACTATTGCTACATATTCCATGGGAACCATTAGCACTTCAATCCATTTACTAGTTTCAATGCCTATATCAACTCAAACCATGGGTACACCTCCTTTGGTGAATTCTCAAAATTCAAACTTTAGTGATCAAAATATGCAAGACCTTATATAAACTATACTACTTTTGCAAGCTAAGGCTACAAATATTGAGCAAAAACCTATGAAGTCATCTTATGTTATTGATTCATAAGAGATGTTACATAATCCTATTGCACCTAAAATATTTTTTCACCCTTTGCCTGATGGTTAAATATTGCACCCAAGTTCACATTTTATGATGGCAAGGGTGATTTTGAACATCTCTGATCTTTCTATGTGGCATGTATTGATTATGCCTCAAATGATAAACTTTTAACCAAATTATCTCCAAGGAGCCTAAAAGACTATGCTTTACGATGGTTCTATGATTTACCACTCAAATTAGTGAAATCATTCAAACCTCTAGCCAATCAGTTCCTAACACATTTCTATATCAATATCATTAAAAAGATGTCATATGCTCAAATTTCAAAGATCAAACAAGGAACTAATGAACCTATCAATGAATATGTTTTGAGATATGAAATAGTGTTAGCCCAAATTACAAATCCAATGGTAGATAAAGAACTTCAAGACATCTTCAAGCAAAACTTGTTTGCCCCATTACATGAGTCTATTATTTTCAAAAAATTTAAATATTTTGATGACTTATGCCATTTTGTTTGAGACCATGAAATGAAACTTATTTCATTGAACAAGCTTAAATATATAGCAAACACACCAACTAGATCTAATACCAAGTTTCATATCAAAACAAGTTACAAGGTGAAACCTACAAAACCTAAATAGGAAACAACCACAATAGATAACACAGTGTCACAACAAGCTAATCAGCTCATCTTATCCAATGCAACTAAGAGATAATTTACACGATTACATGTGTCTTCAAATTCCTTACTTCTAAAACTTATGTAGTGTCATCTCATATCTCTCCCTCCTCCCATAGAGGTTGATATTGGTCGACCTCTATCCAAAGGATATGATGCTAATACATATTTTGACTATCACCAAGGCCTTGGGTATTCGATGAACATATGTTTTGCTTTGAAGCAGTAGATTTCAAGACCTTATCGATGACCAAATTATTACCTTCAATGATCCTCCAAAGGATTCAAGTTCACAACATGGTGATCCCATAATTAGAATATATGTAACAATCCTTTGCATAATTATTCTATGAAATATATGAAAGTGAAAATGGCATGCATTACGCATCCTACTCCATCACATTAGGGCACCCATTAAATGGGATGATTGGTACTTATACACACACATTACTTCATATTGGTCATAGACCTTCTAATTAATTTGATGACAATGAAATAGTGAATGATGAATCAGATCTTCATTCATTATTTATTCAAGCATACCTTGACTATTAGCTTGTATGTAGTGTCATTATTCATAATGGTGCTATTGAGAAAGTAGGTACCATGACACTACTTACACATTTGGGATATACACATGATGATTTACACCCTTTGACCAAAATGGTTAGAGCATTTGATGGAACATCACAACACATTATTGGTGAGATTAATTTACCTTTATAGGTTGGTACAACACATATGGTTACCACCTTTTTGGTTATACCATATACATGAGTGTTTGATAAGTTATTGGGATGACCTTAGATAAAACTCCATGTAGTACCTTCCATAGTGCATGGGTGTATTATATACATTCATACCAAGAGGGTAGTCAAAGTTTTTGGAATTCCATATGAACACCCACTTGAACAAGAGAAGTTTAATCCAAAATAATTAATTATAAAACCTATTAAGGTTAATCCTCCATGAAAGGGTAAGCAACAAGTAATCCCTTTCCCTAGGTGACCCATACTTGAGAGGCTTTTCAACTAGAGACACATAGTGGATTCCACAGATCTTCATCTACTCCTGTACATTATATTGAGTTACCTAAAGAAAATAAAAATGTTCTAATTATAGCTACTCCAAATAAACCATAGAGTACTCAATGATGGTTTCCACAAACCCCTTCCCCTTTTATTATTTCTTCATGACCACAGAGTCCTATTACACATACACAAGATACTATAGATTCTATAGATCTAGGTATGAAACTTATGCATGCTTCTTGGTAGTACCATCAGTTTCACATACCTTATTCCAACCTTGTATCTACCATTGATCATCTCTTGAATTGAATCATAGGATAGCCTTTATCATATAAAATATTCTAAAAATACAAAAACATTCAAATAGTTCAAAAATATTCAACATTCTCAAATTTAGCTCCTTGGCATATATGTTTTTTGCTTTATGTTAGTAGATAGTGCAGACACCCCATTCTGGCCACAACTGGCTTCCAATTGGGCTTTAGATTGATTTCTACCAAACAATGCAAATTAAGCCCAAGCATCACTAAATGTCCCAATTTCATCTGCACATCAGATATTAGTACTCAAAAGCATGTTGAGGCATCCTTATTTAGGGTATTATCATGTATACAATCATAACCTCTCATGGATTCATCTCTAGTCAACTTGTGACCTAGTAAATTGATAGTTTAGCCTTTGGACCCATTAAGCAGGGCACTTGAATAATTCATAAAGTATAAAAATGCTAAGTAGAATGAATTAACTAATCAAATAAAATTAAATGCTTAAGTGAAATTTTCATGTGAAATTAGTGAAATTGAATTTTGTAAAAATAAAATTTCAATAAAAATGAAGTCATGATGATGTCATCATCCTCAAAGTCAGGGAATTGAAAATATCTCCCTAAAAGCCATAAATTCAAAATTTTGAGAGCCATGCTAAATAAATGGGATCTCTAGCCCAAATATTAATTGTATGTCCCATCCTTAACTCAACTATGGTTAGTTTAAACTCAACCACAATTAAGTCTAACCTAACTACACTTGGGTTAGAGTTAGTTTGGGAGGCTATAATTACAAAGCGTCACCCATTGATCCATAAGCTCTTTTGGTGTAAAGTTATCATGCAAGAATACCTTCAAGGAGCGCATTAGTATAGTGTTATCATGCCCATTTGCTAATCCAAGGCAAATCTAATACTGGCATTACCAAGGTGACAAGGAGAGGTGGTGCAAGGAGATCCATTACCAAAGAATTCTTGATCACACAACCTATCACATCAACTCATTACCAACATATAAATCTTACTCTCATGGAAGGTAAACTTGTTTGTTGTCTTCATTTAGTAGTTACTTGTATAGTTCTCTTGCTATTTGAGTGTCTAGGCTAGAGGTGTAAGTTTTTATTAGTGTGTTTTGTTTGATTTTCTTCATACTAACACAATACTAATCTCTCCTCTTGGATTCCTATTATTCACATAATGGCACGCCTGGTGGGACCCATGCCCCAAAAAGCTCTTCATTCTTCTTAGAACCTTTTTATAACATTTTTTATGCTAAATTTTTGATTTCACGACCAAAAAAGTGAAGAAATGAAGCTCTTGGATATTCCATAGACATAGGCATTTTTGAACCTACAAGAGGCGATATTGCATTATAAGAGTTGATTTTGCAAGAGTCAGTTTACACGTAAAAATTAGTTTTATGCTTGGTATAGTCAGTATTGCTTTGCTAGAGTCAGTTTTGCTTGCTATGGTCAGTTTTGCACTAATAAAGTGCAGTTTTGCATTGTTAAATTTTGTTTTACCTACAAGATGCAATTTTGCAACTGGTAAGTGTAGTTTTGCACTCACAAAAGTTGGTATTACACCTGCATGTAAGACTCAATTTTTCATGTCATAGTAATTTTTGCACTTGTAAAAGTCAGTTTTGCACTAATAGATGCAAATTTGTAGGGTATAGTTGATTTTGCATTTGCAAAAGTCAGTATTACACTAATAAAGTGTAGTTTTGCATTAACAAAGCCTGTTTTGCCTAGTAAAGTCAATTTTACAACTGTTAAGTGTGGTTTTGCACTAGTAAAGTGTAGTTTTAAACTATTAGATGTGGTTTTATAGACAAGCAATTTTACACTATAATATGCAGTATTGCACTGTGTAAAAAAAAACAAAACCCAAGAGCTTAAAATGGAAGCTTGGTTACTGATTAGCTCTTTGGCCTAGAAATTAAAAAAAACCTAACACTTTTTTCAAGACCCAAGGCCAAGAAAGGAGGTTTTAGGCACTTCAAAATCTCATTCACACTTACGTTTGGTGCATAAAAATCATCTAACAACTTTGATTTTATTTTTTAAAATTTACAAATATCAACAACAAAACCAATGGACCAAATTTCACTTCACATTTCACTTAGTGCTTTAAAAAGAACAACAATCTTAAACTAAGTGATCTTAAGAGCTTTGTTTTTATTTACTATTTATTGTGTGTGTTTGTTTTATTTTCTTGCAAATCAGACTTTGAGCATATGCTCTCCCCTTGTCCCTTTTAGGGAAATCTTAATGATTTAAAAAGAACAACAATCTTAGACTAATTTCTCTTAAGAGATTTGTTTTTGTTTAGTATATTTGTTTGTTTTGTATTCTTACAAACTAAACTTTACATATATGCTCTCCCCTCATCCCCTTTAGGGAACTCAAGTGACTAGAAGTGCTTCATTCATTACTTTATTATTTAGTCCAAGCCTAGAAGGAATGTTGTCTATGCTCTCCCCAAGTTTGAATAATTTGGGCGATTCAAAAAATGAACTTTAAAGTTCTTCTAGTTTCATATATTTCTTTTATGCACTTGGATTGTGGGTGAGATTTCATCACCTCCCCATAAGTTCTTTAGGGAAGTGTTGACTTGAGATTTCATCTCCCGACATCATTTCAACCCCACTCCATGGTAGGGTATATAAATCAAGGCACATGATACTGCCATTGCCAGGGGGTTGAGTGGCTAGCCTCTCTGATTGTAACAAAAACCTAAGTCAGGTCTGGATAAACATTGAACTCCATAAAGAAGTACATGGATGAAGTCACTATGTAAAAGAATAGAACCTTGCATAGTAAGATAACTGGTATGAACTTAATTGATGTGACTACATCTCTAGTGTCAACCACACTTGGGATAATATAGAATGCACAAAACTTATAGTTTTTAGACAAACCCCACTTGCCATAAAAATATTGTCAATATAAGGTGAGTACCTCAAATTTTTATGTCACTGTATAAAATATTAATAAAAGAGGGGGCCTAAAAAACCCTAATTTTCATGTGCATCTAAATTTATTAGATCAATAAATTATTTCCTCTCAAGGAGTATATCAATGAAATTTGATAATACGAAGTAACCTTATCAGTTTTTAGGGATATGACAATACACTCAAGTGTTTTTGTGTTTATTTCTTTTACTTGCATTATTTTAAGTCTAATACTATTTTGTTTATAAAAAAAACACATCAAAATAAGTCATGAACCAATCACATGTTTGTACACCACTTTTAGCCTAAAGTAGTGTTATTCCATCCATTTGATACCACACTTTGCCTTAGACATTTTTCAAAAACATTTGTGTGTGTGTGTGTCACTTATTTAAAAGGGGCATCATTACGTTGCCCATTTCATCCCAAGTTTTTACCTTAGAGTTTTAAAACAAAAACTATTGTCATACCTTTTAAATGAGATATCATCATTATATTTCTCGTATTATTTCAAAACTTTACCTTGTGTCAAACTGAGTTCAAAACCATGTATGCCTTTTGGTCTACAATTGGTATCATTATACTGTCTATTTTGGTCTAGAAGGTTATCAATTTGAGAAACCAAATATTATAAAATAAGTTCAAAATTTGTATTGTGAAGTTCAATTTTAAAATTGAGTGGTTTATGCCTATGCCTTGCTTAATTTTGGCTTAGGTGTTTACCTCTTACTTTTGAATTGTGCAACTTGGACTAACTCCTTACTTGCTTTGAAGATATTTTTGCCTAGATTTAAGAAGTGGTTTCTTTTTTGTGTGCCTCATGTCTATTTTGTTGATTTCAACTAAGGTCAAAACTCTCTTTTCAAGTACAACCTTAAGCACAATTAGTTTACATTTGAGTCTTGCTTATCACTTAGGCTTGACTATTTTACTAATCACACTTATTTTTGCTTACTTGAGATTGTATTTCCCAATTAGTTTTAGGCATATGACTAAGGTCCAATGTCTTTTACCAATGGCCAATTTTGTGTTTGAATTCATGTTCCTAGTTTGAGTCTAAGTGTTTTCAATTTGTTAGATTAATTGCCTTGCCATTTTTACCTCAACCAAGTTTGTTTCCAAGTCTAGCTTTGTGCCTTATTTCCAAAGACCTAGAATTTGCCTTTCATTTTTAGAATTAGTTGTTTTCAAGTCTAGCTTTATGCTTTGTTTCCAAAGACCTAGCATTTGCCTTTCATTTTTAGACCTAAATGTTTTTAAGTCTAGCTTTGTGCCTTGTTTCCAAAGACCTAGTATTTTCCTTCAATTTTTAGACCTAGTATTTTCCTTTGATTTTTAAACCTAGTGTATTTTCAAGTCTAGATTTATGCCATGTTTCCAAAGACCTATCATTTGCATTAGTTTTTAGGTTTCATTCAAGTTGTTTTGAGCCTAGCTTCGTGCCTTGTTTCTAAAGACCTAGCACTATTTTTAATTGTTAGGTCTAGATTAGTTTTTGTTTTAAACACTTTGCTAGAAATTAGGATTCAACTTACCTTTCCTTTGACCATTTGTGTAAGACATTAGACCTTGAGGACATTTTAGACCAAGTTTATCATTGACAAATTTTGGAGAATAGCTCCATTCCTAGGCCAAGTTTAGACCAAGTTTGCCATTTAGATCATGTTCTAATAGTTTTGAGAACTCTACACCTTTTCTTTGTGAGACGTTAGTCATGGATTTGGATATGCCTCACTACACATATAGTGGAGCCATGCAAAATATAGATTAAGATAATGTGGCCACAAATGATACCTTTATTTAAAACCTAAATAGTGATGACATAGTTTTTGAGACAGATCCTTATCTTCTTTACACTACTCAATATGTGGAATAAAGCTAAGATCATACCAAATGCCAACAAATCAGGACTATTAATTAACAATGCCAATTAACCTACCTATACTAATAATCCTTCCTTGATGTGTGATCCTAGCCAAGCTCAACAACAAACAAGGATTACAATTTTAGGACATTATACTAATAAATCTTCATTGCCCCATGATCACAACCAAGTGCATTGATAATTGAGAATTATTGTCTCTGGCCCATCTCCATCATTTTCTAGTTACAATAGTCATACACTTAATTCAGATTGCATAATCATCATCAATTTAAAATTTCCATTCTAGGCCCACAATCTCCTGCCAATGAACTAATCCAACCTACTGTGCTGGCTAGGAATAAGCCAATTACCATTGTTAAGGAAAAGGTGTATGACATTGTGGAACAACTCTAAAATACACCCACACGAATTTCCATCTTGTATTTTTTGCATACATTTACCAACCACAAGAATATCATTACAGAACTCCTAGGCTAATCCCAAGTTCCAAAGGATATTACTCTAGATAAATATTAAAATTTGGTTGGACACCTAGCCCCAGGCCAATAATTGACCTTCAACCAAAGTGGTATGTCATCCCTTGGACCTCTCCACAATAACCCATTATACATTAAAGTTGTCATCATGTAGCACAAATTCAAACATGTCCTCATAGACAATAGATCAAGTTTGAATATTGTGTCTCTAAAGTTAATCATGCATCTCGAATATATAACAACTGACCTTTAGCTGGAGACTATTACTATCAAGGCCTATGATAATGAAGAGTAGGAATGATAAAGAACCATAAGTTTGCCAGTGATTGTTGGACCTTTGACCCATGATACGCTTTTATCATGTGCTAGACCTAGACCTATGATACAAATTGATTCTGGGTAGACCATGGATACATGAAATTTATGCAATCCCTTCAAAATTACACCAATGTATCAAGTTTACTCACTCAGGGATGAAGGTAACTATCCATGGAAATTTACATTCATGTGAATAATGCAAGAATTTGGCAATTAAATATGAAAGTTACAATTATTGTTTTGGTCTAGACCTAGTGCCAAAGATGGACAAAGACAAAGAGATACTTGTCAAATTTCCATAAGCCAATTATATAGACCCTGATAGCCTTGCCGCATCTTCACATATGCCTTCCATTAAAATGTCAAATCATTTTACCATTTTGAATAATGGTCTAGGAGAGTATTTTACCCATGACATATTCCATATTGTTAAGCTTCCACAAATTCCCAAGACCTATGGAAGGCCCAAAGCTAAGCCAACTTATATATAATGGTGATGAAAAGGAAAAGGAAAGATTCATGGCCTATCACTTGTTATTTTCACATTGAACACTAGCCAAGAAAAGGACCCACTTGCCAATGATGATTCCTAGTTGTACATTGACAAATTCGTTGATTGATACCGTAGTATAAAGTATCCCATCCCTAATAGGATAATGGATAACCAAGCTTATGAAGGTAGAGGCCTAGGGAAAATTATTAGGGGACTCTTCAACCTATTTCTATGACTAGATACAAAAGAACTTATGGTCTTAGATTTAAAGAACCTGGGGGTAACCCCACGTATCTTAGTCATATTTCAATGCCAATAACTAGTGATGATAATGTCGATAGTGAAACAAAGTTCAATCATAGCATATACGAAGAACTTACCAGTACCAACCTATTTGAACCATATACCATTTGCATAATTACACCAATAATTTGACATTCCTTGCTTTCCCTTTATCATCCTTAACTTATAGACTGGGACCAAAAAGAATCCACAATACCTTTAGATGAGTTTGAGAATGATGAGGCATTTTTTGATTTCCTAGGCCTAAGAGACAATATTCTATTGGGAGACCACAAATAAGGGTTTTCTATCAAATTGGATCCTGCAGCCTATTTTGGAGAATGGGTGAACACCCTTAGCCAAAAACAAAAATATAAGACATTAAGGTTCTGAAGTGAAAACCTCTTTGAGGCACTTTTAGACCTTTGTAAAAGTAAAGAGAAAGGCCAGTCTTTTGGTGAAAACCTATTTCAAGTGCCACTAGATGGGGGTGTTCACCTTTCCTTAAATGAAACTCAAGAGACTGCCAGTGACGAACTTGCTTTTGGGTCTGAGTTCAATATAGAGGAACAACATGTATTTGATCAAATTATTTGATAATGTCTTATAACTTTTGTTACATGGCCATTGATACCATTAGGTGATTTATATTCATCCTTCTTGGGAGAGCTTGAAGAACTAACTCAACCATAGGACTTTGCCGTTATAGGCTAATTCACATCCTTGCCAACCATTCTGGAGGATGGCTCGACTTTATTAGTGGAGGATACTACAAAAGTCAATATTAGGACTCCAGATGACCTGAAGTGGATTAAAGTAGGTGCATCTATCACTAAGGAGGAATGTGATTTTTTTACAACCCATTTGATGAAATTTATTGATATTTTTGCATGAACCTATTTAAACATGCCAAGTTTAGACTCTACATTAGTTGTACACCACCTTTTTGTGCATCTTGATGCTAGACCCATGAATCAAAAATTGTGTAATATGCATCCTCATATTATTATGTTAGTTAAGAAAGATTTTTAAAAACTCTTGGAAGTGAGATGCATCTAACCAATCGATTATTCAGTGTGGATCTCAAACATTTTTCTTGCCAGTAAAAATCTAGAAGGGATCAAAATCTACACTGATTTCAGAGATATTAACAATCCCTGCCCCAAGGATGAATTTCCTCTACTGAATATCAACATGATAGTTGAGTCCACAACTGGGTATGAAATGTTTTCTCATGAATGGATTTTTAGAATATAATTAGATTAGGATTAGCCAAAATACCAACACAAAACAATGTTTACCATTCCTTAGGGAATGCTTTGCTATTAGTTTATGCCATTCAGATTCAAGAATGTTGGGCCCACATACCAAATAGTAGTGACTATTATATTTTATGACATGATGTATGATATTGTTGAAGACTATGTTGATAACATATTAGGTAAATCTAAGACCTGTGTAGATCATCCAACCATATTACAAAGGATATTTGAAAATATTTGTGAGTACAAGGTTTGACTTAATCCCAAGAAGTATATATTTGGTGTCACTTCAGGCAAGTTATTAGGCTTTATTGTCTCTTATCGAGGCATTGAAGTTGATCCTGCCAAGGTACAAGCCATTACCAATAGTCGCCACCTTTCAGTATGAAGTAAATCCATAGTTTTTAGGGTAAAATCTAATCTATCAGATGCTTCATTTCACAGTTGGTCGATAAATGCCATCTTTCACTCACTTATTGAAGAAAAGTGTTACATTTATTTGGGATGAAGAATGCCAAAAAGCCTTTCCCTACCTAAAAGAATATCTTGCCGATCTAGATGTTCTATTACCACCAATGTTAGGAGGCCATTTATCCTATACCTATCTATCATTGACAAAGCCCTAGGGACACTTTTAGCCCATCATGATGAAAATGGGAAAGAATATGTCATGTACTATCTAAGTTGTATACTGGTAGCATATGAACATAACTATATGCCAATAGAAAAAACTTGTTTAGCTATGGCATTTTCAGTGTATAAGTTACATCATTACATACTTAACAATAAGACCATAGCCATTTTCAAAGTAGATCCACTCAAGTTTCTACTATCAAAGACAACCTTACAGGGCTGCATGTCTAAATAGATCATGCTATTGAGTTTGATATTGAGTATGTCAATAAAAAATCCATAAAGGGATAAGTACTTATAGATCAACTTGATGAAGCTCCCCTTTTAGATATTGAACCACTCAATTTTGCATTCCCAGATGAGTCTATCATGACCATCATAGAAACTCCTCCTGAGGAGTAACACTACACACTATATTTTGATGGGTCATTCACATCTCATAGATCAGGGGCAGGCCTATTATTTATTACACCACAGGGGGATCTTATTCACAAATCATTTTGTATTAGCTTTCCTTGTACTAATAACATGGCTAAATATAGAGTACTTGCTATAGGGCTTCATTAAGTAGTACAATGAAACATTCAATATCTCGTTGTTCATGGTGATTCTTAGTGAATCATCAATCAAGTTACAAGCCACTTTCAGACAAAAGATGATAAGTTAGTACCATATAAGGCCATGGTGGACATTATCAAATAGTATATTTCCCACATACATTTTGAACACATACCTTGGGCTAGTAACAAGACAATAGATGCCATGGCTACCATTGGTTCTTTGATGTGTAACACAGACAAGGCAAAAGACTATTAGTTCCTCATTGAACATATTCTAGAGCCTGCTCATGAACCTTCAACTTTGTAATGATATATGGTATTGTTGGTTCTGATTCTATTTGGTATTCAAACCTATATAACTACTTTCATGACCAAATCCTTCCACCAGACCTTTCACATAAATAATAAAAATCCTTTACACACCATGCCTCTTGATAAACCCTACTTATCCTAACCCTTTACCACATAAGCTTTGATGGAATTCTGCTTCATTGTTTGAATTCAACAGAAGCCACATTAACATTAAGGGAAGTTTACAGAGTGTGTGGAGCCCATACCAATAGGGTCATCCTTGACAAAAAGTTCCTATGTACTGGTTACTATTGGCCAACCATAGAAGAAGATGCAACTGCTTATGTAAAAAGATGTAATAAATGTCAGAGGCATGCCAATTTAATTCATGCTCTGGCTAGAACACTCAAACCAATGCTTACACCATGGTTGTTTTCAACATAGGGACTCAATCTCATCATGAATATTAACCCCACCTCCTCAAATGGCCATAAACACATCCTTACCATCACTGAATATTTTACTAAGTGGGTTGAAGCTATGCCCCTCACTTGGGTGACTGAAAAACAAATTTTCAAATTCATCTTCAACCATCTCATATGTTGTTATGGTATCCCATCTGACATTATATCTGATAATGGAAAATCATTTAAGAATAAAGATGTCAAATCACTCTGTGCCGAGTTTAATATTACCTAACACTTTTCCACTACATATTACTGACAAGGTAATGGCCAAGAATAAGCATCTAATAAGACCTTTGTCAATATTCTTAAGAAGATTGTAAATGATGCTGGTCATGATTGGCACCTATAGATCTTTTGTGCCCTTTAGGATTACCATACTCCAATAGGAGCCACACCATAATCCCTTATCTATGGCACTGAGGCTATTCTTTCCATTGAGGTCGATTTGCCTTCTCTGCTTATCTCATTGAAACATATCCTGAATGATGAAGATTATAGAGTAGCTCATATATAAGATCTAGACTTACTAGATGAAAAGTCCATGGCTACTATAAAAAAATTTCAAGCATATTAGAACCAGGTATGTGGTCAGTATAACTAGTGTGTCAAGCATAGAGAATTTGAGCTTGGTGATCTTTTCCTCAAAGAAAACTAGAAGAACACAATGACCGAAAAAAATAAGAAAGGAAAATTCAAGCCTAATTAGATAGGCCATTATTTCATTTTTTCTAATTATGGAAATGGAGAGGACAAGCTCGCTACAACATACATAGATGAACTTGATGAACCGATGAACATAATACACCTCAAGTGTTATTTCACTTGAGATACCCGAGGCATTGTATATGAGGATCATTTCCATTGTATTGTAATATCATCTTCCTTGTATTATACTATATAACATTCCTTCCATACCTTCCCTATTAACCAAATTTTTTTTACCCTCCCAACCCCCCTTTTTTTACCTTGGTTTTGATCCATTGGTTCTTTAGTCACCTTTAATAATTAGACTCAAGATGAAGTTTCAATAGTTGATTTAGTATTTCACAAAGAGGTTGTATTCTGGAGTAGTATGACATTGATTTGGCACTTGCATTCTTCATTGTTGTCATATTCTATTTCATTCCTAGTGCTATTAATTATAACTATCTTTAGGTAAATTCATACCATCAACCCATGTCATTATTTCCTAATTATAACTACTTATGGGAAAATTAGAAGCAACACCTTTACCATGCATTTCCATATCACCTTGACATTCATATTCTATACCGTGCCATTTACTTAATTCATGAACTTGTCGTTACCTAATCAGATTCCTCCATTATAAGGCAGAACTATAGTGACTTGAGGTCTTAACGATACTATATAGGCGGTGCTTGATTCACATTGAGTTCAACTCAGTCACCTTTTTTCCATGCTCTTGTCATTTTATGAGCACTTTAAGTTTGAACGCTCTCACCATTTTGTGAGCAATTTAAGTTTAAATGCTCTCACCATTTTTTGATCAACTTGAGCTATGCTCTCATCATTTTACAAGTATGTTTACGCCACACTCTCATCATTTTGTGAGTGGGATTGTTTGGTATCTCATAATTCTTGTTCGAGTTGAGATGCCTAGAAAACCCCTAAACATTTGTAAAAGATCTAAAAAATCCTATAAAACACAACAACATGAAAATTGGATTAGAATTTCTAAATAAGATATAAAGCTGTCAAATTTTTTTGGGATGGGCCATCTTATTCATTTAGTTCATTTCTAAACCACCTTGGTCTTTTTCCTCCCTTTTCTGAGAGAACTACATCATCTTGAGGTTTGCACGGACTATGTAGGTAACACTTGGATACATGGGGTATCTCAGGTTAGCTAGGTCATACCTTCATTTCTTTTCTAACCACTTATTTTCCTTAAGGGCTCTAGGACTCCTAGCTATTTTAGGAGTAACCACTTGTCATTTAGTTTCCCCATCCTTATTGGCCTTAGCCATATGCTCTCACTATTTTATGAGTTTATATTATGAGCATTATGCATTCAAATTTGATACACTAATGGCCACTTGGATTCATCTTACGCTCTTGCCTTTTGCAAGTAACCCTTTCTAACGCTCTTTTCATTTTATGAATTATTTATGCTCTCATCATTTTGAGCTCATTCTCTTTCTTAGCCTTAGACGTAGTAAGAATTATGAACCCAATTCATGTGTGCGCTCTTGTATATTATATTTAAGTATGGTTTTAGTCTAAACCATACTCTTGCACATCCATGAGTTATTTGTGTTGATGTTTTCATGATTGTGAACATCATCCCTCTCTTTTTATATGCACTCACTATTTTGTGAGACCAATCCCATATTCCTATACACATCAATCATGTTTTCTTATAATCGATTTTATTCTATCCCATATCCTGGGAAAACTACATTTGTATTGAAGCTCATGTTGGATTTTGTGTCCATGGAACCATGTAGGCAACGTCCACTTGCCTAGTGCATCTAGAGTTAACTCAGCTACCCCTTCCTTTTCTTCTATTCCCCCCATTTTGTTTGTTTATTTCGTTGTATCCTATTGCTTAGGGGTAATGTTTACCATATTATTTGTGTTGTTATTCCTTATATCTTAGGGGAAACATTGTTAGTTTTTTTATTTTTATGTTGTTATACCAGTGTCATTACTACCTAGCTTAGGGTCACCCTGTCACCAAAAGTAACACCTCTATTACACATACACGAACAATTTATTTTCTATTTGCACTCATATTGTAATTAACCATTGTTTATCTTTTATCTTTATCTATTTAAAATAGTTTATGTATTGCACTTTTATTTGATTTGGATTATTTAGTTTTTTTTTTTTCACTTTTTTTATTTGTGGCCATTTTTGTTTATTAGTGTTTTAATGTGTGCTTATTTTTGTTGATTGGTGTTTTGTTGTTTATTCTTATTTTTATTGGTGTTTGTTTAATATTGTTTATTGGTGTTTTATTCTATTTATTTCCCCGTTTATTTTATTTTATTATTGTGCCTTAACTTAATATATATATGTGTTTATTAGGTGATTCCTTGCACATGATACTTAAGTCCATCCATATTCATATGGCAACATTATCATCATGGTTTATATCATTGGTGCATTGTTTTCAATTATTTTTATGATTGAGTGTTAGTTCTTATGCATATTATGGCTAGGTTATCATGGTGTTTTATATCATGGTGCATATTATCATGTGCTAAAACAAAAATAAATTAAGTAAATATTACAAGCAATGGTGCCATAGTAGTTCTTCTTGTTCACACTTGATAAACTTCCCTACCTATCCAAATATTACCCAAATATAGAGTAATTAAAGCACAAATGAATTTTAATACCTGATAGTTAGGACATGCATCTCCATCATTAACAAGTAGCCCAAATTCATGTCTATCATCCATAATGGCTTACTCTTACCTTAGTCCAAATACAAATTTAGTACATAAACCCCTTTTTCTTAGTTCACCCTACTGGGGCAAAGGATGACTTATATCTCGCTTTCATCATCCCTATTATGGAAAACCATAGTGCTAATGATTATAACTGTCTTTGGGTACATCAATGTGTTTTGATATATTTGAATGTTAATGATTATAACTATCTTTGGGCAAATGATTATTTCTATCTTCCTTACTGACACATTTTTTTATTATGATAATAATTATAACCTTCTTTGGGAAAATAATCCTTTTTATCAGCCCTACTTGGGCATCTCACTGTGCCACTGATTATAACCACCTTTGGGAAATTTAGTCTTTTTCCCCTTTTTTTACGTCTTGGTCTCATTATTTATTTCTTTTTGAGGGAATGTTCGCCAACCTTTTTTGCCGCCTACTCCCTTGAGAGGGAATCTAGGGCTCATCCATCACCTTCTGGGGCATTCAACATTAATGATTTTTTCATTCTTTGAGAAGATGTTACTTTACCTATATCTTTTATTGCCTTCCTAAATAGGGCAAACTATAGACACCCCATTTTGGCCACAACCGACTTCCAACTAGACTTCGGATTAATTTCTACCAAATAGTGCAAATTAAGTTTAAGAATTACTAAATATCTCAATTTCATCCACATATCAGATATTAGTGCTCAGATTCATGTTAAGGCATCCCTATTTGGGGTAGTATCCTATACACAACAATAACCTCTCACATATTCATCTCTGATCGACTTACGACTAAGTAAATTGACACTTTGGCCTTTGGACCCATTAATAAGGGCACTTGAATAATTCCTAAATCGAATAAATGTTAAGTAGAATTAATTAACTAATCAAATAATATTAAATGTTTAAGTGAAATTTCCATGTGCAATTAGTGAAATTAGATTTTGTAAAAAAGAGAATGAGGTCATGATGCTGTCATCATCCTCAAAGTCAAGGAATTAAAAATATCCCCCTAAAAGCCATAAATTTAGAAATAGTGAGCTATGCTTAATAAATAGGATCTCTATCCCAAATATTAATTGTATGTCCCCTCCTTAACTCAACTAAGATTAGCTCAAACCCAACCACAATTAAGTCTAATCTAACTACACTTGGGTTAGAGTTAGTTTAGGAGGCTATAAATACAAGGCTTCACCCATTGATCCATAAGATTTTTTGGTGTAAATTTATCATGAAAAAATACTTTTAAGGAGCCCATTGGTATAGTTTTATCATGCCCATTTGTTAATCCAAGCCAAGCCAAGGCAAAGCCAAAGCCAAGCCCAATATTACCAAGGTGATAAGGACAGGTGGTGCAAGGATTTCCATTGCTAAAGAATTCTTGATCACACAACTGAGCACATCAATTCATTTCCAACATACAAATCTTGGTCTCATAGAAGGTAAACTTGTTTGTTTTATCTTCATTTAGTAGTTACTTGTATAGTTCTCTTGCTCTTTGAGTGTCTAGGCTAGAGGTGTAAGTTTTTATCAATGTGTTTTGTTTGACTTTTTTCATACTAACATGATACTAATCTCCCTTCTTAGATTCTTATTGTTCACAAATACATATAATTTCATTCCTATATACACATATGTTTCACATATCTTTAAGTGTGTTACATTTATACCCAGACATATGATATATGCACTTTGAGATGTTGGAGCTTTCTTTTACTCATGTCAATAGTATGTTGGGGGCATTTTCTTCTTTAATCATGATTGATATAGATTACATATCCTTTATGAGCATTTCTATGTTATCATGTTTGAGCTTATATTTATTACACATGTCTATATCCATGCTCATATCCTTCATAGTGTACTTGATATGTTATGTTACATAACATTTTGCTAACACATATATGTAGGGACTAGTATAATATGTTTATGCTAGTTACTTATACATTATCTATTTGTCACTTCCTTGAGTGTATTACATTACTTGTTATTATTTTTCTTGTGGAACATTTGAATATGTTCCTTGCTTCTTGCCCCCAATGCCATTGTATGTTTTCACATTTGAATATGTCATTCTATGTTGTTTGGAGATTTGAAGGTGTCATTCCTTTCAATTATGTGGCATTTGAACATGCCTCTTGTATGGTATCTCCTTGGACCATTCCTTTGAATTACATTAAGTGATCTTGTGTGTGTGTTTGATTATTTGTTGAGCTTGTATTGTTACCCTCTAGACATTGCCATGATCTATATCATGAATTTTAGGACTTAATGTGATCACATAATGCAAGCCTAATTGATATATCTACTTCGACATGTTATCCTTAAATGTTACATGACTTATGTACATATTATATCATTACCTTATCCTTTTGAGGTAAGGTATCGACCAATTTATATCTACTTCACCTCAAAATGGGGGGATTTTTAATGGGGGCATGTCATATAAGGCATGACCTCTATATTTTCATAGTTTCTTGATTAAATTGTGGGCATGTAATAAAGGCATGACCTCTACACTTATATACCTTCATAGTTTCCATATTTTAGTGGGTTAATGTCATAAGAACATGATCTCTACACTTATACACATAATAAGGGGCAGCTAATAATAACATGACCTTCACACTTTCATAAACTCCAATTTAGTTTTATAATTCATAGATACCTTGGGTCACAATCCTATAGATTGCATTGATTTCACATAGATTTGAAATAAAGTTTTTTAGATACTCTAGCTCACATATATAAGAGGTGCATATGCCATGTTATTGCACCAAAAAATTATAAATTTACTAATTATGCTACTCATTAGGATGCACCGATTACACCATGATGTATTATAATCGAGCCTTTTTTGTTGTTACAATTGGTTCATTTTACAGGTTGGAGTAATTAATTCATTCAAACTCACCATATTTATAGATTATAGTGATCAAATTATCCAATATCACTAGATTTATAATATGAGTTTATTAAATCACTCACCCTCACCATATTATGTATATTCACACTTGAGTTGTGTGATTGAGATATAATGATCTCAATGGCTATGTCACAATTGATCTTTATACTAGATTTGGGGCATAATACCTTCCAATATCCCTCTTCATATTTCTAAGGTTTAGGTCTGAACCTTCTCTAACTCCAATGCTTCATAAAGAAGCATATTTACCAAGTCAAAGCATCAAAAGGCAACATAGTTTCATCAACACACAAGTGTGGTTCTTCCTTGCTCTTTTTCTTTTAAATCATTTAATTTATTTCAAATTTTATATTATATGTACTAATTTATACTCTAACATGCTCTTGGTTACAGGTCATACACCAACAAAGCACTCAAAGTGGGCTCAAGCAAAGGTAAGGTGTGTTATACACACCCAAGTATGTATTTCTTTCCTTTAATGTAGTAATTTCATCCTTATGCATTAATAAATTAAAAAAGGGGAAATATAGATATTAAAACTGAATATTTATATATTTTAGTATTATACATTTGACAAATATCAATTAGGTCTCTACCCTTTAGATCTAGACCTCCCTACATCCAAAATGCTCCCATTCACCATCTCACTATGCCTTAATGCTTATCTCTTAGTCTGATCCATATCATTATGATGACCCAAGTCTCCTGTACTAAAAACAAAACTTAAAACCTGATAAACATACTTCACTAATAGTTTTAAATCAATACCTATTTTATAGTCATGTAGACATTACTAGCTAGAAAAGGACACTACCACCAACGGTAGGATCTAAATCTTTATCTAGTGTTTAGTAGCCAAAATTCATCCAAACTACAAAAATAATCAAAACCCATTGATTGGACTAATTGTCTTATTAAAACCTACCATGAGATATTTTCAAAAGGTGTGGTAAAAATACAAGTTTAAGCATTTTTATTCATCATATATTAAATACCAAGTAAATACCTACTAAAGCTAAATCAATCAATTACACAAGCACTTTACTCTTACCTATTCATTCTTATTTTCATATCAAGCATAAGAGTAGCCATATCACAGGCCTGAAGCATTTAAAGAGCAGACCATGAGTGAATTTGTCAAATTATAATCTAGATCATTGTATGTATATTCATATAATATATTTCACCCTTGTGCACACACTTTCCCACACATAGGGTAAAATTACATAAGTTTGAGGCCCTCCTTACAATATTATCTATGTAGGTAGTGCCTATTAATAAAGGGGTCTTTGAGGTAGCTCGACATCATGAGCCCACTAACCCATTTTTTAGAAAACTCATTCCAAGGGTAAATAAGGGTGAAGAGATAGGGTATCAATCATTGAAGAGAGACAACCTATATCCCAAATATGAATATATCAATACAAAGGTGATTAAAAACCTAAATAGCAAAGTTGGTTGTATCTAAATCTAGTCATTATTTTATACTAGACACCTATGTCACAATTAAACACTAACATCAATGGTAATGTCTAGATCTGATAGTAGTGTCCAAGGCCACATAAATACAATTTACTAAATCTGATGACTGATCCAGAACACTGGTCCTATATACTTTACACCTATTTCCAATCTAGATTTCTGTTTACACACAATAAAATAGCTAAGTACCATTGTTCCTTATTTATTACAATATCTTTCAATAGTTGAACTTTACTATTTTAAAAAATCTTAGTTATATAAATTTAGACTATTATTTATCTAAGATTTCTATTAATTGGCCTGATATAGATTAATTCATCACCCTTGTGTTAGAACTAATTCTATATTTATTAACCCTAGGTCCATCATATTTAAATTTAGGGTTAAACAATATCATAAAATGTTATAATAATTTTCAAGACATGTTAGGGTTTCATACGATCATGATAGTGCTTTATGTTTATGTCTTGTTACTCTTGCCAATAAAAAAGAACTATAAAACCTCATGATGAAATGTCCGTTCCCTATTATCAATGTATGATGATACATTATGGGTTCAACTACACTATGCAAAGGAAAGCCAGAGCCAAGAATGTAATATCCCATTCTAATCATTCTCAATCTCAAGGTAGGAATAACCAAAGCATCCCTCTTAGTCTCCCTTAAGATTATAATATAATATTATAAGTAGATAAATATTATGATATTGTGGATTAAAATTAAGAGCACTCAAACAAAATTATCCATTCTATAATTACTTACAAGTTCAATTTTTACAAGGATATCCTTTACAATGCCTTATAATAAACTACTATGCTAAGTGATACTCAATTTTTTAGCTTTTATATAATAGTAGATATTTGAAAAATAGTGAGAAAATTATAACCTTTGAGAATGATGAGATGCATTCAAAATATTTTATTAATCAACATTTACCATTTCACATATAAGTTACAATCAGTAACCTAAAGATCAAAAGAGTACTTGTTGACAATGTCTCAATATTCAATATACACGATGAAATATTTATTTTATAATTGGGCATTAGCAAAGAGGTATTAACTACATCAATTATGATTATAAAATAGTTTTGAAAATCAAGAACAAAGAACATTTGGCACAACTACATTGAGTATTATTATGGGGCCAACAATATTAGCCACTAAGTTTTATGTAATTCTAATGATGTAAGTTATGATATTTTGCATAGAATACCTTGGATATGTTATGGGTGTTATACCTTATACATTAAATAGATGTTTGAAAATTTCACATGATGTAAATATTTATATATGTGTAGTAGATGATATGTCTTTTAGATTTTAAAAATGGTTTAGCCTCAACATAGCTTCGTGTCATGCCTGAATAAGAATCAAACAACTATAGTAGGGCTTAATAAATTTATTCCAATGGATCAAGATACATTTATTTCATTTTGTGAATGTAATAACACTAAGTAATATACAAAGGAGAATGATAAACAAGTTGATAGTATAAATAATGATTTTTCCAAGTAAAGTCTTACACCAATAGGCCTTGGAGAATATAGAGATGACACAAATATGTTTGATATTAAAGCTCTTATATAACCCCTCACATGTATGGAAGTTTAACCCAAACATCACCAATTATTGAAGAAAAACCAAATGCAGTTAAGGGTAAAGGGCTTATGGTATATGGTTTTTGTAACATAAATATGAAAATAAAATCTCCTAGTCCTATTCAAACATCCTTTACAAAATATGGATTATGATTCAAGTATGTACATATTATGGGTTATAGTGGTAGAGGACATGTTAAAAGATAACAAGGTATAATAGAGTGCATTATTAAAAATAATAATCTAGTCAAACAAAGAATTGGTTATAAAAATAATGGGAATACACAAAAATATTCCAAGTGTGGATATACAAATGAGCAAACATATGCTATAATTAGCAATATACCCTATGATAATAATTATAAATATTTGAACAGTCAAACTTATCATAAATTTGGAAGTTATATAAATTATTTCCAATATATTCATAAGATAATACATCCCATTGATGTACACTTTAATAATTATACAATGGATCACTCTCGATAAATAACAAGTATAATGTATGTATCATAATAAGATGTGTATAGAAGTGTGCCTCACCACATCATCAATTTTAATATCATGTTATTGCTCATTTTTTACACTCATTAACATATGAAAATGATCGTGTATGTATGATTTTATCATGAAACAAATTATTCAAACCATTTTGATATAGAATTAAATGATCCAAATACTTTCCCTCTTTTACCTTTTATGCACGTATAGTTTCCTTTTGAAAAACAATCTCTATGTTGTGACATGCTTTATTTTGTTTCCTTCCTTGCCTAAAATGTTGTCATATTTATTATTGGCTAGCATACACATTATTTTTCCATGATTATCCACTTATTGATAGAGGTCATATTGAACATATTATTTATACACATGCTACAAATGATATGTTAATTATAGATTCAAAAATTATATGCAATAGGTACATAGACACGATTATGGATTAACAGTAGGCTGGGGGAACCCTCCATGCTCACTCTGGGGGAAATGTGTGGGGAATTTACCCAAATAAAATTAGGTAATATATGTTGAGGTTTCCTTTGTTGTATTGATATTTCATGTGATCTTATATATTATATTCTATCTCACTTTTTACACGTGTGCTTGTGTGTTTAGTGCTTTCATATGTGCTCATGTTATTTTTATACCACCTTTGCACTTACATTGTTTATAACTATCCCATATAGGGCACATTACCTTTGTGATTTATTGCTTATGTTTTTCCCATGAGGGGAATATTACTACTATGTGTATAGTGCTTATATTTACCCATGTTGGGAATATTACACTTTTGCTTGTATAGATTACATCACATGCTAATGTAGGGAAATTTACTTATAATGTATATTCTTTCAATATGATATATTATTATGATATGCATAAATGATTTTATTTATCATCTTACATATGATGTATGTAATACTTTTATTTTAAGACATGTGATTCACATGTTTAGCCTACATCTCAAAAGGGGACATATATTATGTTGGTCTAGTTTTGTACACTTGCACGCAACTCCCTTGTGTGCCCTTTAGGATACTAATAATTAACCTTATCATGTAGGCATATCACACAATATAACCTTACGCTCTCACCTGAAGTGTAAAAAGGGGAACCAAGGTACGTCAAGGGTAGTTGCGTGCATTGGTGGTGGATGAATTATGTCACACACACACCTCACATGCATAGGGGTAATTAATATGTTTTTTTATCTTAATTAATCAATATAAGGTACTAAAATAACATGCACATATTTGATACAATAACACAATAACACAATTATACCCAAGTATTAATTCCCCCATTAAATAAGGTAATAGAAAGTGTAACACAATATTGATATAATAATGATAATAATGTTCTATAATAGTCACAATAGATTAAAATCATACTAAAAGAAAAATATCCATTATATTAAATTTCATGATTACAAGGTGCTCATGGGGCTTACAATGGTATATAATATCAATACTAGTTCTCTCTCTACCCTGTACTATCCCTTTGGTTTACTAATTATTTGAAGGTGTTTAAATAATGTTTCTCTTAAGGAGCAACCTCTTATTTTATAGATCTCCTAATTCATTTTATAGGATTCTAAACAACCTTTCATGTCAATGGGTAACTCACCTACCACCAATTATCAGTTAATGTATTTATCACCCACCTGATAGTTAATACGATGTTATGCTCCAAGTTAGCTACCATATCATCTTCTACTACTAAACTATCTTTCATAATCAAGTCATCAATTATAAGTCCATCATCTATCCTTCCATAATCTCCACAATTGTTCTGAGATACACGTGTCTTTGCATGTATCAATATTATTATTTGTCATATGTGCACATGGACTTAGTCTAGTTAGCCCATGCCTGTCTTACTAAAAATATCTATTAGTGCACACACATAGAGAGGTTAAGTCTATGTGCATCACTCTTTAATTATTTTGGCCACTAACACTAGTCACTAGATATACTTGTACACAATCTTGGGCTTGGTAAGTTGATGCACATCATGGGATTGGTCTATTAACACACATCTTAGATTCACTCACAAATGGTAAGGCTAGTCAAGATTTAAGGGTCGACATATTATATCCATTTTTATTTACAAATATTAGGACCCATGACAATTTCGTAATGCTTTTCTCCTTTTAGTGATGGTAATTACATGTTGATGTTTCTAAAATATACTCCACGAATGTCACTTATTACCACCATGGGATATACTCAAGACATTCCCCAATTGTATACTTTTTTTACAATAAATCATATTTTTAGTTTCTAAAATTGAATATAGGATTATAGCATAGGTTCTAAGACTAGGATTTCTCTATGGGAATTTTTACTTGGAAAAAAATTGGAGATGTAGGGAGATCACACATGGGTGCTCTCAAAATTTTGAACAATACTAGGTGCATCATTTCAAATTTTTATTTTATAGGTTTTATCATACTATTGTTGGGAGAATTTATCTACAAATATTTTATTCTCACATGTTTCAAAAGGACACTTACACAAATATATACATGTTTGGGACTTATATTAGGGTCACAACCAACCTGCCAACAAAACTGGGTGTAGATTAGTTTCGATTCTCCTTTACTAATTTTGGTAGGTTATTGATTATTTGGGAACTTATCAACATGCACATATCTTTTGTAATTCTATATGAGAGTTAGAGTTATTGTGAGAGTGTTGTAGTTATTGTGGGAGCCTCTAGAGTGTTGAATATTTATTATATCTAGCCCCCACTCACCCCATTGTTTGTTTTACTTTGATATGTATGCACATACTTAGATACCTAATTTTGTTTGGGGTAGTTATTTGTCTTAAAATTACATTAGTTAGGGTACTTATGTGTTTTCCAATTATTTATTCATATTATGTTTATATTGGCACATTTTAACATATTTATAATTATTTCCCACTTTTTCCTTCTCATTCCTCTCTCTCTTATTTCTCTCCCATCCTCTCCCTATCTCCCTTAGCTTTTGATATTTTTCCCAACACCATACATTGGAAAAAAAATTTGCCCCAAAATTATGTAGCATACATTATAGGGTGGATCCTTTTAACCCTTGTTTTGGATCTCTTGTGTTGTGTGTCCCTAATTTTTTATCCTTTCTCAATCATTTTGTTTTGTCTTACATGCCAATATAGTCCTAATTTGAAACTTAGAAGTATATAAATACATATTTGATGCATTAGTGCATATATGAAATGAATGTAGAAGGAATACATTAAATCCATCCATTACGAGATAAAATATGAAAGTTCTAAAGTAGTTAATTCAAGTATTTAAAGTTGACATGAATCATTTTTTTTCTTTATCATGCATTCATTGTAGAAAAAAAAGTCTATAAGATTATGCCTTGCATTCATTGTACTACATGCACAAATCAATTATACTTGGTGTGTTTTTTCCAAAATTATATAAGCATTCTAGGGGCTTTATAACAATTAAGGAGAGCACATGCCTCATAATATGCCCACCATTTTTTGGGGTCTTTCTAGATGTTTTAGTCCTACTAGGGTTTTGAAGAAGGAGATAAATTTATGAAATACCCACACATGATTTTGGAAAGTGTGCAAAGTTTTTATACCCCTAAAGCTAATGAATGTGATCGTAAAATCAAATTTTATATTTTAAAAGTTTATAGAAATAAGAATCAATAATTTTGGTGAGTGCCTCGATAATACTAGGAGAGTATATTGGTAGTTATGGAGAGATATGATAACAAATGTAACAAACCATTACCTAAAAAAATCAAGGCATCAATGAATTTGCACATCAAGATCATAACAACCCACCATGCTTCTAAAGCCTAAATTCTAGTTTGAATTTGTGCATGTACACTAGGATCTCCTGCATGTATAAGCCTCGAACAAACACTGGAATGTCGACGTATCCACCTACTCCATGAATTGAACCTGGGTGTTGGTTCTGATACTAGATGTTAGGAACCTCACACTTAAATATAACCACTCATATAACTAAAACTCACAACTAACAAATCACAATAATTGAATATAACTGTATATATTAAATACACACACTATACTACAACATTCCTTTTGTGAAAGGAATAAATCCATATTGCAGGCCTATTTAATGAGGCTAGTTCCATTCAGATAATGCACTCCACTTTTTTTTTGATGTCCTTACACTAGTCTATGCCCCTCTATTTATATTAGTTATAATCTACCCAAGTGTTAATTTTTATATATGTGGGAATATTCCACTATTCTATTATTACATTGATCTATTACATTCCACTATTCTATCATCAATATGTATTATAATATCCTCCCCAATGTACATTACATAATTTCAATTTATTCTTATAAGTCTAGGTTTTGTTCGCCTCATTATCTAGACCTACTTTGCAGTGTCTTCAAATTTACAACATATCAAATATTATTTTTAGACCCCTTCTTATTATTTATTATTGTAAGATAATAATATTTATGTAATTAAAATTAATTTTATTATTTTAGATCTGATTAGGTAGATGTATTGCATGTACATATAAAATGACTTTCCCATAAAGAAATAATAAGCTTCCATGTGTCTCAAGACTAAATCTATGGTCTCGGACCCTTTAATTTATTTAGTCACCTTAATTTATTAGCTACGTTCATAAACCATTAAAATGTAGAATCAAAATATGTGCTTTCAAAACTAATGTAGCCCATGAATACATTTAAAAATTATATATAATATAAAAATTGTGTTAGGATTGTGGAGCTAAAAGCTTCACTGATGCAAACAGGAGAGGAGGTTGCTGAAGGTTGCTGAGTTACAGAAGAAGTTGGGGTCGGTCTGATCAGCCGACGTCGGCGGGAGAGCACAGAGAAGCAACCGACGTCGGTCATATATCGGCCGACGTCGGTCACCTCCAGGCGGACAGGGACCGGCGTCGGTCGCCTGTGTGGTTCGACTGCGAGCTATTTACGGGTAGTTAGCTAACGAACCAAGAGTTTGCATGATGAGTGCTAATTTTAGACTCATAGCTGCGGATCTAATTATTGTAATTAGATGTCTAGTCATTGTTTGGATGAGATCTATATAATAGACTCATGGTTGTATTGTAAAAGTGTGCTAGGGAGTAAGAGAGCATAATTATAAGCTCCTTCTGTGTGTGAGGTAGAGCTATGGTGCGTTCCTCCTAGTGCCACAGTACCAGGTGTGTTGGTGCTGGATTGGAGAGCCAGCTGGGTTCTTCAATAAGTAAGATCGTTGATCTGCAGGTGTATGTGTGTGCAAGGTCGAGGTTCACAGGTGATTGGAACCATTGCTTGATTTGCAGGTGTGCAAGGTCATACAGACAGCAACACTACAGGGAGCAGTATCAGGCAGGATCTACTTGGAGTACAGGTGTGTACTCGGATAGAGCAAGAGGAAGGCAAGGGAGTTCCTTCCATAAGTATGGTCTGTTGAATTGCAGGTTGTTGCAGATTCATGGGAGATCTACTTGAAGTACCTTGAGTACTTGTGGAGCACGTGGAGTGCTTGTGGAGTGCGTGGAGCACTTGTGGTGTGCGTGGAGCACGGGAGGTGAACACCAACTCTGTATTTGAGTTGGGTGTTGAGACCTGTGAGAGGGAGAGCTTTGGTGAGAAGAATTACTGTTCACTTGAGGCGTGGGAAACCTCTGTAAGGTGGTGGAGAAGAAGTGGCATCTTCTTTATTGTATTCTTTTCTGTATAAAGTGTTAATACAATTTGGTATTGTCTCTCATATGCTGTGTTATTCTGAATTCTAGTTACTTGGTGAATCTGGTTAATTTCCGCATATTAAGTTGCTTGGTATTAGTAATCAAATTGTGTGCTTCCGGTGTACATCCTCTCCCAACAAGTGGTATCAGAGCATGTTTGTTGTTCTAGATCCCCAACAAGTGGTATCAGAGCATGTTTGTTGTTCTAGATCCCCAACAAATTGATATTTAACGATTTATTGATAAAAAGTTATGGGATTTGGATTAGTATGGGTTATTCAAAAAATTGATATAATTTTTTTTGGAATTGTTATTTCCAAAAGTGATAATTTTTATTATTATTAGTAAAGGAGTCCAACAAAAAGAAAATATCTCATAAAAAACTACAAAATAGTTACGCATAAACATCAATACAACAGTCCATACACACAACAATGCAATAAAGCAAACTATCACGAGAAGACAACTAAATGAAAAAGATATAACACTAAGGGGAAACCAATAAAATACTTGAGAAGGGAGGAAAAATTCCAAAAGAAGAAAAAAAATGCTTCAAAGGATAAAAATAATAAATATTAATTGTATACACATAATATTTTCAACTTTTATCAAATATGGATGCTTTCTATCTTGCAAGAACCTGTCAAGACTCAATATCTCTAAGTGCACACCTTAAAGGTTGCATTGGGAAAGGGATGGGCAGACCATTGGTGCTTCACATGATTGTTGTCCCTTATTTCCACTTACTACCAATCTAATAAACTCCTAAAGACCATTCCCTAAGCTATTACTACTATTTTGCATTCTCCTCCAGTCATTTCCCACTTTCCATCCCTTTTTTCCTCACCTTAAGCCCCTTTCGATAGTCTACAGTACTAAGTTGACTAGGTTGGCCCTGTACTATTTTGGGTAAAATTCATTTAGGGTCTATGTCGACTCTTGGCTGACGTAGTTCATGACTTAATGAATTTTTGTCCGTAACAGTACTAGGTCGACCTTATCGGCTGAAACTTTTGAAATGGCTTAGGGTTAAATCCACCTATATATATATATAAAAGTAAATTTAGTAATTATTTACTAATGAACAAGTCATTATTAATTTATGCTTCTTTACAATCTGCTCTTCCACTATTCTACCTGAGGAGTCTTAGCTTAGGGTTTCTACTTGAAGAATCTAGTCTTGTGGAAAAGTCTTGGATGTTTTGGCCTTTATTAGTGATCTTTACAAACCACAATAACCTCTTGCAAAGCCCATTTGGACAAGGGAGATATTGAGTCTCGATGGGTTCATCTTTTAGGTAAGTATTCTCTAGCTTTGCTCCTTTCTATAGTAGATAGAAGTAGCATAAGTATTGGCTTTGAATAATATTACTCTTCTTCTTCATGTATTAGGGTTTTACTCATACATAACTTAATTGAGATTCTCCTATGCATATTTGTTTGTTTACTAACCCACATATTGTGCCACAAGCTTTGGTGAGCACTAGATTAGATTTCTTTACTTTACTTGTTATTAGTTTAGTAAAATATGAAAACATAGGACCGAGTTAGGGTTATTGCATGATTATGCTTGACTAGAGGCTTTAGAACCCTCCTTAGCATTGTTTATTATGGTAAGATATCCCCTAATTGGGTCTAGTGGATCCCAATATTGGTCATGTTCTTGGTTATCTAATGTATCCCCAATCAGAAGTGTAAGTATGATCTATCTTCTTTGAGTTAGGATTAATTTATAGACATGATGCATTTTTAATTGCATACATTATGGTAAACCCAATGTGAATCAACCCTTACAAGTTTTATCTCATGTTTTTCATTATTTTATCATTTTATTTATTATCTTTATATATTTACATACTGGGTCGACAGTGCCAGTATAGTTTCTAACTTTTGTGCTAGGTTTAACACATAGTCACATCAATACAAATCTATTCTATTTATGTAGGTTTTCATCAAATACAAGCTATTGGGTCGAACAAGTTGACATAGTACAGGTTTTCACTTCGAAACAAGCTATCAACATAGTACACTTCCAGACTTTCAAAAAACATAT
This sequence comes from Torreya grandis, assembly GCA_037957365.1. Taxonomy (NCBI): domain Eukaryota; kingdom Viridiplantae; phylum Streptophyta; class Pinopsida; order Cupressales; family Taxaceae; genus Torreya; species Torreya grandis. Next base: position 1,546,142 of record JARHVA010001868.1, read on the forward strand.
TAGGTTGACACTGTTGACAGAGTATTCTTTACATGTTTCAACAAATAAAGAACTGCAGAACTAGGTTGACCTAGTCGACACAATTAATAGAATTTGCAAGTAAAATTTAGGGCACTTCAAAAACAATCTCACTTTCCTCATCATCTTCAAACCCACCAAGGTTCCTTTCTCTCTTTCTCTATCATTTATGTTATTTATTATAGTTATGTTTTTCATAGTTTACAATCTTTAAAACTACCCTTAGACAACAATCTAGGTCCACTCTATCCACTTAGTTATGTATTTTATCTTCTATCTGAAAGACTGGGATGACACTATCAATGTAGTTCCTAATAGACCCTTGCTTCAATAGTACATTAGCAACCTTGTCAACTCTGTTCTATAATATTTGCATATACTATCATCTAAATTGACATTGTACTATGTTTTATATTTAGAATTAACATCTATATGCTAGTAATTACTTCACAATTTCACTTTTAGTTGCTTGTATGCTTATAATAGATCACATAGTCTAATTAGGTGGTTTTTCAATATACCATTTAGTTTCACTATTTTTATATTTTATGCACACACTACCAAATCACATAATCTTAAAAATGCATTTAAACAATTGTCTACCTAAGGTCTACCTACTTAGATTTTATCACCTAGGGGGAAGTTGACTTGGTTTTCTAACAAAGTATAAACATGCAGTTAATGATATATATTAGCAAAGCACCCAACACCCTTATCACTATAGTGTGCGAAGTGAGGGGCTAGGCCCCAATACCAAGCCAGGACCATTGCCAACACAGATCCCTTTCAGCCTAAATGTCCTGAAACCATCCATAGATTGCTTTCTAGTTCTTTGCTTACAACTAATTTCCTATCATACTTATAATTATACTCTAATAATCTGACAACATTCAGGATGACCACTTAGTTAGCATTTACTTTCCAAGTTGACTGCTTACTCTTTGATCAATTGTATGTTGTATTGCAAAAACTGGCATTGGCCAGTGTTGGTGTAAGGTTTTATCCTGTGTGACTCAATTGTATTATCCTCAATCACCCAATTGATTGTGTATTTATTTTCACTTCTTGCTTAAAAAATTACTTGCAATTTTTTTCTTGTTTTAGTACACCATCATTTTATTTGACATAATATCTTATAGATTGTCTATTCCCCTGCATGCAGTACTGAATTGACACTATCGACACAGGTTTATTTTATGCCCCTCATGATACATTACTAGGTCAAACTGTTTCTCTACATTTTTGCTAATTACATTTAGAAGAAGAAGAAACTAAAGTTAAGAGTCAGCGGTTTGTACGTTACCCGGATTAAGTTGTGCACCGTATCCAAGCATTGTAGGAGCTCCTCTTTGGCTGTGGAGGAAACACCTATAGATAAGAATAAGACTTAAATAAAGAAAATGTTAGAATAAGATAAGGTGGACTGCCAAGCTACGCACTTGGTCTCGGAAGCGTAAAGCTCTGTGAGGGATGACAATCCACTGTTTAAGACAAAGAGATTTGTATAAAATGAAATGATGAAAGACTAAGAAAGAGAAAGTAGACAATGCATATCTATTCTCTGTAATCAGTTTGTCACAGTCACTGACGTCGATAGTTCTACCGATGTCAGTTTGTCAATTATGTCAACGTCGATTATTCTGCCAATGTTGATAGGATATGTTGTCGATGTCGGTCGGGGCAATGGGCTTTGGATGGGTTTTAGGTTATGTCTATGGTCGACAGAGGAGTCTGGGAGTTTAAAAGTTTGTGCAGGGTTGCAGGGAAGTCAATAGGCTCTGAGGAAGGGCAAAGGTAGAGGGTAGGTGTGAGAATAGGGTAAGAGTCAGAGAAAGGCTTTTCAACCCTTCCACGGAGGAAGTCAGGTTTCTTTTACAGTATTCAGAAATAGTAAATAGAAACAAATTATCAAGTTATTCTAGAACTTTGAAATGGAGACCAGAAGAATACTTAACTTTTTGGTGAAGATCTAAGGCTGTCAGGATGCTTATTCCTATTGTGGCTGATGTCGAAGACCTTGTGCAAAGTTTTCAATCCAATGTTTGGAGTGATTTCTGTAGAGTTTTTGTAGCCTGGAGAGTGATAGTTGAATTCTGATGCTTAGTCTCAGAGCGTGCACATTGATATGTGAAGAGGCAGAGAGTAACTCAAGGTTAGAGTCTAGCTTATGTAACCGACGTCGATAATCTCGCCAGCGTCAGTTGATAGTTGACTGATGTCAGTGGATAGAGAATGGGTAAAAGGGCCTTTTTTAGCCCTTTGTCTATTTCTCCATCTGCCAAGTGCATTTGCCATTGGAGAACAGTCAAAAGATGGGTTTATTAGGCATGAGAGTTAGTTAGGATGTTAGGATGGAGTGAGAATAGGTCATGGGTGACTCATAGGGTGAGAAATGGTCTAAGGGCGAGGTGTCCAAGGTGAGGTGTCTAGGGTGATGTCATTAATTTAAAATAAGTAATTTATTTTAAATTAATAAAGTGTGTAAATGTTTAAAAGTGAACCAAGGGGGGGTCGACACAATATTGGTGTCTATATTTGCCCCTTTTTGTCTTGTTGGTTGTTCTGACGAACTACAAGACAAAAATAAGAGTAAGTTGCCCTAGGTATGGGATAAGGTATTCCCCCTCAAAGTGGGAATCGAGAGAAGGGAACCCGATATCAGGTGCCGATTTGAGAGGCAGTGAATGTGTAAGGTGAAGTTGGAGTGTGAATGCTATAATAGTGGAGATTGCACGTATACCACTTCACGTGATAGGTAGGTCAAATTGTCGCAGACAAGGTCGAGGAGCACTAAAATTGAATTAACTAGTCCCCAGCTTATTGGTGGCAGCTGATTGGGTTAAACGACCAAAGTTGTAGCTCTAATGGTCGAGGAGGACTAAAACCAAAATAACCAGTCCCCAGCTTATTAGTGGTAGCTGATTGGGTTAATCAATCAAAGCTGTACCTCCAATGGTCATCATGTTCCAAGTATCATGGGCTTAGGAAGTGCTCTTGGAAAACTTGAAAATGTCACAAATATTGGGGATCAACTTGGGCGTGATCCGACAATAGGTGTGAGGGTCGTAATGTGGGTTGCGTATAATTTGCTAACTATTCGTGAGGTAGCATATATGCAATCAAAACAACCAAGGCAAAGTTGTCTTGAAAGTGGTCGTGGTCTGAGGAGATAGTCACGATATCCAAGGTTGTTGGCCTGGTCAATCAGAGATATAAGTGATCTCAAGTGTAGTTTGTTGTGGTCAGGGAGATGTATGTGATCTCCAATGTGCCCCATGAGAAGTTTAAAGTGACTTCTACCGTGTTAGGGCTGGTTGTTTGGTCATGATTTTGGGCTGGTTCAGATAGTTGGTCCATTAGATAGATGAACTAATGAATGGCCGAGCTAACCTCAGAAGACCCCATGTCAACTAAGTGCTACCTACATAGCCCATGCGAGGGCCTCAGGCCAATGTAGTTCTCCCTAAAAGGGAAGAAGAGGGTAGGTTATGGATTGGTTTTGACTAGGTTAAGTCATGGTTAAAGGTTATATGGTTTGTCCATTAGGTAGATGAACGAAGGAATGACCGAGCTAACCTCAGAAGACCCCATGTCAATTGAGTTTTGCCTACATAGCCCCTGTTTTAAGGGCCTCAGGCCAATGTAGTTCTCCCAGAAAGGGAAAATGGAGTCAAAGAGGTTGTTGGTTGGTTTGGTTATGTTTTGAAATGATGAGTGTATGATGATGTTACAATGTTTTCCATATTGTGTGATGGTGTATGCTGCAACATAGGTTATGTGGTTTTTCATCCTTAGCAATTTTCCATATTCGTGATGGTGTATGCTAAAAATGAAATGAGTTTATTTATGCTTCAACAAGTTTCCATATTGGTGATGGTATATGCTTGACATAAATTGTGTTTGGTTGATAGTTTCCATGTGTATAATTTTCCATAGAAACTAATGTGAATGGGCTATGATAATTTACATAACACAAATTGGTATTTGCATTAAATAAATCATGATGTTATGTTAATGGTTAGAATATGTTTTGGTTTGGTTTGGTTTGGTTTGGTTGTATGTGACGAAGGTTTATAAGAAGTGAAAGACATTTTGCTCTTTCATTGACAAGGACCATAGGGATAGCATAGATAGGATTTTTGTAAACAAAAAGCCCCATTCATGCATTACGTCATTGACCATTGGTTTTTGTTAGAAAAGTACTCTAATCATTTGACGTTAAGTGAGCTCAAAGTCCCTTGAGTATGTTGGGGTAATAGGTGTGATTATGTGATATGTGAGAATAGCGTAACCCTTTTTAGCAAGATAACTTTGCCCCTTTTATAGGTGACCCTGAGAATGGCTATAGGCAAGTCCATGACTTAATAGTTTGTCAGTCATTTTTTTTGGTAGACTGATCAATGTGGGAAGTCTACTTGGGGATGTTGTTTTGTTTTGTGGTCATGTGAAGCTGATCGATGCGGGAAGCTTCTGAAAGGGTGTTGTTTATGGTAGGAAAATTTGGGCATAGCCATCCTTCAAGGGAGTGGTCTATGTTTTGCTTTAAAAGTTTTGATGTCTTTGAATAACTGTCCTTCAAGGGAGCAGTCTACTAAGTTGCGGCAATAATGCAGCTGTCCTTTGAGGGAGCAGTTTATGTTTATAGTTAATGACCTTTTAATATTTTATTAGGCATCCCAGTTTTATATTTTTGTGTTGATAGAACTGTTAGTCATGGACCAGAATATAGAGGTTTAGGGGTTTCCCTTTTATTAGGACAAAACATTAATGCTTTTAAAAAAGGTTAACTAATGTTTATAGGGAAAAAGGGTTGAAAGGAATAGGAATGAGGATGACGGGGGTTGCTCAAGGGATGAGCTTAAGTTAAACATCAAGTGAATGATTATTTGATTAACAGTAGAATGGTTGCAAATGTAAGGCATTAAGGGGCTTAGGTTCTGGTCGGCCTTCAAGAGAAGACAAATGATAAGTCCCTGATCCATATTTGTGAGTTATTATGTAAGGTTTGAGCCAATTAGGAGAAAACTTGCCTCGTTTGCTTCTTTCCATATTGGTCACGTGTTGGTTTTCTTTAAGGACGAGATCTCTGATTTTGAAATCTTGCTCTTTCAGATTTTTGTTGTAGGCACGCTTGATGCGATTTTGGTAGATATGAAGATGATTAAGAGCGACAAGATGACGTCCATCAAGTAACTCGAGTTGTGCTAATCGATCTTGACAAAAGTCATCATTAGAAAGTATGTCGTGTAAGGAGATGCGAAGAGAAGGTATTTGTACTTCAAGAGGCAAGATGGCCTCAGTTCCATACACTAAAGAGAAAGGTGTAGCACCCGTAGGGGTTCGGATGGTAGTGCGATAGGCCCATAAAGTGAAGGGAATGTGAGTATGCCAATCCCTTCCAGTGTCGTTGACCACCTTCATTAGAATTTTGGTTAAGATTTTGTTAGAAGCCTCTACCTGTCCATTTGCTTGTGGGTAGTAAGGTGAGGAGAAGGTGAGTTTGATGCCAAAAGAGTCACAAAGTTTTTGGATGGTTTTGTTTTTGAAAGATTTACCGTTATCGGTGATGATCTTATGAGGTACACCGAAATGACACATGATGTGGTGGTTGATGAAGTCGACGATTTTGTTAGCTTTAGTGGAGATGAGGGGAATAGCTTCCACCCATTTAGTGAAGTATTCGGTCGTGGTGATAATAGACTGATGTCAGAGAGACGAATGAGGGTTAATTTCACCAATTAGATCTAAGCCCCATTGTGAAATGGGCCATAAATCCTTAGCAACTTGTAAAGCATGGGTAGGGACGTGAAGTAAGTTAGCATGTTGCTAGCATTTGATACAACGTTGAACACAGTCATTGTAGTCTTGGTGAAGAGTGGGCCAATAATAGCCTAGGTGAAGGATGCACTTTGTAACCGAGTTACCACTGAAATGTCCTTCACAAATCCCATCATGGACTTGTTTGATGGCATGAGATGTTTCAGTGGAGGTTAGACATCCAAGAAGGAGGCCATCAAAACCTCTTTTGTATAGAAGGCCCTCTAGCATGGTGTATCGAGTAGTACTTTTGATAAAAGCCCGCCGTGCATTGCTAGAGAGATCAGGAGGAATGATAGAATAAGTCAAGTAGTCAACAAGTTGTTTATACCAAACATCCTGTGGACTAGAGTTGATATTGCTGACAAAGTTGATGTCAGTGGAGATATATGAAGGTAATGTCAAATGGTGTACCATGACATAGATTCTCAAGGAAGCAGATGAAGATGGTATGTGTGAGGCTAGAGAGGCCATAGTGTTGGCAAACTTATTCATAGAACGAGGAACAATTTACAAGAGATAATGGTCGAAAGACTCTAACAATGTGTCAACATGATGTTTATACCTTTGCAAAACTTCATTTTTATAAAGATATGAACTGTTAATTTGATTAACAACTGGTTGCGAGTCGCCAAAGATGTTGATTGTCTTGATGCCTAAGAAAAGGGTAGTTTGAAGCCCCAAAATTAAGGCCTCATATTCAGCCATGTTATTGGTGCATTCGAAGTCAAGTTTAAAAGATAGAGGCATGGGCTCACCCTCATGAGGGATGAGAATGACCCCCACACCCCCACCGTATTGACATTTAGATCCATCAAAGAATATTGTCATTTGATAGAAGATGTCATCGGTGGATAGCGTGGCGATAGATTTGTCGAGAAATTCACAATGAGAGGCTTGGTTGTCAGGTAGAGGGGCATCTGCTAGTTGGTCAGTGATTGTTTGCCCCTTTATAGACTTTTGTTGAATAAATTCCAAATCAAACTCAGTGAGAAGCATGAGCCAACGAGCCATACGTTGGTTTTGGTATGGCTTGGAATGCATGTATTTGAGAGGGTTAGTGTGGGTGATGACGTAAGTCTTGTGGTTGAGGAGATAGTGACGGAGTTTGGAGGCGGCAAAAACTAATGCCAAGCAAAGTTTTTCGGTATGAGTATACCGAGTTTCATAGTCAATGAGCGTTCGACTTATATAATAAACCACCTGCTCAAGATGTTGTTCATCTCGATGCGCGATCATGGCACCTAAGAAATGATTTGTTGCTGAAATGTAAAGATAGAAGGGTTGGTCATCTTTAGGTGGAATAAGGACTAGTGGAGAGACAAGATAGCATTTAAGAGCTTCAAAATCCTCTTGAAAATTCTTATCCCAATTAAAGGAGACGTCTTTCTTGAGGAGGTGATGGAAGGGTTGACATCGGTCAGATAGCTGTGAGATGAAGCGATGAATAGATTGAAGCTTCCTTTGCAGGCTGCGAAGTTGTTTTAGGTTAGTTGGTGGTGGCATCTCGAGTATAGCTCAAATCTTAGCTGGATCTACCTCAATGCCACGAAGAGAAATGATGAAACCCAAAAGCTTCCCTGAGAGAACCCCAAAAATGCATTTCTTGGGGTTGAGTTGAACGTTATATTGTAGAAGGCGAGTGAATATTATTTTGAGAATGGTTAAGTGGTCACGGCGAAGTTTGGATTTCCCCAGCAGGTCATCCACATAGTCCATGATTTTGTGGAGGAGATCGTGAAAGATATAAATCATGGCGCGTTGGTATGTGGTGCCTACATTTTTGAGGCCAAAAGGCATGACCCTATAGCAAAATGTCCCCCATGGGGTGATGAAGGTGGTTTTATGTTGATCTTCTGGTGCAATCAAGATTTGGTTATATCCTGAAAATCTGTCCATGAGTGATAGCATCTCATGACTGGCTGTAAGATCAACAAGTTGGTCAATGTTTGGTAGAGGAAAGTCATCCTTTGGGCAAGCTAGGTTGAGGTCACGATAGTTAGTACAAATTTGAATTCTCCCAGTTGCTTTTGTGATAGGGACAATGTTTGACACCCATTGCGGATAATCAATGGGTTGGATAAATGAGATGGAAAGAAGATGTTGAAGCTCCTCTTTGACAAGGAGTGCGACGCGAGGATGCATTTTGTGAAGCTTTTGCCTGATAGGCTTAGCTTCGCAGTTTGTGACAATGTTGTGAATGACAATGTCGGGGTCAATACCAGGCATATCGCTATAGGACCAAGCAAAGGCTTTGCTATGATCTGTAAGGAATTTGGTATAGTCGATTTGTTCTTGGGTATCTAAAGATTGACCAATCTTTAAAATATGAGGAACATCAGAAGATGGAAGATTAATGTCAATAGTTGATTCATTTATCATAACTTGTGTTTTGGAAGGAAGTGATTATTGTATGAAAGAATCATCCGCACCCATGTAGGTGAGTATGGCGTCATTGTCCATGCATTGGACAGTGTTGATGGTAGAATATTCATCGTCTATCATGTCTAGATAAATGAGAGGAAGGGACCTTGATACCCCATCTAGTTGATAGGTCAGGAGTTCTAAGTGAATGGCATTTATGCAAAAAAAACTAGGAGGGATGGAGACCACCGACTCCATAGGTGATGATGGGGGAATAGGCGAGTTCGGAGGAGATTGTTCTATAATAGTTTCATAGTGAGGGTTTTTAGAGGTTTCTATAGGTTCTTCGAAACCCAGGCCATGCCGTTTCTTGGCATTTTTTATTACCTCCTCATTTAGAGGCTCAACAGGCTGGTGGAAACCTTGTTCATAGCGCTCAAAGCCAAAACCCTTCCACGCACACCTATAAAGATAGGTGTGAGCAAAGCTAGGGTTACCAAGAAAAGAGAAATCAAACGTGAATAGTTGGGGTGATGAGAGAGGATTCCCATTAGCAGGAGCTCGATCTAACCCTCCATAGATGAGATTAGTTTGAAGATTGGGAGGACCATATGGGATGACCATTCCGATGTGATGGTCATAGTTAGGGTGGTTATGAAGTTATCCATATTCCTGAGGAGTTTGGAACATGTCCAGGGTAAGCAAATGATACTCCCCAAGTGAAAGCCGCTGGAAGGCATCTTCCATAGGATCGTTCATGGTCACTTGAGGAGTAGGCATAGGTGTGACTGACATTTGCAAACTTGTCGAGGCTTCCACAAGTAGAGGTGGTGTTTGGGTCGATGTTTTCAAAGGGATGAGAACATCATTGGGTTGATAAGTCGTGTTACATGTTTTAAAGGGAGAAGGATCAACAAGAATGACATGAACCTGCCCATCGTGTTCAAATTTGACAGAACGATGTAATGTGGAAGGGACACAGGTCATGGCACGGATCCAAGGTCATCCTAACAGCATGTTATATTGGAACTCCCCCTCGATGATATAGAAGAGTTCTGGGATTGTTCATGGGCCAACATGAATATGCAAGATGATAGTGCCAACGGTAGTGGCGGTGGAATCATTGAAAGAATGAAGAATCGCGTCAGTTTTTGACATGCAATTCTTTGGGAGGGCTAGTTGGTCAAACGCACGGGTGGAAATGATATTGATGCTAGCACCCCCATCAATCATAACTCTCTTAACATGAGTTCGATCAACATAAGCTATGATAAAAGGGACGGCATCCTGATCTTCCAAGTTGGAGGTAGGAATCTCAGAATCACTAAAGGTAATGGAGGCAATGGTGGGTAATGATTGGACTAAAGTAGCCAGTGGTCAGGGGTCTTTAGGTTAGACCTCCACTGCCTGTAAAGCTTTGATTAAAGCTTGGCAATGTTGTGGAGAGCTTTGAATGAGGTCATACAAAGCCATCTTCATAGGGGTTTGGTGAAGTTGTTTCACCATGGAGTCACGAATTACCTCTGAAGATGTTGGATGGGATGTGCCCAAGATTGAAATCTTGGGTTTTGGTGTTTGAGAAGGCTTGACAAATGGGTATGTCCAAGGTATAGAAACCTTCTCTTTTCCTTTATCCTTTCAGGTTTGTGACCTGGTGGCCACATTAATGGTGTTAATTTTGAATAAAGGAGGAGAAGGTGGTAGAGGGACCATAGTCTGATGATGGGATCCCGATGAAGGTGAGGAAGTTTGAGAGACATGAGATGGTGTCAGTGGTTTGTTGAAAGAATTCTCAACAAGAAGGGTGTCCTTGTCCAAGCACAACAATTTTCAGTATCATGCCTAGGTGTGCGATGATATAGGTAGATTTGAGTATCATCAAACCAAGATGGTTTTGATCTGAGAGGTTGGAATGGTTTAATGGGTAGGAGAGTGATGCTAGAGGATTACAACAATCGGCGTAGTAATAGAGCATAGGAACCCACTAATGGGTCTGCACTTGTTGTTGTGATAGAGGTCGACAACTTCTGTGTAGGAGTTGTAAGAGGAGTTTTTTGTACCACCTTTTTGGTTGGTGGTGTGGCCACTTGTGTGGATGGCACTTTCTTGATGAGAGGTGCCAAATTTTTTGGAGGAAGTATGTTTTTGATGGGTAAAGGGAGCAATGGAGGCAATTTGTTTTTGTTAAGTGTTGGAGTAGGAAGCACTCCTATTAAGGTGGAAGGGTGTGGGCCCAAAATAGAGGGCAATGGTGATGGTGGGGGAGGAGTTCTATGATGTGGTTTAGTATCCTTCTTTAATACGGTGTGAGGACCACTACTATGGGGGGCGAGGTTCAAATCTACCTTCACTTGTGGGTGAGTGAGGTTCGATATGGGGTGAACACCAAGAGATTTAACTTGTTTCAGTATGGTGGATGTCTGTGAGGATCTAGGTTCAGATTTGGACAATAGAGCTTCTGAAGATTGGGCAGTGGAAGCTTGATCCTCGTCAGATATTTTGGGATAATTTGTCGCAGAAGGGTCGGCAGTACGAGATGAAGCAGGATGTGTAAGATAAGAAGCCTTAAGTCACTCCCATAATGCCTCATGTTCTAGGTTCCTCGAATGGAGAAATCTTAAGTTTTTAGCCAATCGAGAGAAGGGTTTAGAGGATGTTGCACGAGGCTTTATAATTGGTCTTTTGGAAGATGTGGGTGGTTACGAGAGCGGAAACGTGTTAGATGCAGCTATCTCGAGCCAAAGGCAAGAGAGAGCCATTACCGGATCCTCTTCAGCCGATGTGGGTGAAGAGACAAGTGCTTCTCTCGGTGGAGAAGGGATTGGAGAATGTGGCTCTTCAAGAGGATAGAGCGCAGGGATGATCATGGCTTCCACATGTGGTCGAGGAGTGGGAAAAGTATGATCCTCCATTGGTAATAAGAAGGATGAGGGTGGGGCTAGTGGCGTTGGTATGTTCAAGGTGTCATCCAATATGGGGGAGGTCAAGGTAGACTCTCCTCCGTGTGAAAGAGGGGTGGATGGAGGACTATTAGGAAAAGAAGGCTCTTCTACCCGTGGTGGAGAAATAGGTTGGCTAACCTCTTCAGATTATGGGAGAGGTTGGTTAGGAATGAAAGGAGAAACCGTGTCGACTGTGCGTATATTGCGCTCTTGGGGGTCATCGGCCATGGTCTGAACATTATTTTGACTAGGGGGATGGTTAGGGAATGGTTGCCTAAAGATATCTATGTTTTGGTTAGGTGGTGCATTTGGGTTATCCAAAACAAGATCCCCTTTATCTAACATGTCTTGGATAACATTTTTGAGGGTTTTGCAATTGCCTGTGTCATGACCTTTGACACGATGATAATTATAAAAGTCATTTTCCCTATACCATGCAGGGATGGCTCACGAGGGATCAAATTGGGGTGGTGGTCAAATTTGAGGGAGGTTGAGGACTCCCTGCTTTACTAGTTTATCCAACACGGAAGCGTATGATTCTCCTATTAGAGTGTATTGACGCTATACGTATCATTGTTGGAATTGTCTTATGATGCTTTGTGATGTGGAGGGTTCAGATTTGTTAGTTGTGGTAGAGGATGATGATCTAAGTACCACAGCATTTGCCGATCCCTTGGACTTGGAATGGGAAGAAGAAGATTTAGAAGAAGGGTCATTGGATTTTGCATTGGTATTTTTATTACATAGTTTGACCTTCTCTTCTTCGATCGTGTAGAGTTCAAGCTTTCGGGACATGGTGAAAGCTTCATCAAATGTGCGGAATGTTTGAACCCGCAAAGTGGATGAGATGTGCTTGGCACATGCTCTTGAAAAGAGCTCAATGAGCTCAGGTTGAGGTAAAGAAAAGGAGAGTTGGTTGATTAAACCTCTCCAACGGGCAATGAAGTCAGCTATTGACTCATCGTCAAATTGTCTAATAGAATATAGGTATGTGATGGAGACCTTCTTAGTGATGTTGATTGAAAAGTGGTCGAGGAATAGCTGAGCTAGTTGAGTGAAGGTAAAAAGAGAATGACTGGTAATAGAACTATACCAATCAAGGGTGGCACCAGAAGGTGACATGGGAAATGTGTGAAGTAATAATGCATCATCATGTGTTATAAGGTAGCAAGCGTGTCTAAACACTCGTAGATGTTGTTATGGGTCGTCTTTACTCTGAAAGCGAGTAAATTTTGGGAGTTCCCACTGGCTGGGGTATGGTCGAATAGGGACCGAAGGATGGATAGGTTCATTACAAATTTTTTCATATGAAAGAACACTCCTTGAACCTGAAACATATGTCTCAAGGTTGGACATCTTATCCATTAGCATCTTGATTAGATCGGCTGATGGATTGGTAGGAGGGGCACCCCCTAGGTTGTAGGGTACTTGGAAGGCATTGGGAGGGGCATATGACGTACTTGGTTGCATTTGTGTAGGTGCAACATATTGGTAGTTCATCATAGGGATTGATGTTGAGGCCAAGGGAGGCTGTGCCATGAAGCTGGAGGGCACAACTTGACTAGATGCTGCCAAGGGTGGTTGAATGGTGGTAATACTAGTTAGAGGATAGGTAGTCACTCTAGTATTTATGGGTGCAAGAGTGGGTGGGATAGAGACAATCAAATTATGGAATGGTGTAGAACTTGGTTGAATTGTTTGTGGTTGAGGGGGTACGAAAACCCCAATGGAGGTAGGCCTAGAAATAGAAAGAGAGGCCAAATCTTGAGCATTGGCCATGGTTGGGTTACTAGTCGAGGCAATGGCCTGAGTGGCCATAGATTGGGTAACAGATGCTGTTGATATTATTTTCATTTCAACTAAGGAAGTTGGCATCCCATAAACAGGGTTACCTGAAGGATCTCGCGTTTGGCTTCTTACGAGATAGTGTTGGAGAGCCTTGACGTTGAGGTCAAGGAATATCTCAAAGTCTTGATCCCCTTTGGGAACAATAGGAGGATGATTTGGGGTTGGTTGGATAGGAGTGCACTCAGTGTCTGAAGTATACTCCATTTGGTGACTTGATATGAAAGGCAAAGGTGGGAGTGGCTGTTGCCTTGCATGGTCATCAAGAGATTTGGCTTGTCTGCGTGTCAAAACCATTCAAGACAAAAGGAGTTCAGGTTTTAAAAACTATGTGTTTCAGTTTTAGAAAACTAGAATGTGTGTTTAACAGCAAAAAAGTTAGGTTTTAAGCTTGCCGTTTGGAAAAAAAATTTGTTGACGATGATCGACGTCAGTTTTTTAACTGATGTCGGTGGTATAACTGATGTCGGTGAAGATGGGTTGCCGACGTTGGTGGAAAAACCGATGTCAGTTTCTGTGTAATTTTAGAAACATAGAAAATTGATATTTTTTGAAAGAAAGAGAAATTTTGAGTTGTTTTTAGACCTCAAAATGATGCGACCTCACCAACTCAAACAAGTAGATAAAAATAGAAAAATAGATGATTTGGCAAGCAACCTCTAAAATGTTAAATTCATAAGAATAAATTTTAGAGTCGTGGTGGCTTATGCCTTAGAAGAATATGTTTGGGAATTGGGCTTTTAGAACGGGTCCTAAAGAGGAAGTCTATGGCTGGTTTCAGGTTCTATTTTGGTGCTAAAAAATTTGTGTTAGGTTCAGTACTTGGCCTGGTGCTGGGGCTTGCTCCCTTCACTTCACGAACCCAGTGCCGAGCTGGGCCACTTAGCTAATATATACTTTGCCTATAGTTTATACTCTGCCAGAGAACAGAGTGGGTCCTCCCCTTGGTAGTGAAGTCCAAGTAGGATCACCAGGAAGGGTAAGGTATCTGCTAGGTGATGAAATCCTAGATGGGCATTGTCTCAAGTATGTTTAAATGTTTAATTTGATGTGCTTGTGGTCTGGTTGTGTAACATTTGTGCACTACGATTTATTCATAATGCGTTTTAATTACTAAGTGAGTAGGCTAAGTATGCATTCAAGCAAGAATGAAATGCAATAGTTTTTTTAACCCAAATTGAAATGTTTTATTCAGATGCAAACAAGTGGAGAAAAGGTTAAGAGTATGAATTTTCACTACTCTAAGATGCAGGCAAGAAGTGACAAGAAGAAAAAGAAAGATGTTCTTTTTAACTTGTGCTAATGGTTTCTTTTCGAAATAAAGAGATAGAAGAAAAGGATGCAAGAAGAGAATTTTTTCCTAATGCACCTATATGAAAGTTTGCTTTTTATAAGAAATGAACCCAAGGAAAAATCTAGGGTCCCACCGGGCGTGCCAGAATGTTTCTCTTCATTTTTGCTAATTACATTCAGAAGAAGAAGAAACTAAAGTTAAGAGTCAGGGGTTTGTGCGTTACTCGGATTAAGTTGCACACCGTATCCAAGCATTGTAGGAGCTCCTCTTTGGCTGTGGAGGAAACACTTGTAGATAAGAATAAGACTTAAACAAATAAAATGTTAGAATAAGATAAGGTGGACTGCCAAGCTATGCGCTTGGTCCCAAAATCGTAAAGCTCCATGAGGGATGACAGTCCACTATTTAAGACAAAGAGATTTGTATAAAATGAAATGATGAAAGACTAAGAAAGAGAAAGTAGACAACACATACCTATTCTCTGCAATCAGTCTGTCACAGTCACTGACGTCGGTAGTTTTGCCGATGTCGATTTGTGAATTATGCCGACGTCGGTTATTCTGTCGATGTCGGTAGGATATGTTGTCGATGTTTATTTTAAATTAATAAATTGTGTAAATGTTTAAAAGTGGACCAAGGGGGGTCGACACAATATTGGTGTCTACACAAACCTATCAACTATGTATCTTTTTCTACCTATTTTCTACCCAAGTTACAGAACTAGGTCGACCTTGTCAATTATGTATCCCTATTTTCTCAAATTTTAGCCCTTATTTTTAGTACTAGGTTGACCCAGTCAACTCTATAATCTTATTTGTTTCCCTGTCTATCTGACTTAGTTGTCTATTTTATTCTCAGATTTTTTTTCATTTCTCTCAAAACATCATGAGGTCCCCTATCAAAATATTCTTGGACAAACTAAATTCATTTAGATACTGTATGGGATGTTTATTTCTCCCTCTCTTTTCCTCCAAAATAACCATCACTCTTTGGACACCTCTTTCCCTTCTCAATTTATGACTTGTAACATGGTGAAAATAACGCCTCAAAATGAAGTAGGTAGGTCTAATCATTTATATACCTATCAAGACAATTCCCATATTCAAAATCTTCAAACTAATGTGGGATCAATTGACACAATTTTAATCAATAATCCCACTAACAACCCATATTCTAATAGCACTCCCTCTAACACCAATTCAGGGAGTGCTCCTACCAACACCAACCCACCTATTGATATGACTCAACTTCTTATAGAAGTCATACAACAAATGAACACAATGTAAACTTCTAACACCTCTCAAATGATGTAGCTACAATGTCATTTGATTAATGTGGATAATCAACCTCCAACTATCCATCCTCAAGCGAATCCTAATTATATTCCTCCACGTCTTAGAGATGCCTTAGGTAATGTTATTCCTCAACCTATAATGAATAACAAAATGCTTCAAACTATTCAAAATGAGCCTTTAAATCCCTTCATTATGTCCATTGATATTGTAAACATATCTCCAACTATCAAGTATGATAGGACTAAAGACCTTGCCTCATTTCTCAAAGCCTTTGGCAATCTTTACAAAGAGTGGATCCAAACTAATACCTTCACCAAAATTAAAATCTTAGTCAAAACCTTCATAGGTGATGCATTGGAATGATACAACTAAATTATGCAACATTCCATTTGGTAACTTGAGGATTTAGTCAATCCTTTGGTTAAAGAGTTTCAACATAATGATCTTCCCAAAAATTGTCTTATCCACTTCATCAATGCTAAGCAATCTCCCACCGAATCAGCACCTGACTTTATCAAAATATGGAAATATTTAGCTCACAAAGCTAACCATGAAATTACTAATGATAGATTGTTCAAACTCTTTATAACTGCTTTATCTCCTTCTCTTCAATATAAGGTTCAAACTTTTGCTCCCAAAACACTTAATGAAGTTCTTAACCAAGATAAACATCAAAAATTTCTCATGAAGCAATTCAAACCTAATCCTAAACTTATTAAAGGATATTTCAAATAACTACTAATGCGATCACTGGCAATACTCTTCAAACCAAACCAAGAATTTCCAAAGATGACATTCTTTCATCTTCTCACACACCACTCACTGTGTAATAAATGAAACAATTTTTACCACCCTTTACTTATCTTAACAATCTTCCTAAGTGATATGACCCTAATAAATTTTGTTGGTTCCACACCGAGACTCCTATATGCTTGGTTATTTATTTAATTATGAATCCATGATCAACATTTTTTAGTAAGAGTACACTGCTGCTTCTCTCAAAAATGACAAGTTTCTAAAGCTTCTACCTCGAATAACCAAAAATATTTCTCCACCACTAATAATCAACAAATTTTCAAGGATGTTTGTGCCATTGATGCTGAATATAACTAATATTACAATAATTCTCAGTATGTTAACACTGTTAAAGTCAATTATCATCATAAGTCAGCTCACAAAGATCCTGATACCAAACCTAAGAAACTATCTTTGGAAGAATAAGTCTTCAAAGATACTATAACCACTAATCTCACTTTGAAATCCCCTAAGGAACCATCTCCTCCTTTCAAACCCCTAACCACTTCTGTTCCTTCAAAATCTACCTTACCTCCTAAACATCATGTTGATTATTCTTCTTAATCTCATTAGAACTTTTTTGAAGAACTTAACTCTATGCCTTGCAAGATTCCACTTATGGAGTTAGTTCGTATATACCCTTATCATCATAAATTCTTAATGTAACAATTACAAGAAATTGAAAATCAATCTCCCATAGATGAAGAACCACCTTTTATTGAACCTTAACCTACCAACGTGCATACCATTGAAACCATGTGTCCTTCTTCCAAGCCTTCTATTGAATTTCTTGAAGAGGACATGATCAATGATGAAATTATTTTTCATGCCGATGATCTACTAGTATTTATTAAAATAGCCATTAATACTACCCTTATTCATAAAGTTCTAGTTGATGAAGGCTTTGGTATTAATGTCACATCCTTGTGACTTATCCAACAACTTGTTTATAACAAAGATCATCTTAAGTAAACCTGCCTTACCTGTCATGGATTTGATAAGACTAATCAAAAGCCACTTCGTTGTACTTGGCTTCCCCTAACCATCGAAACTAAGACCATTCAAGCTAAACTTATAGTATTTAATTTACCCTTATCTTATAACATACTTGTTAGTCTCCCATGGACTCATAGAATGAGGGATAGTGCTTATTCCATTAGCCAATTCATTAAATTATTACACAATGGAAAATGATATAAGCATGAGGCTGATCTCAACCCTTGGAGTATTCAACTTCCTAATCCCAAACCTCAATATTGTATCCCTACCATTCCTAAGATCAATAGTGCTCATTTACCTGAGTTCATCAACATCAATCCTAATTTACCAGTCACTCTTGTTGATGCAGATGATGATGAACCTAATGATTTACAAAATACTTACAACATTACCAAGATACCCCCTACATTTTAGAGTGGCTTCCTCCTTATTTATTATCTCATGATCACACTATTCTTCTCATTGATGATATCACTAATTTACCCCTCCATACAATACTCAGGATCCTTGTTTACCTGAATAAGCCTTCACTTGCAATGACTTTGGAGTGGCCAAATTATTCCAAGACCCTCTCATCATATCTCCATATACATTCAATAATATTGGGATTTCACCTTCTAAAACTCCCCTTGAATCTCAAGCATGTGCAATTTCTCCAACATATGATGATAATTACATAATGGCCCAAAATCAATCTTGAGGCTTGGATGTTCAACATTATAAAAAAATCTTAGCTTAAATCCATGCTTTTAATTAGGATGTTCATACAATTTCTATAGATCATGAATTAGATCTCAACGATCATGTTCCTCCTGCTAATTCTCCATTTATTGATACTCCTTGGGTGGTAGAACAAATCATACCTTAAAAATATCTAAAATTTCCTACCTCTTCTCTACCACCTATAGATCCAATCATTGCATTTGATCTTTCCCCCATCAATGAAACTAGCAACACACCAATCCCATTTGATCCATCTACTTCTCCTACTCCTGAGATTACAATAGGCACCAAGGCCATTAATGTTCATCAGATACATTCTAAATACGATCACCATGGTAATTCAATTCTTGATCTCAAAGTATATTTTGAGTATTATGGTCCTCTTCCCACCTTGCATAGTGATAAAGCTATTCTTGAAATACTTCATGCCTGAGAAACTCAACTTCCTCAACAACATCACAAACTTGGGAATTTCAAAACCAAAACCCTTTGTTTTAACAACTTCATTGCTAGCATTGATCCTACATATAATCCAATTTCTTCCTTACCTAATGCACCATACCATTTCCATGATGGTAATGCTATTCTTATCGAATAACATACTCACATTGAATATGGTACTCCATCATGCCTTCAGCCAATTATAGTTTCTTGCAAACTCTCACCTATAAAATATGATAACTTTAGTTTATTTTTTGATAAATATCATGAGATCTTTGCCTGGTCCTATGAGGACATGCTTGGTATAGAATCCAACATTATGGTGCATAACATCATCACTTATCTTGATACTAAACCTGTGCATAAAAAGTAGTATAAATTTCCACCTGAGGTTTCCACTTTATGTCACAAGGAAATCATCAAACTTCTAGATGCTAAATTTATCAAACCCATGGATTATTCTAAATGGGTTTCTAACATAGTTCCCATTTGAAAAAAGGTCACTATGGTCATTTGAATTTGTATTGATTTTCATAATCAAAATCTTTCTTGTCCCAAGGATAACTTCCCTTTACTTTCAATAGATGCCATGGTCAGTTCCACTCCTGGTTATGAAATGTTATCCCTTATGGATGGCTTCTCAAGTTAAAATCAAATCCATATTGTCCCTAAGGACCAACATAAGACCACTTTCACCATGGAATAGGGCACCTATTTCTATGTTAAAATTCCATTCAACCTCAAAAATTCTGGAGCCACTTATTAATGAGCAATGACTCACATCTTTCATGATCATATCCATAAAATTATTGAAACCTATGCAGATGACCTCATTGCTAAATCTAAAAGTTACAAGACTCATCTTTTTAATCTTACCATCATCTTCAATCATCTCTTCAAATATCGAGTTAGACTGAATCCTTACAAATGTGTTTTTGGTGTCACATCTAGAAAGTTGTTAGGATTCCTAGTCTCTCTTTATGGCATTGATATTGACCCTGCTAAGATTAGTGATATCATCAATATGCCTATTCCTCATTCCATTCTAGACATTCATACTTATCTAGGTAAACTTGGGGCAATTAGATAATTCATCCTTGAAATGGCTTATCATATCCACTTTGTCAATTCTCTTCTTAAGAAAGGTGATGCTTTAGAATGGATGGATCCTTGTCAAAAGCCTTTGATAACTTGAAAGAATCATTGCTTCATCCTTCTACACTTCATCCTCCTTTAAATGATCGACCTTTGATCCTATATACTTCATCCACACCCATATTAGTTGGAGCAATGCTTACCCAACAAGATGATATCAAAAGAGAATATGCCATCTATTACATCAACTAAGGCCTCATTGATTATGAGAAACATTACACAAAATTTGAATGTAGTTGCCTCACCATCTACTTTGTAACAATTTTTTTTTGACATTACATACTTTATTACACCACCTATGTCATAATTCATCTCAACCCCCTTTATCACTTCTTCTCCAAAGCTTTTCTTCCTAAAGATAGAATTGGCAAATGGATGGTCCTCCTCATGGAATTTGATCTTTGCATTGTAACTCAAAAAACTATCAAATGATAAATCATAACTAATTAACTTGCTATAGCTACTGTTCTACCTATTGACCACCTTCAAGATAAACTTCCTGATGATAATATTCTTTATATTTAAGGTCTTAATCAAGCCATTTCTCTCAAAGTTACTTCCATAACTTTACTACTGATCTTGAATCAAGTAATCTTGATGAATCTGCTATCCTCCTCGATACCACTAAACCAAAATTAGTTATCAAAGAACTTATTAAGACTAATGTTGACTTATATGATGATACTTAGAGCCTTCACTTTGATGGTGCTAAATGCCTTCAAGGACTTGTGGCAGGATGTATTCTTACAAATCCTCTTGGAAAAATCATCCCTTTAGCTTTTCACTTAACCTTTGATGTCACTAATAATATGGCATAGTACAAAGCTCTAATCTTGAGCATGAGAGCTGCTCTTGATTTAGATATTTAGTATCTTCATGCCTTAGGTGATTCTTAGTTCATTTGGCACCAAGTTAATGGTGATTACCAATGCAAAAGTGAGAACTCATTAATTATCATCATATTGCAACTACTCTTGCCAAAGATTTCATCTCTTTCACTATTAAGCCTATCCATTGAGATGAAATTTCCATGATTGATTCCCTTGCTTCTTTCACTTCTATTTTGCATCCACATCAAGTTATTTTTGATCCCACTTTTCTTATCTAAATAAGAAAATATCCATCCTCTATTTAACCATAAGATTCAATTATCTATCACATCGAGGCTGTCACCATTCGATAAAGCCCATGGTATGATGACATAATTCAATTTCTGGAACATCAAACTTATCCTTCCAACTTAGACTCTTGTGAGAAGACTCACATTAATAAATAAGATTTTAAGTATGTATTTCAATACAAAATACTTTATTTTCATAATAATGAAGGTACCTTACTTTGTTATGTTATGCAAGATGAGGTCTCTCTTCTTCTTGAACAACCACATGGGGGCATTTGTAGTGGTCACTATAACAAACATGTTACATCATGCAAATGCCTATGTATGGGATATTTTTGGCCCATTATGAAAGGGATGCTATTGAATATGCTAAAAAAGGTATTCCTTGTCAACTTCATAATGATCTAATTCATTCACCTCCAACCAAGATTGAAACTATCAAATATCCCTGGCCATTCTCTATGTGGGGATTAGATCTCATTAGCAAATTACCTCAATCTCAAGATGAACATGTCTTTATCATTATCTCTACTAAATATTTTACCAAATGGGTTAAGGCTATGCCCCTTGTCAATGTCATTGGTATCACCATCTTCAAATTCCTTTTTAATCAAATCATTTGCCACTTTGGTGTTCCTCATACCATCATTTTATACAACAGTGGTAATTTCAAAAATAAGGATGTCAAATAACTTTTTGCTAGATTTAAGATCAATTATAAATTTTCCATGCCCTATCATACACAATGTAATGGCCAAGCTGAGGCCACCAATAAAATTCTTAACAAAATTTTCTAGAAGACAATTCATAAAACTTGAAAGGATTGGCACCTTCATCTCTATCCTGCTCTTTGGGCCTATCAGACTAGCATACGTACTACCACTAGGGCAACACCATTTTCTCTAGTTTATGGTTCTGAGTCAGTCCTCCCATTAGAAGTAGAGTTTCCCTCTCTTTGTATCTCTCTTCATGGTATCATACCCAATGAATAATTATGTGAAGCTTGCATTCATGCCCTTGATCTCCTTGATGAATGTCATCTTTCTATTTTACAACATAATCATCAATACAAAGTTCGTATTGCCAAACAACATAATAAACATGTTAAAATATGCACATTTAATGTTGGTGATCTTGTCCTTAAATTAGACTACACTTATGATAAATAAGGTAAATACACCTAAAAATGGTAGGGCCCCTATTTAGTTAAATATATTCTTGGTCATAGTACCTATTGCCTTCAAACTAATGAAGGCCATGTTTTCAAAGAGCCCACCAATGCATAATTATTCTAAAAATATTTTACCTAATCCTTCCCTTCTTTCATGCTTTATATATGCTATCTATCTAACACATTTTTGAAAGATATTCACATGGGTCTCACCCTCTGCAACCATTCTCTCTTTTCACAACCCTTAGTCCTTCCTTTTTGGTCTTTTGGTTTACCTTTTTTCATGAGTTGCATTGTAAAAACATGGATAAGACCTAGCCTTCCTCACAAATACCATTTTTTTCCTATCCCATTTATTTTTTCCAATACTTTTTGGCACCCTCATGGGTTTTTATTTTATGAGTTATAGCATAAGACCACAAATAGGACCTAGCCTTCCTCATAAAATAACCATCTTGTCATTCCTTCTTTAGAATGTGTTTCTCAATGGTTACAAAGCTCTTTATTTTTGTTCTCAGCTTTAGCTTTTGCTTTTTTTTATAGATGGAATTTTCACAACAATATGTGTTAGCATGTTTCCTCTATTTCCCTCATTTTTATGATAAGGAATCACACTTTTATTTCATTGTATCCCTTTTTACACCCTTTGTCACATTTTTTACAATTTGAAGTAATTTAAATTATTTGATGTTTCATTCCTCTTGATTTCCTTTCTTTTCACTCCACATTAGATAAAATAAGGTCGAATTCAAGATAGCATTTTTATTTCAACTAGATTGAGACTCTTTGATATTATGCTGTTTGGAGTTCTCTCTCTTAGTAACCAAGTCCCAAGTATTCAAATGAAATTCATATTTAACACCGATGTTTAGTTATTTGAATCCATAAGGAGGAGGAATAGAAAAAAACCATCAAAAAATTTAAAAGCTAAATAATTTAAAATAAAAGGAAATGGTATATAAAAGGCAACATACACATTTCAAAAGTCAATATCACATCAAAAGACGTGATTACAAGCACATTTCCTATCTCCAATCAAACTTTAAACTCCACAGTTGGCCTCACAATAGAGTCGAGGTTTATTGGAGTATGGTAGGCTAGTAGATTAGAATAAGAGAATTCAAAAAATTATATGGTGATACATACTTTTTTCACACAAGCACCCAATCTTCACAGTAGATCGATGACTCTGTAAGGGGTCTATAGGAATTGGGAACACATTATGGGAAGGTAGGTCCATTTTAATTTTAATGCATATAGCCTTCATGGGATGATCTACATACTTCATTTATTGACCTAAGATTTGTGTGGCTAAGAAAAGTTCTTTAGAGTTATTAAGGTTGAAAGCCCTCTTGTTTTGACAAACCTAATTTGAGTGTCTTGACTTTGATAAAGAGTTCCTCTACCTTGGTTTTTCATTCATTCTCCCCTCCACCCATTTCATTTCCTCCCTTAATAGGAAAATTTTGACTCTAAATCTATTTTCTCTCTTCTATACTTCCTTATTCTTCATATCTTAAAAATATGCTAGCATTACTTTGTTTCAATTTTATCTATCCTTAGAACAAAACAACATGCTTGAGTGACTAGGGTTACTTTATTTACACCATGGCTTTACATTTCTAGATATGCCTTGATTTCTTTTACCATTTGTCATTGTTGTACCACCCTTTTTATGGACATCTAAGTCCATTTCTACTTTCATATACGTTTTCCATTGTTGAGTGAGGTTGGCTTGTTACTTCTCACTCACCAACGTTGTTTTCCCTTTTATGCACCTTTTTCCATTTATGATTGAGAAAAAAATTGTTACTGTTCACTCATCAATGTTATTTTACCATTTTTTTGCTTTCCCATATTTGTTTAAGGATTGTTACTACTTTTACATTGATGTTTGATTACCATCTTTTTGACATGTATCTTTGGTTTGACTTGGTGAGTTTGCCTTTCTTACTTAAGGTTTACTTGTTTGTGTCTTTTTAGTATTAGTAGCCTTGGATTATTGGTTACCTAATTTAATCTAAATTTTAACTCAATCATTTATTTTAACATAACATTTGTCACCTCGAATTGACAAATTCCCAAGTACATCCCATCCACATAGTACCAGTTATCTTAGCTTTCCTGTGTTTTTTAGTTTTTTCTCTTTAGTTTTGTATTCTTGGGTTTATTAAAAGTAGTCTCTATGCCATCCATAATCAAAACTAAAAACATATAAATAACCATCCAACAATAAAAGTAAGTCAAGGTACACACACATTTAATTTTCAATTATTTCCCTTTCAGTCATTTAATTTTAATTATTTTTTCTTTAAAATACTGTAACCTCAGAGTTATGTGTTACTATGTTATTTCTCAAAGCACCATCCCCTATTGTCCCTTAGTGAAACATGATGAGTTTCGAGTGGATATATGTATACACATAATATTTTTAAATTTTATCAAATATTGATGATTTCTATCTTACAGGAACCTATCCAGACTCAATCTCTTTGAGTGCATGCCTTAAAGGGTGCATCAGGAAAGGGGTGGGTAGACCATTAGTGCTTCATAGGATTTTCATCCCTTATTTCCACTTATTACCAATCCAAATAGCTCCTAAAAATCATTTTCTAAGCTATTAATCCTCTTTTGCATATTCCTCTAGTCATTTCATACTTTACATCCCTCTTTTCTTCACCTTAAGCCCCTTTCGATAGTCTAAAGTATTGGGTTGACTAGGTTGACCTTATACTGTTTTGGGTAAAATTCATTTAGGGTATAGGTTGGCTCTTGGTTGACCTAACCTATGACCTAGTGAATGTTTTTCTATAACAGTACTAGGTCAACTGGGTTGACCCTATCAGTCAAAACTTTCAAAAGGGCTTAGGTTTAAATCTCCTTTATATACAAGTTCATTTCATCATTATTTACCAATGAGCAAGAGTTATTATTCTCTTGTGCTTCTTTATAATATGCTTTACCATCATTCTACTTGAGGAGTCTTAGCTTAGGGTTTCTACTTGGAGAATATAGTCTTTTAGAAAAGTATTGGATGCTTTAGCCTTTCTTAGTGATCCTGACAAACCACAAAACTCTTAAAAAGCTCCTTTGGCTAAGGGAGAGATTGAGTCTCGATGGGTTCATCTTTTAAGTAAGTATTCTCTAACTTTGATCCTCTCTTTAGTAGATAAAATTAGCATAAGTATTAGCTTTGAATAATATTACTCTTCTTCTTCATGTATTATGGTCTTAATCATACATAGCTTAATTGATATTCTCCCATGCATGTTTGTTTATTTACTAACCCCCATATTGTGCCACAAGATTTGATAAGCACTAGATTAGATTTCTTTACTTTACTTGTTATTAATTTAGTGAAATATGAAAATATAGTACCTAGTTAGGGTTATTACATGATTGTGCTTGACTGAAGGCTTTGGAACCCTCCCTAACATTATTTATTATGATTAGAGATCCCTTAATTATGTCTAGTAGATCCCCATATTGGTCATGTTCTCGATTATCTAATGTATCCCTAATCAAAAGTGTGAGTATGATGTATCTTCTCCGAGTTAGGATTGATTTATAGACATGATGCATTTCTAATTGCATACATTAATCATGTATGTATCTTATATTATGATTTCTAACATTCTTGTGATTGGATAAAGATCAATTTATTATAATTATGTAAAATAGTTTAGTATAAATAGATAATTACCATCTCTACACACAAGAGAGAGCCTTTATATTTATAAAAATAATCTCAAGGCATCAACATAGATGCATCTAATTGTTTTAAGCATAAATATGGGAGGGGATAGGGAGATGAAATTATACAATGGAAAGATAATTACTTTTCATCCCATTAAGCATACATCTATTATTAAGAATTTTTATAATTGTTACTATTAGAAAAATATCAATTTTAATAAATTAGGTAAATAATTAGTAAAAACAAAATACTGTCTATCTATAGATATAAGTAAGGATACTTTATATTAATAGGGAAATATTGAGGCATTAATATAAGTACACCTAAGTTTTTTAGACCCTCAAAAACCATGTTGAAAGGATGTGAGGGGATGGGAATAGCCAACCAAAGGTGTCTATAAAAAATGCATTTGTTTACTTTAAATTAGGTTTAATAGTCTATTTAGGCTAAAAATCTCAATTAAATAGATCTAATTATATAATAATGAAAATACAAAATTCAGATCTATTTAAGAAGGTCTCAAATGAAACAAGATAAAGTGATAAATAAACTACGCTGTGCAAAGTAAGTAATAAGGACAAAAAACGATTATACCTTAGTGTTTTAATAAAAATTGAGATTATAGATCTAGAATATGACAATGTAGGATAATCATTTACTAGTCATGGACACTGATTTTGTCTCTAGATTCCTTTGGAAATAACTCCACTCTACACAAGTTCACCTTGGGTAGATTTGTACTAAAATGATTCAGATCGATGGGTCTGTCTCTATTTAGATGAGTCTATCCCATGCAAAATTATGATGCCTCCTATTTTATAATCTTCCTATACCTTCATTTTATTTATTTGGAATAGTGTGAGGTATTAATTATTCTTAGTCTTTGACCTAGCTTCACAAATAGATGTCAATCCGAAAAGAGAGAAGGGAGAAGTAGTTGGTTTAAGCAACCTACAAAGTGGAGTTACAAGCTATATATCCCACATGATCAAAATTAGATCCCTTTTAGTTCATGAAATGTGTACATGAAGATTAAAGGTAGGGATTCAAATCCTCTCCCTAGATGGAGATGTAACTAGGTATCATTTGTTTAGGCCTTGATTTGATACAAAATGTATTGAAACTCAAAAACAATCCTTATGAGCAAAAATGAAACTTTATAAGTGTGTTTACACTGATTTGGAGGAATGTAATGACTTGAAAATCCATTTTTACCCATATTATCCTTATTTTAATGCCTTGGTTTGGATTAGGACCTATTGGCATACAATTTGACACTACAAAGGTGAAATAAAATTAAAAAATAGGCCTAAATAAACATAAGAAAAAAGGGGAGGAGTCAAGGACCCATAAAAATACAAAAGATTAGACTCGCACTGGGAGTGATTTCGATCAAGATAAAATCACATTAAGCATGTGTTTATCCCAAGATATAAACAACTTAAAGAGGGATAGATAAAATAAGAGTGAGATAATTAGAAAGAGAAGAATGGTTCCCCACAAGGTCAACAAACAAAAAAAGAGAAAATAGAAGAGGGGCCTCAGTAAGAGGAAGGGAGAGGGGATAATATCATAAATGTATAAATAAACCACTAAGTTAAGGAAATAAACCATATATACAAGAAATTATGAAATTATTACAATAAAGAATATTTTACAAAATTTAAGTATCTACATAATGCCCCTACTTTGAGGTGTGTATGAGGTGGTGCATGTGTCTATCAAAGTAAAAGTCACACATAGTTTTGAGAATGAACCTTGACTTACCATATGAGGAGGAATATGAAGCTTTTTTTCATGTACCCATATACACTATTGGTTGAATCCTTGACATACATATGAATAATGACCATATACACACAAGGAATCAATGTTATATTATCTTCCTAGTGAATTTTGTAAAAATAAAATTTAAAAATTAAAATTTCAAACTTTGAAATTTTGAATTGATAAGAGATAATAGGAATGAATATAATTTATTTTTATTTACCCAAATTCTATAATAAACTACTTCTAAAACTAGACTTTTGATAAGTGCTGAAACCTAGTCAACACTTCTCTAGGAGTCACCATGGCCCAATCCAATTCTTGATTAGGGAAGTAGATAATTTTTGTTCAAGTTTGATCAAGTTAGCTCAAGTTAACTCAAGTTCACTAAATTTAAAAAAAAAACTTCATATATTCCCCCATTTTAAAGTGAGGGATTAAAAAACCTATGTTTGTAATCACTCATCTCAATTTAAAAGTTAATTGCATCATATGTTAGAATAACAATATAGTTGAAGGGATAAGTTTTGAACATAGTCAATTTAATTATTATATTTGTAAAATTTGATATCAATTTTAATTAATTATAATCTATTAATGTGCCATAATATCATGTAAATATGTAAAAATAGCATAGGAAAGATAGTATCATATCAAACATAACACACTAGGGTAAGATGCCCTCTTCAACAAAGCAAGATGGAAAAAATAGTATGCCCCAAATGTGAAATACATGCCCATGTTTAGACTATATATAGCAATGATATTACACATAAATAGAAACATGCACCCATAAATGATGTTATATGTATAATTGATAATTATGTCATGTATGTAGTGTAGTAAGAATAATCATCAATCGATACTCAATAGAATAGGGTATAATAACTCTTAGTGTTTGGTATGAGAGGGTTGATTAGGACATTATCTATGTTTAAACATAAAATGGTAAATATAAATTATCATGAAGGCTCAAATAAATATGGATAAAGACATTTATATGTGTGGGTACAATGTCACCATAGGTAGATATGTGAATGCTTATGATCAATGGATCATATGTCTAGGTATGATACCCTTATGGGTTGACATGTGTCATGTAAACATATGTAAATGATAAATATGACCACTATGATATATCATAACATAAAGTGGGATAAATATATAAGAACCCTAATTTGATGTAGTTATGGTTTAATTGAATGGGATAGTATTGATATGCTCAAATAGTGACAATGCACAATATTCTCCCATGGGATTAAGAAGGATAAATATGTGTATATGATTATTTGATGTTGGAGCTTGATTTATATTATAATGTTTCCAACAAGTGGTAAAATATATGAAATAGGTTTTGATGATGAAATGGTTGTCTATTGTGACCTAATGTTTGGTATGATATCGATAAGATCGATAAATGAATACTACCCCCTAATAATGGGGTAAAATGTACCATATAGTGATGAGAGATGTGTATAAGTATGATTGTGTATCTTTATAAATTCTTATTGTGTTTTAGTAAAAGGAAGTGATGAAAATCACCCTTATATTATGAATGCTCATGTCAGTTTAGAGTTGGAATTAGTGGTACATCACTCTCTATAATAAGTGATATTTTTTCATTATATGGGTTAACAAATGTGTTCTTTGAGAAGAAATAGGGTTTTATATTCATTTAATTTTAGGGTTAGTTATAAGTGAATATCCTTTGAATATTGGATAATGTTAGAATGACTAGTTTTTGGAACCATCATGTTGAAAGAAATTAAGTCTGACATTTCAAGAACTATATGCATACCCATCTTCAAGGAAAAAGAAATAAAATATTAAATTGTTTTGAGAAATTGTAACAATGTTTTAAACCATAAATAATAAAATAATTTATGGGCTCATAAAGGAATGACAAGTTGGCTCCTCATTCAATAAAAAATTCATAAAACAATAATGGTACCCTTAGCTTCCATGTATATAGCCACATCCCATTAATTGATTTAAAATTAGTCATCATGAATCACCTATACCAATTCCATTATCCCTACTTATATTTTTGAGTTTATTTTTTATTTCAATAGTTTACCTTACCTTACCTTTCCAATAATATTCTTCTCTAGCAATAAGTTTGGCCTCATCCATGCAAATATGATTTTGCTAAGTTGTCAATAGATGCCATAGGGAATACTAAATGCTTTTGAAACCATAGGGTTGTGTTTACCAGAAATTGGTCCATTTAGCATGAAAATATTGTTATTTTTAAAAATTTATGTGAAAAACATAAAAAAATGATTTTTTAATAAAATTCATTTGATTTTATTTTTGAAAATCATTTGTAATTTACTAATTTTGTGATTGAAAGCATTATGAGCTTTGATTATACTACGATGGTGCCTAAGAGAGATGTTTTTCCTAGATAATAAAATTGTGATAGAGGTATTATTCAATTTTGCCTATTTTATTTCCTTCTTAATTTTTTTTGAAATGTTTATTTTTGTTTTTTAAGGTCACTTTTAGATCAAATTCAGGCATTGCTGATTGTGATCTACAATCGATGAGTTTATTAGCTATCTACTAAGTCCATCTTTATTATTTGAAGGTTTGTCTCTTTTAGTGAAAAAATTATCTATTTCTTTAAACAAATCTATTTGACTATGATGAGTTTGAATATAATTGTACCAAATGTGACCAAGATTATACCAATTTGATTGCTAAGTTGCACTTCTTAAATTTGTTTTTATATTTAATTTCACATAGTTGAATTTTTATTGAATAGAATTAACTAATATTTATATTTTCTTGGTTTTGATTGCATCATTTCATAGATATGACAAAGTTTAGGTAGAGTAGATCTTAGGGTTTTGTATCTGAGGTTGGCCTTGATCCTTGAGACAAAGATATTATTGAGGCCATATGCCTTGGTACTATTAGTTAATTGGGAATTATTACTATAGACTTACCTCTACTAATAGTGCTTACCAAGCATTGAGAATATGACTCCTACACTTTTCATCTCCCTAAAGGGGAGATGATTATCACTTTGGAGGATGTATGGAGGATTATGTGTTTTCTAGTTTAAGATATATATGTTTGAGTTGCTTAGTTTAGTGATGTTGAGAGACAATTTACTGGAGTTTATTACAAAGGTGGCCCTAAGGGCCAAGAGAAATATGATGGATCTAGCTTGTTTATTAAGCATATTATGAATAGTATAGATCCACACATGCAAATTTTTTTATGTACTTGATTAGTGTTTTCATTGATGTATATATAAGATGTTATACCCTAGTGTATGGCCTTAGACCTATAATTTTGGATATTGAGGAGCACAAAATAATTTATAGCTAGGGTATATGGATGCTAGTACATTTGTATCAAGATTTTTATAGATTCACAACAAAGCATGTTGTCACAAGTTTTGTGTTTAAGAATTTATTACAAGTGTGGGAATATGAGAATATCATTCTTATCCCTCCACTTGGTATGCCTCTTTAGAGTTAGATAGTAACTACTCCATATGAAACTAGATGAGTTTGTGTTCATGGTCATATAGCTGATCCACATGATGTTACCACCTTACATGAGCTTCTTGATGTGTTATTATAATATAGTATTATTTGGAGACCATATTATCTTCACTCAGGATGACTTGAGGATTTTGTGGTGCTTCATTGACTGAGAGTTAGCAAGTGGTTGATAGACCACCATGGTGTGCTAAAGAAATTTTAGTGTAAGAAAGTTACATATAAATTTAGGGTTCCCTAGGATCACCCTCCTAAATCTAATGTGTGGAATATAGAGATCCAATTTGATATGGGGAGCTTTGTGCCCCTAAAGATGCTGATATTCAGTAGGAGAGGATTCCATATGCATATTTAGATTTTTTTGAACTAGATATATATGTTGTGGGTGTTTCAAATCGATAATATAGATGGTGGCCAAGAGCTTAGGTAGTGCCCCTATTCCCACAATAGTTGGTGTCATTGGTGACAATGGAGATGGTGGTCAGGGACTTGAAGGGGAAGAAAAAACATGTTCTTAATGTCAGGCTTGATGGAGGTGATTGGGGGGTGCAATAACCATAGGTTAAACTATTTTAGTAGTATGTACCCTTACATAGGTAACCTTTAAGGATCATGAGAAGTGTTTGTGGTAAGTTGATTTTTTCATTTTTTATTAGGTTATCTGAATAAAGTGTATTTAATGTTATTTTGTGTATTTTTTGATTTTTAGTATCAACCATCTAGATTAATATTGTTACTAGTGTGACACATGTGTTGATGCAAAATATTCCTGAGATGGAGGGTCCACATGAGCATGTTACTACCATTGAAAGTGATTATGCATCTAGATACATTGTGAGTTCAACTTTTCAAGGAGTGATATGTTACTAATGATTTGTAGGATTGCACATGATAGGGTTTTGATAATTGCATCTATGGTACCTATAGATAAATTTGTGACACCTTTTGTTGAGGAGATAACTTGACTTGGAGATAGGTAGACACAAGCTTTTGAGTTATTATCATTTGTGAGGGGTCATGGTTTGGTTCTGTAATAACCTTCGAGTTAGGTATTGGAAAAATGTGCTTGATTTTTATTTATTTATTTGATTATCCTTTCTAAAGGTGTCTTATTAATTCTTTCCTTATTTTCATCAATGTGAGTAAAAAATTAATCAAAAAAGTCCAACAATACGTGAAAACTAAATCAAGAGCAAGTCATTTTAATGATTCTTCACAATATTATCCATGTAATTATCTTCATAGTACTGCCATGTATAATATTAATGGAATTTGTTTTAAAATAACCATTCACAGTAAGTGGATAAATATAATAACTAGATATTTCATTCATTTCAAGTACAAATTCAATCATATCTATGTATGTACCAATTAATAAAAATTAGCTTTCATCTTTTATTATTCCAATACTTCAAATCCAAAGTACTATACAATCCAAAATCAATCTCATAGTCATTATTAAATACAACTTATAATGTTTATAATAAAATTAATAATACACGGTTTCTTATTTTCAAACAACAATACAATATTCAATAAGTATAGTCATCTATCCAAAATAGTGATATGTGAATAAGTTTTCATAAGAAATACACAAGATTATTTTTAATGACCAAATAGGAAAGTAGATGGAAAGCTTCAACAGTGGGGTTTTTCTCCAACCATAGATTCTTCCAAATCCCCCACACACCTCTCATCCATTGATAGTGGCCCTACCCTTCTATAAAGGTACTAGATGTGCAAAAATGATAGAGAAAGAGAGACTCCATGTATATTAACAAGTCCACATGCAACTCCTTGCAATAATAAAATATGGAATGGTATAACATTCCTAATTTATGCTAAAGTATATGCATATGGTTATATGACTTAGGTAACAATAAGTGGCCCCTAAATGCATTCCAACTTTAATACTATGGTATGTTTGGTAACTGTAGACAATTAGTGAGCCCATCAAAAATTCTAATCTCTATGTATAGAGTTGTCATTGTTCCTTACACATTGTTCAAAGGACTCATAATATTACCCATCCAATTTGTGTGCATAAATACAATACCATTTTAAGCACCTATTAATAAAAATATGACCTAAATGTTAATTTCAAATTAGGGTTTTTACATAACCAAGCATGAAGTGTACATCAAACTAAAACATAACTAAGATTAAGGATTTAAAATCAGTCCATCATTGAGTTTTACCACAAGGTGTCTTACACTTCGAATTTATTTGGGAATCCTAAGAATGTTGGACCACTATTAATGAATTTTACATCTATAAGGTTTCATATAATTTTAGCATTCTTTATCTAGGGATTTATTTCACAAGATGAAAAATGTATGATTAATTACTCGTACACATTTCAATTATAAGGTGGTTATATTTTTTAATATCTATTCAAAATGAAATAATTGATTAACATCCACATTTATATTATTATTTGTTTTCAAGATCCAAACACATATTTTATGTCAAGTTGAAGTCTTTCACAATATTTTTCTAATTAAATCTAATTTTAGTGGGATTATATATTAGATATGAGGCAATACACTCACCAAAATCTTTTCCAATGGGGAAAGAGGCTAGAGGGTGAGAAACTTGAAGTGGTGAATTAAATTTACCATTCCTCTTCCCAACTGACAAATACTTATAGTGGATATGCACTAAATTAGGTCCCCTTACCTTGTGATTACTACCAAAAATACATGAGTAAAAAATGACATTTGGGTAATGACTACTCATGGAGGTCATTTAGGTAAATGATTAAAACATACATGAGTAAAAATCCTACTAAAATTAATATCTATTTAAACATTGCTCGTAAAAGCATTCAACTTAACATTAAAATACATGATTGGGTTATAATTTGGTTAATCCCATATTGGTAATTATTGTGAGAAAAGGGTGATTTATAATGCATTATATTCACCAAAATATTTTCCAATGGGCAATAGGCTAGAGGATGAGAAACCTAAAGTGGTGAATTACATTCACCATTCCTCCCCCTACTAACAAATAATTACAATGCCTATGTGCTAAAGTGGGTCCCCCTTTCTTGTGATTATTAAAAAAAGTACACGAGTTACAAAAATATCATTTGGTAATGACTACTCATGGAGGTCATTTGGGTAAATGACTAAAACATGTATGAGTAAAAAATCCCATTAAAATTAACATCTAATTAAAATTTGCTCATGAAATCCTTCAACTCAACATTAAAATACATGATTGGGTTGTAGTTGGGACATAAATTAAGATGGACCAATATAGTATAGGGTTAATAATATAAAAATGAATAATCATAAGGTGATAAATAGATCTATAGGAGGCCAATTAATAATAATCTCAGATAAATAATATTCTAAATTTAAATAATGAGATATGATAAAAATAGAAAGTAATCTATTGATTGGTATTATAATAAATTAGAACCAAGAGTACTTAGTTGGTTTACTATATGCATAAAAATCTGATATGGAATAAGATGGAAGTAGACTAGATTTGGATCTTGAATCAATTGTCAGATTCTTAAAATTTGCATTTTATGGCCTCAAACACTTGTGTTAGATCTAGACTATTACATTGACATACTTGTCTAGCCAAAATGTAGGTGTCTAGCACATAATATTGATTGGGTATGGATGCAACCACCTAGAACTATATGGGTTTTTAATAACCTTTGTGTATAGGCTATCACTCCTTGTCAAATTATCAAACCCCAATTATTTATCTTCAAAGTGACTATGGGAAAAATGGGTTAGTGGGATCAAAGTGTCAAGCTAACCCCAAATTAACCTCTATTAATGGGTGTTTCCTACATAGACATTAATCCAAAAAAGTACTTAGACTGGTGTAGTTCTCCCCTAATATGTTGGCTTCTATGTGCATAAGGGTGCAATATGTGGAAATCAAGTACATATAATGACTTAGCTTATAGCTTGGTAGATATGACTCATGGGATGCTCCTTTTGTAATTTAGACCTATAGATGGGTTTTTCTTATGACGGATATTGAAATAGGAAAGAATAAGGAAACTTTGATCACTTGAATGCTTGGTTAAATAATTTTAGTAAGTTGCCTTGTGAGAGGTGTGAATTTACTAGGTGAGGTATGAATGAGGATTGATCATGCATATATACTAATATTTTTAGGAAATATCTTATATTAAAGCACTTAGGATTACCACAAGGACACATTACAATTGTGAATATTATGACTTTAGGGCACTAGACACTTAGTTTGACATAAGAGACTTGCATCAACGTAGGCATCTGACTGGGATGCAAGTGTCTAATAAGCTAGGAAATAGGTATAAGTCCAAAACTTGTAGAGGATGATAATAAGTAGGTTTATAACATTCTGAGTAACATATAAGGCCTGGTCATCAGAATGACATATGGTTTTACTAAGAGATAAGTAATAGACATAAGAGATAGTAAATGTGAACCTTTCAACATCAAGGTCTAGGAATTGAAAGGTACAACTATGATAAGTACTTGCAAAGTATACAAGACTAAGGTGATATATAATTTAGATTTAGTATATACATTTACCCCCCATTTAATATAGTAATGAAATTTCTAGTTTAAATGAAAATAAATGCATACATGGGTGTGTATAACACACCTTATCTTTGTGTGAGCCCAACTTGAATGATTTGCTGGTGACTAACCTGCAATCAAGAGCATGTTATAGTATATAATTAATGCATATAATATAAAATCAAAATAATATAAAATGTTTGAAAGTAAATAGAAGAAATTTAGGTCTACACCTATGTGTCAATGCAATCATCTTGCCTTTTTAGCAATTTAATTTGAAAATATGTTTCATTATGAAGCTTTGAAACTAAGATTAGGAAAAATGTAAAACTTACGAGTGCATATATATAAATATTAAAGGAAAACTTATCCCTAACCTTAGAGAAAAGGTGAGTTTCCACTAGGTATTTGAGGTTAACTCAACTATCCAACCCAATCATACTTATAACCTAATGAGCATGAGTGATCTAAGTCAACTCACACTATAGATATGGTGAGGGTGGATGATTTGATCACTCCATCCTATAAAATTGGTCGTATTGAGTGGTTTAATCACCTCAACTTTGCCAAAAGTGAACCAATTTTTGTAGTAGATTGACTCAATAATAGCTCATAAAAGTCCATCCTCATGTATACTAAAGTCTATAAAAGTATTTAAAATCTAAAACTGATTTTGATTTTGTAATTTAAGTTGGTCTTTACATGGAATATGCACCTCATATATGTCTAAGTTAAAACTTGGATATAAGAATGGTACCAACATATAGAATGCTACCACAAATGTGTATCTGAATCATATAACTATGAAATTTGGCTAATTTGAAATTTGTACAAGTGTGGAAGACATGTTCCCATGACATGCCCCCACTGAATCTGGAAAATATAAGAACTAGTGCAATTGTGGAGAATATGTTTCCATAACATGCCCCCATTATAATATGTAAATGTTGAGTGTTGAAGAAGTTTAGAAGTAATGCCTTTTTTGCATACCCCCATTGAAATTTTAAACTATGAAGTGTTAAATTCATGCCTCTATGACATGCCCCCACTGATATACCCCTATTTTGAGGTGAGGGGAAGAACAAACTTATAGTTACCTTACCTCAAAAGGATAAGATAACTGTATAATATGTGGATAGATCATGTAGCATATAGGCATAACATTTATAGGTAGATATATCAATGAAGTACATAATATATGATTACATCAAATCCTAAGATGCATGATGTGAATCATGGAAATATTTAGATAGTAATAGTACAAGTTCAACAAGAAATCAAGCACACACATAAGAGAAATCAATAGCAAATCAAAAGACAATGTACCAAGTAGACCTCAAACAAGGGGAATGTTCAAATGCCTCACAATATAAGGGACATGACTTATTCAAATGTCCACAATTCAAATAATGACATATGAAAATGTTAGTATAATAAGAAATGACATATTCAAATGTCAAAATAAGGAAATAAAGGCACTAAAGCCAAAATCAAAGGAACACATTCGAATTCTCAAACAAGCAAGGTGAGATACTCAAGGAAGTGTATAAATGAAAATCATTGAATTATAAACAACCAACATAAACATATCATACTAGTCCTTAGATATATGTGTTAGCAAAAAAATGTTAAGTACATAGCATATCAAGTACACTACAAAAGATATAAGCATGGATAAAGGCATATATAATATTATAATCTCAAACATGATAATGGAAAATGATTATAGAATGATATAACCTGGGTGTATCATGATAAAATAAGTGAATTCCCCCAATGTCCATATGACATGAGTAGAGGGAAGTCCCAACATCCAATAGTGCATAGATCATGTGCCTGGATATGCTTGTATCACACTCAAAATATGTGTGAAACATATGTGTATATAGAAAATAAATGATATGATATCAACCAACATGAAAATAACAATACAGATGCCAAAGAGCTAATAGAACATGTACATGCTGAAAATATATTTGGATTTTTGAATTTTTTTGTTGGTAATTTTTGGAAATATTTGAAATTAATTTATTCTAATAAGTCTTCAAATTCAAGAACCAAGGTGCTTCACAATAGCCTTGTTTTCCAAAACTATAAATATTACTTTATTGCCAATTTTTGTGTATTTATTGGTAAAGATCTACCATAAACTATGGGCGTCTACTTATTATCATATTGATCATGTGTGATACAAATTTATTTGTTATAATGCTGGAAAGTAAGGTATTAACATGTGGCACTGACAATTGCTTAATAATGCTGGCCAAGATTTAGAATCAAATGTGGTTGTTGATCCATTACCCGTATATCAAGGTCTATTACCTTTGATCCACATATAATGGGTAGTATAATTTACCCAAGAGATCTTGGAAAAGTTATAGAATATCATAATTTATATACATTATGTCCCATCTATTGTAATGTGGTAATACTACATGTTGTGTTCCAAGTGTTTATATCCACTTTGAGATGTTAGTAATTAACCTCAGCAATATTTTTAGTAATGGTTAAGGCTTCATTCCTTGGTCATTTTAAAAGATGACTCTCTTTTAAATAATTTGAAGTAGTAGGTCTTTTTCATTTATCGAGCACAATTTATATGTGCCCTTCACTCTTATATTTTTGAATTTGTTTTTTTAGTGGTTGATAATGATTTGTATGATGGCCAATGATCTAATGATAGTTACACTATGGTAATCCATCTTTAGAAAGTCTATTACTTGAATAATGCCTATTAGGAGGTAAAGATATCATCCTATGTTCAAGTAACATAGAAAGTATTTTATCCAGAGTATCTTGGCTTGATGTGATTTGTAAAGTCTATTATGGAGTCTTATGAGAGAACTCCACATTATTTGCATGATGTATCTACATTTGACCCTTGTAAGGTTGACTCAATGTGTGTAACCAATAAGGATGTATGGAATATCACACATTTTATTGAGGTATGTTCCTATTGGTGTGTTTATGTCATTAAGGTTATCATTGATGTCAAAGGTAGTAAAAATTCATTGATGTCCCAAAAGTGATAATGTGAAGTTACATGATAAGGATTCAGGATAGCCCAAGCATGGCCTAGTAGATTCTTGAGTTCTATATGAGGTATTGGCACTATGTTTTGATATAAAAATCTTTTGAGAAGGTGGTTTGGTATGATAATGAGTCTTAGAGTGTATCTAAAATATCAAGAAAGTCTCAAAGAGGTATGGTACTTGGTAAGTCTGATTGATAGACTAGTCCTTGGACATGGATATGGATTGTAAAGGCATGATGATGGTGATGCAAATATGTATGAACTTGAATATGTGTATTAAATTTTAAAATCATGAGAGAGAGGTGATTATTGAAAGAATGAGCAGGAGATACATAGGATCCACAGGATCAATCCAGGAGAAAGAACCCACAACAAATAACCTGCAAATAATATCAGAGAATAAAATAAATTTCTCACACCTAAAAAATAGGTGATAATCCACAAAATTCTCTATATTCTCTCATTCATTTCTCATAGATTGTAAAGTATATATAATACAAATAGTTTGTTTCAAGACAAAAAACTATTTGTAGTGATTACAAAATAGAGAAAACAAACTATTTGTTTTCTCATACTACGAACAAATATATGTTGAGAGATTCTCAACAATAAAATAAATTAACCTAGGTAAATAAAATTAACCCTAGGTAATAAATAACTTACCCTATTAACCCTAGGTAAGCTTAAATATGCATTATTCCAAAACCTTTCCTTAAGTGAAACATAGGGAGAATGACAAACAAAGATGGGTCCTGGCTACTAGGCCTGCTAAGGTACCCATGTACAAACCAATCAAAATATATGAAAAATAAAGGAAGGAAGAACTTCATGGGAAATCCCCCCCAAAGACAAATTCCTTCACCCCAAGCATCGCTCACAACTGAAGATAACAAGGAGAAGCCAAAGGTTTAGTGAAGAAGTTGGTAATCTGCTCAGCTGTAGTCACAAACTCCAAAGAAAGAACTCTATCCTGAATAAGATGTCGAATGAAGTACATGTGAATCTCAATGTGTTTTGTCCATTGATGCTCAATAGGATTGAGTGAAATAACAATCGCACTTTGGTTGTCACACCAAAGAGTAGTAAGACCCGGCTGTGTGAAGCCAAACTCTCCAAGCAAATGTCGAAGCCAAAGTGTCTCCTGACTAGATTTGACAGCACCTCGATACTCAGCCTTAGTAGAGGATAATGCAATGGCAGTCTAATTTTTGCATGCCCAAGCAACTGGACCTGAACCAAGTATGAAAGCAAATCCACAAGTGGACTTGCGAGTGTCAACATCACCAGCCCAATCAGAGTCAATGTATCCAACAAGCTGTGTAGAACTCTGTGGTGTGTAATGTATACCAAAGTGAGTGGTACCCCAAATGTAGCACAAAATATGCTTGGCTGCTTGCCAATGACTCTCATGAGGCTCATGTGAGAATTGAGAGACAAGGTTCACAGCAAATGTGATGTCAAGATGGGTATGAGTCAGGTATAAAAGACTACCTACAAGTTGCCTATACAAAGTGGAATCAACAAGAGGAGTCATACAAGTGGCAGACAACACAATACCTGACTGATATGGAGTGGGTGTAGGCTTATAATTAGCCATCCCAAATCGATGAAGAATATCTATCGCATACTTCTACTGTCTAATAGAGATGCCCTCAGAAGATTGAAAAACTTGAAGACCAAGAAAATAATGTAGAAGTCCTAGATCTATCATATCAAACCTATCTGCCAACTTGTCCTTGATGTCATGTATCAAGGAATCTGAACTGCCAGTGAGGATGAGATCATCAACATACAAAACCAAAATGACAAGCTCCTCACCTTGCTTTAAGATGCATACATTGTG
This sequence comes from Torreya grandis, assembly GCA_037957365.1. Lineage (NCBI taxonomy): Eukaryota > Viridiplantae > Streptophyta > Pinopsida > Cupressales > Taxaceae > Torreya > Torreya grandis. The sequence goes on from JARHVA010001868.1 coordinate 1,586,515, forward strand.
ATCTGACTCACAATGAATAAAACCATAACTCAAAAGAAAACTATCCATCTTCTTGTACCAAGATTTAAGAGCTTGTTTGAGGCCATAAAGAGAACGACAGAGTCTAAAAACCAATGATGAGTCTTGCACAGATCCTGGAGGCTGCTCCATGTAGATCTCCTCATGGAGATCACCATGCAAGAAAACACTCTTCACATCCATTTGAAAAACTGACCAAGAATGTGAAGCAGCAAGAGAGAGTACAAGCCGAATAGAATCCATTTTAGCTATAGGGGCAAAGGTCTCAGAGTAATCAACCTCTTCAACCTATGAAAAACCCTTAGCTACTAATCTAGCTTTGTACTTATCTACTGATCCATCTGTAGCATATTTGGTCCTATAGACCCATTTACATTTTACAAGTTTTTTTCCCTTAGGAAGAGGGACAAGATCCCAAGTATCATTCTTCATCAATGAAGAATACTCATCATACATAACAACTTCCCACTCGAGTATACCAATAGCCTTAGAAAACAACACTGGATCATTTGTACAAGCTTGTCCCAAAAGAGAAACACCAGATGTCTATGAGTGAGTGCGACAAGAATCAAATGGATCACCAACAAAAGAACCAACTGCCTATAGAGTGTTCTTTGCCCACTTGGGAAAAGGTGGTACAAAAGATGGCTATGGTGGCTAAAAAAGTACAACATCATCATCATCATCAATAATAGAAAGCAAATCCTCACTATCTTTGGTAGAAGAAGGAGGGGGAGAAGAAGATCTAGATGTACACTCCTATGGAGTGGGTAGCTCATCAACTTGAACATCCCGTCGAAACAACACATCATGTATGACAGGATCAAAAAGATGGTAGGCTTTTACATCTTCACAATAGCCAACAAAAATGAGTGGTTGCCTTTTCTTCTCCAATGCTTTACGTTTGTCATCAGGAACAAATGCCCATGCTTGACTCCCAAAGATGCAAAAATTTGAAATATCAGGCTTGATCCCAGACCAAGCTTCTTCTAGTGTCATATTTTGTACAGCTTTGTGAGGCATATGGTTTTGAATGTAGTTTGCACAATTTACAGCTTCAGCCCAATATTGTGGACCCAAATTTTTAGAGTGAATCATACAATTAGCCATCTCTTTCAATGTTTGATTCTTCCTCTCTGCTACACCATTTTGTTGAGGAGTGTGTGGTATAGTGAACTGGTGCTATATCCCATGCTCAATACAAAAATCATAGAAAGCATTACTGTCATATTCCCCCCATTGTCAGTGCGTATCTTCTTAAGAGGAAGAGATGATTGTTTTTCAACAAAAGGTTTTGAAAGCCTTAAAAGTCTCAAAAACTTCACTTTTCAACTTGAGAAAATATACCCAAGTTTTACGAGTGAAATCATCAATGAATGTGAGTGCATATTTAGCCCCTAAAAAAGGACGAGTTGGCAAAGTCATCAAATCACTATGAACCAACCCTAAGGGTGCATTTGCACGTGTGGCCTTACCAACTAGAAATGGATCCTGGTGCTGTTTACCAACTAGACAACCAGGACACACCCCATCAATACATGAGATCTTAGGAAGGCCTTTTACAAGATGTTTTGTACTCATTTGTTGCATATATCCATAACTCAAATGTCCTAATCTCTCATGCCACAATTTTCTAAGATTATTACCATGTGCTATAAGTGAAGAACCAGAAGACATAAAAGACTCAAACTTATCAAAAGTATAGAGTCTTGCAGTATGGTCTGCTGTACCTATAGCAACTATCTCACTAGGATAATTACATTCTCTTATTACAACATCATGTGAAGTAAACTCCATAGTTTTACTAGTACCAAAATTACATATTTGATATACAGAGAGAAGATTAGAAGAGATTTGGGGTACAAGCAATACATTGTTAAAACATCCATCTTGTTTATCAACAGTACCAAATCCCAAAAATTCAATATGTGAGGAGTTACCCATAACAATATGTGATGTGCGACAATCTGTAAGAGAAGAAAATAGATCCTTAGAATGTGTGAGATGGTGAGAAGCACCTGAGTCAAAAATCCACTGATCATGACATGAAGATATAACCCTGGTTGAAAGTGCTTTCCCTTTTCTTGCAGGAGAAGGAGAAGGCGATAGAGATGGAATGGAAATTTTGTGTTGTCTAACCACTGCCTCTAATGCTTCCATATTCTTAAAACATCTACTTTCATCATGATTAGGACCACCACAAAAATTACATGGACCAAATGTTTTCTTCTTTTGCTTAAAGGACTTTTTGGTCTTAGTAGATTTAGAATGATGAGGTGTTTGGGTGGTGGACTCTAGAGGGTTATTTAAAGGTGCTTGCTTTTGTTTAGACTTAGGTGAAGGTTTTACTTTAGAAGAATTAGCAACTAGAGCATGACTAGGACCAGGTAGAGCATCTAAGGCCATTACTTTTGTTTGCTCCCTAGTCAATCTTTCACAAAAAACTTCAAAGGAAGGCCATTTGAATTCATCACCTAATGTATCCATCATAGTATAAAAAGCAGAGGAAAAAACACTATATGGTCCTTTCAACTTTGATAAAATTATGAAAATGCACTCTTAATCACTTTTATCCTTGTCACCAGCTTTCAACTGTGACCTTATAAATTTGAATTTTGCCAAGAATTCATCTATTGAAGGGAAATCTGATGGAGAGAGAGTACTCAATTCTACATCTAATTGCAAAATTTTAAACTCATTAACTTTGCCAAATAGGTTTTTAAAATTTTCCCATACCTCTTTTGGTGTAGTAGCATCTGCAATGTGAAATTGAAGATTATTTGAGACGTTGAGGCAAATCTGTTAGGTGACCCTCTTTTCCAACGGAAGCACAATTGATTACTTTCTTATAAGCAATTAAACATGGAATTATACCAGAATGATTAAGTAACTAGAAACTTGAGACATCAAAGAATTTGAGAGACAATACACACTCTTGTATTAAATATTACTAGAAGAAAATACAATAAGGAAGATGCCACTTCTTCCTCCACCTCAAAGGCTTGCCACACCTCAAGACCTTCTTCCCTCTCTCTCTTGCTCAACACAACAACTCTACAACCTGAGTTATTATCCCCTCCTTGAATGCTTCAGCTGATCTCCTTGACCTTACACCTGTAGATCTCCTTGACCTTGCACTTTACTTCAATGCTTTTACTTGCTTGCTTGATTTACAATACATGCCTTATGGGTCTTTAAATAGGATCCCATGCTTACAAAAATAGAACTCTAACTACAATAATTAGACACGCAGCTCGTGACTTAAATTAGTCATTTAACATGCAAACACTCGCTTCACTTAACTGACTGTACGTCAACAACAGTTCTAAAACACACAAGCGAGCGACATCGGTCCCTACTCTGCCTGGTGCTGCCAACGTCAGATCAACTTCCTGCCATCACCGAGTTGCCTTCTACACTGCATCTGACCAACGTCGGTCATGCTATCGACGCCGATGCTTCTAGATCTTCAGCAACCTCCCTTCTTCGTGTCTGCAAACAGTTGAAGCTTTTAGCTCCACACCCTAACAATCTCCCACTTGGAGATAAACAGCTGCTACTATACCTGTACCTGTACACCATCTATTTTGTTCCCTTGGCTCTGTATCCCTCTTCAAAGTCACTCTTGAAGACCAACCACCACACAAACCTGTGATGCTATACCTGTCACTTATGCCAAAAGAATTTTGCTGCTCCCAAATTCTTCATGACATACTTCTGAACCAACTCTACCCTTAGCTCAGAAAACTCCCTGTCTATGAAACCCTGAAACAAGTAACACAATACAATAACAGGATAATGTAGCTAATATTATCCAACATGGTAAAGATAAAATACAATGGTCAAACCTCCATTGTCCTGCAGCCTACTCAAGACCATATGCCATAGCCTTCTGTCTCATGTGTCCATCCACTCTCTTCTCTAACTATGGGAATCCGTCCCTCTGTCCAGTGCTTCCTTCCAGCTGACAACTCTACCAACAAATACCTGTTTGGTTCTTTTCTAACGATTCACACTTCTCATCCATGCCAAGCTCCCACTATTTCTGGATTCTACCTGCATTGCTTCTTCCATCTTCCTAGTTCATGACCATCAATAAGCAATATAAAGAAGGTGAACAATGAATATGAGGTTCACTTACCATTTCTAACCTCCATATGGGTGTTTGAGACTCCTTGACAGCTTGCTGTCCACCCAACATCCATTCTAGTGACCGATCTCGACCATCTCCTAATTTGCTCCCGACCGATGTCAGTTCCCTGCACTGACCCTGACTGTCGATGTCGTTTCCCTGGCCGACGCTAGTGTCCCCCCTGTCGATGTCAGTTCCTGCCTAACCAATGTCAGTCTTCTCCTGCCGACTTACTGACCCTGCTGGTATGCACATGACCGATGTCGGTATCTGGCTGACCGACGTCGGTCCCAAGTGATCGACATCGGTGACTGTGTGTTCCTGTAAGTGATAAAATTTTCATCCGCAAGCTCATCTTGGATCAAACCCCTATCCATACTGCCTTGCTTAGAATTATTTAGCCCCTGTGACTGATCTATGTCCTTCATCTCCTCCATAAACACCAAGGCTTCTTTGTTCCTATCAAAAGCATCAAATTTCCTTTTCCTGCAATGAACTCTATCTATGTTTTCTAAATCTGAACACATACCTTTTGAATCAAAAACGCCCATTCCCTTCTTATTCATGTGACCAAGCCTATTAAGCCACATCTTCGAATCTACAGCTAAAGTAGATAAACTAGAAGTAGAATCAGTAATACAAGTATATAGATAAAGAGTATCTACTTTCTTACCTCTTGCTAAAACAAGTGCTCCCTTGGTAACCTTCCAAGAATCCGCTGTGAGGGTTATTGTGCACCCCTCATCACCCAACCTTCCAACAGAAATCAAACTCTGCTTCAGAACTGAGACATGCATGACCTCCTTCAACACCCATGTGTTGTCAATCTGCAATCTCAGCTGCACTTTCCCTTTGCCAACTATTTGACAAGGCGTACCATCCCCTAAATAAATCACTCCAAAGTCTCCCTGTTCATACTCATGGAACAAATCTCTGTTTGGGGATGCATGAAAAGATGAACCAGAATCTAAAATCCATGATCCTACCTGACTATCCAAAGAAAGTATGAGAGCATCCTGTACCATAATATTTGCATCCTTTGCTTCTTCAATACCTACATGTTGATTCTCTTTATCTCTCAACCAACACTCCTTCTTTGTGTGTCTTTTCTTTCCATAAAACCAGTACGGGTAACACCTCTAGACTCGGATCTCCCTCCCATCTTCAACCTTGATTTCCCTTGCTCAACCTTCTCCCTTTGCCTTCCCCTGCTTTCTGCACTTAGAGCATTACCTGATGATTCACCTGTGCTTTTCCTGCATATTTCTTCATTCAAGATCACACTCACAACATCATCAACTTTTAAGATTTTAGAAGCAGATACAAAATTACTTACTGCCATAACCAAACTATCCCAACTTTTAGGTAAAGAACATAAAATCAAGAGAGCCTTTACCTCATCATCAAAAACAATATTGACTGAAGCTAATTGGTTTACCAAACCATGGAAATCACTAAGATGAGTATGTACCGATCCACCTTCCTGCATTTGCAAAGTAAATAGCTGCTTCATAAGAAATACCTTATTAGAAGCCAAGGGCTTTTCATACAAATTTGCCAAGGACTTTATCAATTCTTTCATTGTCTTGCACTGTGATAAGTTGGAAATCACAGATGATGCAAGGCTCAACCTTATGGAACCTAGAGCCTTTCGATCAAGAACGTTCCATTCTTCATCCTTCATATCTGTGGGCTTGCATGCAACCCCACCCAACGGTAAGTACAAATCCTTCTGATACAGATAATCCTCTATTTGCATCTTCTAATGTTGATAATTCTTGCTGTTAAACTTCTCCATTCGTAGCTTACTTTCTTCTGCCATTGCTGAACTCCCACTCAATCAAAAAACCCTGTGAATAACCTGTAATCAAATAATAACCTGCTTCCTGCAAACCGTAGCTCTGATACCAACTGTTAGGTGACCCTCTTGTCTAATGGAAGCACAATTGATTACTTTCTTATAAGCAATTAAACACGGAATTATACCAGAATGATTAAGTAACTAGACACTTGAGACAACAAAGAATTTGAGAGACAATACACACTCTTGTATTAAATATTACTAGAAGAAAATACAATAAGGAAGATGCCACTTCTTCCTCCACCTCAAAGGATTGCCACACCTCAAGACCTTCTTCCCTCTCTCTTTTGCTCAACATAACAACTCTACAACCTGAGTTATTATCCCCTCCTTGAATGCTTCAGCTGATCTCCTTGACCTTACACCTGTAGATCTCCTTGACCTTGCACTTTGCTTCAATGCTTTTACTTGCTTGCTTGATTTATAATACATGCCTTATGGGTCTTTAAATAGGATCCCATGCTTACAAAAATAGAACTCTAACTACAATAATTAGACACACAGCTCGTGACTTAAATTAGTCATTTAACATGCAAACACTCACTTCACTTAACTGACTATTCGTCAACAACAGTTTTGGAACCGCCACAGGTGACCGATGTCGGTCCCTATCTGTCTGGTGCTGCCGACGTTGGCCGACTTCCTGCCGTCGCCAGTTTTCTTTTGCACTGCATCTGATCGATGTCGGTCATGCTGTCGACGTCGGTGCTTCTGGATCTTCAGCAACCTCCCTTCTTCGTGTTTGCAAACAGTTGAAGCTTTTAGCTCCACACCCTAACAAAATTAATCCAAGAGCCTCATCCTGCTTACAACCATATGCATATTTGTCTTTTTCAGTGGTGAATGCTGTAGGTGTTATTTCAAAAAAAATTCTCCATAAGCCCTTTGATTGAAGGAGTTGTTGCATTTTTGGCTTTCAAACATGGTAATTTGTAGAATTTAGGGGTTCAAACAATCGGAATTCCATTCCTGAGGAAGACGATGATGTTGACAAGAACAACCTAGACATTCATTTTTCCTCAAAATACCCCTCCTGTTATAATTTAACGTCTCCTGACAAAATTTTTTTTTTAGCCTTAGCTTATACAAAAATAAAAAAATGGATTTATGTAAAAAAAAATGTACGGGGATTTGACCCCAAGACTTCCTCCCTACACAAAATACCTCTAGCCCCTTTAGCAAAGTCAAATTTATACTTTTAAAGCTAGAGACTTGCATTTAAACCACTAAAAACTAAAAAAATTAATAAAAAATAAGCCAAAATGACTCACACATGTGAGATAATTACTGAATAATCTTTGGCTTTATTAGAAATAAACTTTTTTCCAGCAAGGCATGGTGATCAGGGAAATTTTTGAGAAATTTTGTCAACACTGGCCAAGGAAAACACCTCTCAACCAATGCAGAAAGGCTCCACTGGATCTGCCCAAAGGACTGTATGCCCTAGTCCAAATCCATCCTTCTCAGCTAGAAATCAAAGCTTGAGAAGTCTGCTAACACATAAAATTATCAGATGTTGATTTTATGCAGCATAAGGTGTTTTAAATTCTTGTTGTAACCTTCCAAAACACTGTACGGCCTGGTCCAAATTCATCCTAATTTATATGGAATGAAAGATATAATAGTTAGATTTCACGAACAGGTCTTAGATTTCCAAAAAGTCAACTGTACGATCTGCCACATCAAAAAAATGTATAGGTACTACAGTTTGCCAAAAAGAACCAGTCAGCAAGTTTTTGAAGGAAAGAGCTGTACGGCCTAGTCCAAATGAAAAAATTCAAATTGAAATGGATTCCTAACTTGATTTTCTATGCCCCTGTGAAAAAAAATCTGATTTTGGAAATCTGTACGGTCATTTAATGAGCATAAAGTACAAAATTTTCCAAAAAAAACTTGTAAATAAGAACCATAATTTGAAAGAATAACAAATATCTGTAACACATCAATAAAATAATGTTTTTGAATGTGTTAACAGATGAAAAAATTGTAGGGAAGAGGATCTTCAACTAGAACTGCAAGCTCTGATACCATGAAAGAATGAGCAGGAGATCCATAGGATCCACAGGATCCACAGGATCAATCCAGGAGAAAGAACCCACAACAAATAACCTGCAAATAATATCAGTAGATAAAATAAATTTCTCACACCTAAAAAATAGGTGATAATCCACAAAATTCTCTGTATTCTCTCATTCATTTCTCATAGATTGTAAAGTATATATAATACAAATAGTTTGTTTCACGACAACAAACTATTTGTAGTGATTACAAAATAGAGAAAACAAACTATTTGTTTTCTCATACTACGAACAAATATATTGTTGAGAGATTCTCAACAATAAAATAAATTAACCTAGGTAATAAATAACTTACCCTATTAACCCTAGGTAAGCTTAAATATGCATTATTCCAACAATTATTTAGTTACATGACTCTCAGAGTGAGCTAAGAGGTAAGTCCTTCATTGGAGATCTAGGAATAGACCTTGTCTTAAAACCTTAGAGAGTATGATGAGACTTCTTGATCAGGCTTGGTCACTTGTAAGCTTGTGTGAACAAGGTTGGTAGTGTTTTAAGCATGATATCAAGGTATATGATATATTTATGATGTTTTAATAACAATGCAATAGGTTTCCAAGTGTTTTCAAGATCCAAGCATGATTGGTAGTTTTAGGCTTAGTGTGCATAAAAGACTTAGTGTGGCCTAATAAAGGGTCAAGATGAGTTTTCAAGGTGATATATCACATTTTATAATTAAAATAGGTGTAATATGTTTATTCAATCATGTTTATGAAGTTTCAAGTCATGGATTGAAGGAGAAAGCAAGAAAACATGTTTTGAGGTCTCCTGTGCATGTAGAATGAAGAGGCGAGAGCTCGAGAAGGATATTTTGATGCTCATTGGCATGTGTAAAATTTTAATGGTGTAATGATACTTATTTGAGATATGAAAAATCATCCTAATAATTCTTTCCAAGAATTAGGAGGTGGTTTCAAGAATAGAGTTGTATGAACAAACGTTAAGAAGGTAAACTGGTCTAAAACCCTCTCAAAACCCTCATATTGACTTGATGGTGAAAATATTGTTATAATGTGCATATAATTCATATATAAAGATATTTTTATTATTTTATGTGGTATTTTATTACATCATGAATCTCTAGGTGGTAGCAGTCTGATAGGAGAGTGAGTAGAACCTACATAAAATTATTTGTTTATGAAGAATTTGATGTTACAGGCAGGGTTGACCAGGTCAAGATTACATAATAGATGGAGGTTGAAGGTAAATAATTTTTATTTATTTAAATTGTGATAGTTTAAAAATTTATATCATCTTTTTCAACTATTTTTCTCACCCAATTTGACCTATCGCTAAACTAGGAAAGAGTGAAAATAGTGAGAAAAACTAGTCAAAGTGAGAATGCATTTAGGGATTGGTTACAGAGGATTAGGAATTAATACAAATGATTTAGGTAATTTTTAAATAAATATAAATATTTTAAATTTTTATTATATTCTTTTAATTTCACTTAAAAGGTTTCAAATGGTGTTCATAAGATGGCCTATATAAGAGAAGATGTGATAGTGAAACCCAAGACAACAAGATTGGTCTTTAAGACAAATGTTACCCTTTGAGATTATGATATGGATATTTGAGTTAGATATAATTATCTCATATGATCATGTTAATTATTTTAAATATATTGGTTGTGTCCCTACAGGTGGTTTAAGTCATGTTCACCATGACTGGTTCTTAAGACAAATTGATAGTCCTGTGTATGAAAGGTGAAGTGAAGAGTATGAGACCCTATGAAAAAATTTATTACATCTAATGAAATTTAAATTTTTGTTTTATACATAAATTAATTATTATTCTTTATATAATATGGATATACAAATTTAAGGTGCTGAGATGTGAAAGCCAAAAATGGCCTATTTGGCTGTGTGAGCACTATGTAAGAGAGAGCTAGTAAATTGGTCTAAAAGACCAATAGATGACATTATAAAATATGATATATCAATTGGAGGTTTAAATATAGGTCATATAATAACTATTAATATGTATTATAAGTCATGAAAGTGTCCTTTGAATTACTAAATATGAACTTTTACATGATTGTGTTTCGGAGTAGAATGACTATTTTGTGTAGTCATCTTACAGAGGTGAGTTTGAGGCATTTTGCCAAGATTTGAAGGATATATTGCTTATTATGATGTTAAATAAGTATTTTATGTCCATATTAATTTGTTTATATTCATTATAAGTGCATATGAAATTATTAGTGATCAAATTTTGTTGACTATACTTTGGCAGTGTTTGACCATTTTGAGTGGTCATGTTGCAAGAGTTAGTTTGAGGCCCTTTGGCCTATTTGGTGATGTAAAATTGACATGGTGGTGATCATGAGGTAATTTAATATAATTTAATGTTATTTTATCATATTATTTTTTGAGAAAATTGATTTTATACTTCTATTTTGTGAGAGATTTTCAGGCACTGAGAAGACCTAATGGCGAATAGGCCTAATAACATGGTTCAAGTGGTGAATTGGACATATAGGTGGCATGGAAATAAATTAATGTCATAATGGGTATATTTAATAATTTTTAAAAGTTTTTCAATAATTTTTTAATGCTAAATGTGTTCCAAGTGATTCCAAGTGTAACGTGTGCTTAAGATAAACCTAACTGCATTAGGTCTCCTTTAGGCCTAATGGAGGTTTTGGCTCTTAAGGGGTATGACCGACCTATGGAGTGATTTTTTATTGTGTGAAATGTGTATTAAAAAATATTAAAAGGTTAATTTAATTATTTAAATATGTTTGGTCTACCAATATGGGTAAGAGCAAGTGATGTGTATAAAAACAAGGCCTAATTGGCCTATTTGAGTTAGAGAGTTGAATATTGAAGCATAGAAAAGGGATAATTAAAGGAGAATTAGTAGTTAATTGAGGAACATTAGAATAATAGATAAATAATTTTGAACATATAACATATTTTATGCAAGTGGATGACAATGTCAATTGAGCTAATGAGCCTAAAAGAGACATATTGAGCAAGTAGGCCTAGAAGGTTGTTTAAGAGGGGTAAAAGGCTAAGGAGAGTTGAATTATGATTGAAAGACCATAAATATTCATGATAAATGTGTTCCAAGTTCATGATAGAGGAGAGAGAAAGAGCTAAAAGAGAGGTCATCATCCGTTGAATGAAGAATGAGGTGTTGTGAAGGTGATCAAGCTTGTCTTGGCTGGGTTGGTGCTTAGTCAAGAAGGGATTTGGAGCTACCTTGTAGGTTATATATTATAGAAGTGTCCTTGAAGTTTCTAGGTTGGTTCCAAGTTACTTATGGGATTTTATCCTAATTTCAAGTTAGATCTTGATAAATTAATAGCTGGGTTGGTGCCTAACTAGTGAGGGGTTGGTGCTCCTTATGGGGTTGGTGCCTCACTAAATGTTGTATTATTAATTATAGGACAATATTCCAAGTGGTATGACAATGGTTTTCATCCCCCATGAGGTTTTACCACATATCTTTGGTGTTCATGTGTTGATATCTTGCTTCATGCTTCTATGACTGCTCTTCTATGCATTGCTATATCTCTATGCTAATTTGAATGGTTTAAGTATGATGAATGAAATTGAATGAATTTTTTGCACACTGATTCACCCCCCAATGGTTATTCTTCCAACACATTTACATGCTCATCTTCTATTTTTGATTTGTCCTTATCTTGATTTGGTTCTATATTGGAAGGTAAATTTAGCTTATATGTACTAAGACTTATAGGTGCCAATAGGTTATGTAAAAGATGATCAAGTGGGTCAAAATTTAGGTTTTACAATTTTTCATCTATCATAACATAAGCTAGATCATCATCAATATCCTAGTAATATGAAACATGTCCATCTTATAGCTTGATATTAACCAATAAAATAAGCTAAAATGTCTGATTTTCTTGAAGTTTTGAGATCATTGGTTCCTTGGGTAATGGTTATTTTTCTTAATGTGCATCCATGTACACCTCAATGTTTATTGATTTATTTGCATATGAAGATAAATGATACATTGTATTTGAAACACCCATTTCAAAATTTTGTATATTCTCAAGTGGATTACATTGCTTAGGTGGCACCACCATAGGGATACCCTCTGTATCATAATGTATCATTTTATAAAATTTGAAAGATTCATCATCGACAAACATTATCAATAAGGTTCCACCATGTATAAATTTTACACATCAATATAGTGTAGATGGGATGAATTCCATTGTATGTATCCAAGGTCTACCCAAAAACAAATTATAATGTAATTATTGAGACATTACTTGAAAATTAGTTGGAATAATTTTTGGTCCCAATTTCACATCTGATGTGATTTGTTTAACTGGAGGGATATGCGAATTATCAAATCCCTTGATATGCATAACTATTTTCTTAAGAAGAGTGGTGATAATACCCATGATGGTTAGGAAATTTGTGCTACAAATGTTTAGGTCCGATTCATTATCAATGAACACCCCTTTTATTACCTTGTTATGTATAGTTACTTGTATGAATAAAGGCAAATCTTGGTCAATTATATCCTTGGATGGTAAATCTGTTGGATCAAAAGGTAATTATTTTTTCATTGTTTTTGAGGTTTTTCATAATATTCACAAAGTAAGATGATTCAATATTAATTTAAACTTGGATATCACATAATGATTCATATAGGATATCTTTATAGATAGTGGATTATTTTATAATTTTGAGGATTGAGATATTAGCATGAATGTTACTCAATTTCTCAATAAGGTCAAATACCTTAGATTTAATTACAAGTTTTGGCTTCAGAAGCACCTATTGTATATTAAAAAGTGGTATATTAGTTTGGACACATTTTCATTTTAATGTAATGATAACATGGATTGCATAATCTATTATAGGCCTTGGGTGAATAATGGGTGCGGGATGGTGGTTATCACTTGAATAAGATCTAGGTGGAACAAATGATTGAAAGCATGAATATTGGTATCTAGATATCGACTCTATAGTATTATAAAAAAAATGATGAAGAGAGATTAAGTGTCACTTTAATTTTAAACCCCTCTTATTACATTGATGAATGCGTCTATTTAGTTCAATGATAGGTCTAATTTAGAAATTATAATAACAAACCATAACTATGATCATGAATTAGAGCCCAAAATGGGCTATAGATGCATCCATATTACACATATTCGTAACAAATTGAAATATGATTTTTAACTTATGAATCTTGTTAAATAAGAAGTCATAAATAGAGAATTAAAAAAACCTAGATCAATATCTAGGGTTTGAGGACCAAAGGTTGGGTTCACCAAATGTTTAACCTTAAATTGGGATGAATAAATATAGTATAAAGTTAATAATATAGAAATGATTAAGCACAAGGATGAAAATATATATATATATAATAGGCTAATTAATAACAAACTCAAATAAACAATATTCTGAATTTAAATGTTGATATATGTTAACATAGAAAGTACAACTATTGATTGATACTAAAATAAATAAAAAAAAGAGTACTTAGCTAGTTTACTATGCAAATGCAGATATAATATGGAATAGCATGGAATTAGATTATATTGATATTTTGAATCAATCATCAAATTCTATAAATTTGCATTCTATGGCCTCAGATACTTACATCATATCTAGACAATTGAACTGATGCCCTTGTCTAGCCTAGATTCAGGTGTCTAGCATAGAATATTGAATGGATTTGGATGCAACTACCTAAAAACTTATAGGTTTTTTTTACCTTTACTATGGTGTGTTCAAATATCTCACACAAGTTGTCACTCCTTGTTAAGTGATCAAACCCCAGTTCTTCATCTTCATAGTGACTGTGGGAAAATTGGGTTAGTGGTCTCATAGTGTCGATCTACTTGTCAGGATCTTGCTCTACCAATTAGAGCACATATGATTACTTCTCATATTAGAAACTAAACACGGAATTTAACTATAAATATAAAGTAACTAGAAATATGAAACAACATAAGAATTGAGAGACAATACACAATTGTATTAATAATCACTCAGAAGAATATACAATAAGGAAGATGCCACTTCTTCCTCCACCTCAAAGGTTCGCCACTCCTCAAGACCTTCTTCCCTATCTCTCTTGGTCACAACAATCAATTCCAGTATAGAATTGATGTTCACCTTACCAACCAATCAGTAACATGCTGCTAGTTCACCAAGTACACCACTGTACTTCAAGTAGATCCCCTGCTCTCTGCTGCTACCTGCAAATAACTAGATCATACTCACCATGTAGATGTCTTTCTACACACCTGAAGAACCCTTGTCCTTGCCTCACCAAGTCCTTATGATTCTTCAACTAGTACCTCGGTGGATCTTCTCCAAGAACTTGCACACCTGTAACTCTCTCTGATCATACACTCTCAGTACCCCTATTTGGTAACTAGGAGGAACTACACTAGCTCTCTCTCCAAGCCCAATGGCTTTCTAGCACACGTTTACAATACAGCCCATGATTCCATATATAGATCTCATGCTTACAAAAATTATACTAACCTAATTACAATAATTAGACTCGCAACTCAAGACTATGACTAGCCCTCAACATGCAAACGACCAGTCCAAAAATAGACTCTCTGGGATCAACATGCGAACTGCCTATTCTCGCACAGGCTGTCGACGTCGGCTCCTCCATGACCGATGTCAGTCGACTGGTGACCGACACCGGTTGCTTCCTCTTGCTATCTGACCGACGTCGGTTGATCAGACCGATGCCGTTTTTCCTGCAACTGATTCTGCAACTCCCCGCAACTCTGCATCCTCTGTGACTTCTCCTGTTTGCATCCTGGTGAAGCTTTTAGCTCCACAACATAACACTACTCCCAAAGTACCATTTGTTAATGGGTAATATCTACATATATACTACTCTAAAGATGGTCTCAGACTAATTAATTTATCTTGTAATGTGTTGGCTTATGTGTGCACAAGGGTGTAATATGTGGAAAGCAAGTACATACAATGACCTAGTTTGTAACTTGGTAGATAGGACTCATGGGATGATTATTTAGTAATTTAGAACTATATATGGGCTATCCCTATGACTTATGTTGAAATAATAAATAATAAGGAATATTTTATTACTTGAGTGCTTGATTGAATGCTTTTGGTAAGTTTCCTTGTGAGAGGTGTGAATTTACTAGGTGAGGTATGGGTGAGGATTACTCATGCATATATACCAATCCTTTCATAAAATATATAATATTAAAGCACTCATGATAACCATAAAGACATGTTACAATTACAAAATTCATGAATTTAAGGAAATTGACTCTTAGTTTGGAACATGACACTTGTAATGATATAAGCATCTGGATGGAACACACGTGTCTAGGAATCTGAAAAATAGATACAGGTCCAAAACTTGTAGAGGATAATAATAAGTAGGTTTATAATATTTTGAGTAGCATAAAAGGCCTAGTCATCATAATAACATATGATCAGACGAAGAGATAAGCAATAGGCACAAGAAATAGTGTATGCGAGCCTTTTGGCAATGAGAAGGTATAGGAATTTAAGGGTACAACCATGAGAAACAATTACCACGTATACATTAATGAGGTGATATATAATTTAGATTTAGTATCTAAATTAAGATAATCCCACATTAGCAATAATTATGAGAAAAGGGTGATTTATTAGGCACTACATTCACCAAAATCTTTGACAATGGAGAAAGAGGCTATAGGGTGAGAATCCTGAAGTGATGAAATTAAATTCACCATTCTGACCCCTTAATAATAAATGATTATAGTGGTTGTGTGATAAAGTGAGTTCCTTACCTTGTGAATATTACTAAAAATACTTGAAAAAAAGTCATTTGGTATTACTACTCATGGAGGTCATTTACATAAATGATTAAAACATGCATTAGTAAAAATCCCACTAAAATTAATATCATATCCAAACACAACTTTCTAATTGTCATGCTATGTTATTCCTCTTAAAGGAAGGATCTTATTTTGCCAAAGGTATAATGATTTATGTATTAACCAAGAAAATTGAATCTCATCCAAATTCAAAACTTAATTTCAAACCTAGGATTATTGAAGATCTAATAATCTAATACCATCATTATCCCAATAATTATTCAAATCTAGTATAAGTTTCGTCATCCCAAAATCAATAATCAATTTTAACGATCATTCATCAACCTAAAACATGATACAATAGTTGGTCCAAGAAATAACATTCTCTAGCTAAGTTTAACAATATCCATCATTGAATTCCAACTCTCAAGATTAACTTAACATTCCCATATTTAATGTATAGTAATATTCCACCTATACCCCATATGTTGGTCATAAATAAAAGGCTAGGATTAAAACATATTTAAGAAAATTATCAATCCATGTAGGGTGTACGAGTAATAACACATCACATAAATGTCCCATACCACTTATGAAATTTATTATCATATGATATTAGGTAAGGATTTATGTCAAAATAGATGGAAAATGATCTCTCACAACTGAAGTGTCAAACCCAATCTCAACAACCACATATTGAATCATCTAAAATTAATAATTCATAGCCTTAATATTTTTCATAGGATTTAATATATCTAAGAGAAGGGGCGTTTTAGATAATATGACCAAGATAAAATCCTTAATTTGACTCTTTATTAGATTCACATGCAAACAACCTATTCGAAGTATGGTGGTGGAATATGTTTGTTATTCACTTAAAAAGTTACATATTTTTTCCACACAATTAGGACCAAAAGTAAGTTGATTTCTATACTACTCAAAAGATGCATCCAATATGACTAAACAAGTTAAGATGGGCTTTCACGTTACTAGAATATTTTAATCAAACTAGAAGAGATACATGGAATAAAAACACTAGTATGGTTCAACTTCTAAGGTATGTTAATTTGTCACCATTTTGTTAATTAAAAATTTGATTTCAATGAAGGAAGAATATTCTTAGGTTTCCCATGGTCTACCATTAATGGTCATAATTGGATTAAGTTTAACAACCTTAAGAGCTATGTTGCATGACATACTTCTTCATTCATTTACATTTTTTTATATATTCATATGTATCATGTTTGATTTATATTCCATTATTAGTATCACATTTAATTATTCATTTATCACACTAATTCATAAAAATTTCCATGCCATATTATCAACATTTACAAGGTTACTATATTCTTCCTTATATACTATTAATGTTTTATTTATATAGCCATTACCCATAATAGATCAACAAAGTACCAATTATTGACCAATTTTGACCCCCAAGTCAAAGTAGTCCCCCTATATTTGAAAAATTGACCTTGTCATAGGCTTTATAGTCTTTCAATGCCTTGAGATGTCCTTCAAGTGGCCATTTTACCCTTATTATCATTATTTAAGGTTTATTTAAAAAATTCAAGGTAAATGTCATTTGAAAACCTAGTGTTATTCTAGACATTTATGGCCCTGGTAAAGAAGGTTCAAGTGGTTTAAGTGATAAAGGGTCATATTGGTCATGTAATGTGATGTTAAAGTCCTAACACTCCCTAAAAGGTGAAAAAGTCAGACTGATAACATACATCTCACTACTTATGTGTTTTAGTGCCTTTTTATGACATTCAAAAGGAGGTTTTTGGATGAAATGGAATGTTGGAAGAAAAATAAGATGTTTGAAATATCATTCCAAGTATGTATGTTCATGCACTAGCTATAAGAGCACTTGGCATCGATCTTCCATCAATCTACAAGGTAAATGTGGCAGTTCCAAGCCAAAATCAAGTGTTTTCACCAAGTCCATATAGGTGTACCCAAAGGAAATTTATTACGATGTTATAATGTCTATATATATCCCCCAAGTACAAATCCATGATTTATAGGAGTTTTAGATCCACAATATTGTAAAAGCCTATCCTATTCTCCAATCGTTATCCTTGGAAAGCTTGTACAACACTTCAAGTTTTCATTTAGTACAAGTAGGAGATAGAAGATCAGGATCTAAAATTTTGGGGAAAGGAAGGGGTTCACTTTAATATTTAATCCATGTAATTTTTATGTAAATCCATCTCCTATGCTTTATTAACAATGGATAACAATCTAGTTGCTCTCATGAGCTTATTCATCTATGTAGGGTTTGAAGATTGTAAT
The DNA here is from genome assembly GCA_037957365.1 of Torreya grandis. Taxonomy (NCBI): domain Eukaryota; kingdom Viridiplantae; phylum Streptophyta; class Pinopsida; order Cupressales; family Taxaceae; genus Torreya; species Torreya grandis. Next base: position 1,604,700 of record JARHVA010001868.1, read on the forward strand.
AGTTTTGGCCTATTTTGGGAGTTTTTTTGCAACTTGATTCTAGTTACATCTTCATAAGGATCACATATACTATATAAATCATTAAAACCCATATATCACACGTGTAGTAGTGTCAAAAGTAAGCAAACTCCAAGTTTTCTTCCATTTATAGAGCACGGGTTAAATTTCTCAAGTTGGAGGGTCTTTTAGTGCCCATAGTGGAAAAGGTTAATGATGTTAAAAGTAGTGGATTGGTACCTTAACATATATCATGTATTTTATACCTCAAAAAGCCATAAATTAATTCATAACCAAGCAAAACAACCTCCATAAGATCTCCATGAAGGCGAATCTATAATTTCACTTGCACTAGTCATCATGAATTGAGGTTTATTGTGTTGAAGGGCTTGAGTTCCTCAAAGAAGATAGATTATGTCAAACTTATGGAAGATATATTAAAATATACACCAAAAAATTCCAATAATGATAAACCTATGAGATAAATTCAAGAAGACTCCTCACCTGATCAGGAACTCAGTCAAGTCTCCCAAAGCAATTAGATAAAAACATTGTTGTTTGGCATTTTTTAAGGACCTCTAATGCATGATTTCAGGGTAATAATGGTTTTATGTTTGAATACCTTATAATTATGGCCTCAATTCATCCTCATATAACTCACTTCCCTATTTACCTAGCCAACCTTAGTCCTAGAGAGAGAGTCATGCCTAAAATTAGACATCTACAAACCTATGTGGGTAAACAAAGTTGAGAATTAGGTTGTGATTGATTAGAATGGACACTTAAGTGTTGAATAATGAATAATTCATGAATTTTTATTAAGGATAAGAGTTAATTAATATTAAACTCACTCTAAGAGAAGATAATTTGTAGTTAATAAAACCATATATGCTTGAAAGCCAAATCAAGCCTGAAGCAGTCATGGAATTTGAATAAGAGGTCTGAGGAGATAATTGGCTTGTTTTAAGAGCCCAAATTAAAGTTCATATAATAAAAAGTGGTAAAAATATAAACCAACCCAAATAGAGCATGAAAATCATGGAGGAACATATCCATTCAAGGTTGCTGAATCAAGTCATAAGCATTATAAATTCCTTCATTCAGAGGAGTTAAGGTAGTTTTATATTGTTTAAGGTAATTGGCCTATTTCTTGTTCTCATTACTATTCAAAGATATTATGGCTAGTTGAGGTTTCTCCAAGAAAATTTTGGATCATGGAAGGCAAATGAGAAGTCTTAGGACCACATTTATCTTTTTCACCTACCATTCATCTCTATTCAGTCCGTACACATGGTCTAATGACCACCTACAATAGTCACCATGAAAAATACTTCAAAAGATGTTATGTGGAGTGAAGATGAGAAAATAGTGGAAGTGTGAATGAATATTAATGTAAAATTTGGTTATAAAGTGTGATGTCATATTATTTCTCAAGATCTTCACCTCATATTCTCCAATATAAGAGTCTCAATCTGTACAACAGTGTCTACAACTCCTTGGTGACTGAGTTTTTGAGAGGAAGGTTGGGTTTTTGGTCTTAAGTGAGAAGATGAAAATGAATAGTATCAAAATGTATAGTTATATATTCAAGGTGGAGTCATCACAAATCCATTTAATACCTTTACTTCAACCATTTCCCATACAAGACTTGATACACACCTACAACCACCTTAATTGGCCTAGGCTTGGCATATGAAGAAAGTTGAGTAGAAGTTATGGTTGATAGGACTGTGAAGTTTGTTATAGAAATATCATGGTATGATTAATGATCAAAGAGGATTAGGACACATAAATGGGAAACCTTAACTCTCTTAAGAAGGCCTAACATAAAATACGCACCTACATCCACCTTATCTAGCTAACTTAAGGAAAGGTAATGAGGACCATCATTCAAGATGGTTAGTGTGTGGGATATTATTTGTAATTTAATTTATAATTAAATATGGTTTTATAATGTATATATAACCTAGATGGAGCCTACCTCTCCCACAAATCCGACACACACTTACAATAATATCATATGAACACTTAGAGTTAGCCTATGAGGATAAACCAAGACAAATTTCAAGAGGCAGAGTTGGAGATCATTGTGTGCATGAGAGGAAAGAGTGAAGAGTAAAAGGGAAAAAATGAAGGATGTAAGCTATGAATAAGTATAAATGGATCAATTCTAGGTCTAAAATTCACATTCACTTGTTAATGGTTGAAACTCAGTCTAAAGTAACATCTATAGTTGGGTCTCTCTTTATCATTGACTGTGACACAAGTATGATGAACTCAAATGACCTAAGTAAAAAATGATGAAAATGGGTACCTATGGTTGATATCACTTCTAATGTACCATGATAATATGATGAAACTAGGTCTAGTACTCCACTATCCAGGCCCTTCTTTTGAACTACTACCTATAGCCATTCAATTTGGCTTACTTGGAACTATTATTATGAGAAGTCACTATTTGAGGAAATTGGTGGAAAGGGTGAACTCATAGGGACCTTATAAAGGTAATTTTTCTCCCAAAATGTCTAGGATACTCACATGGAAGAAGACTTATCCCCACCCACCTAGCTAAGAATGCAAGGAGAGCCTACAGGCTAAGTCAACTAAGTAAACTTGAGGATGGTAGTGCATAATGGTTTTAATGGATCATAGGTCAAAGAAAAAAAATGAATTAGTAAATGAGTTCCATCCCTCATTGGATATTAGACCATCAAAGAAAATAGAATGAGTTATTTCTTAATTAAGATCCCACTCTCAATCAAGTCACAAATAAGGAGAAGGCATAGGGTTTCAAGGTACAAAATGCTCCACTCAAGAATTTATAGAATTTGGATGAGTATAAGACATTAATATAAGGTAATGAATAGTGTGGAAGTCCTGAGTAGTTCCATTCAAAGTCATAACCACATCCATTCAATCCATTTTGATTAGAAACTCAATTAAAAGGCCTTAAGTGAACACACACATGCATGTGGAGAACCAAGAAAATGATGGACAAATGGTAGATTAAAGGTGAGACCTAGGAAAATATAATGGAGATTTACCAAGACCATTCAATGGGTTTTGGACTTGGAGAACTTCAAGAAAGCACGTTGGTAGCCTCTAGGGTTAGATCAGGTCCTTAATACCCAAACCCTACATAAGAACACAAGAGTAAATGAGATGATTATAGGGGTTAATCAAGACATGGAGCCACATAAGGTTATTAATAAGGATGGAGGTTAGATAGGAGTTTTATGATGGTTTTTGGTCTATCAAGTTACCCATAATGGCCTCAAACTCATCAGACCCAACCTAAGCCTTCTGAGCCTAGAATCCATTCTTAAGGCTTAGAAACCCCACATGATATTAAGGCCTGATCATAAATTGAAAAAATAATATTTATGGCCATGAAGGATGTGGGGGTGGTGGTTTTATAGTTCCTAAATATTTAGTTTCAAGTAGAGGAAAATATAAAAAATGATCATTTTCGCCTCTCAAGCCAACCTAAGCTCACATTCATACATAACATGTTTGAGTCATCACTTTGGATGATCATCTATTTCACCTCAAATGGATCAAATGGATCCTAAGAAAATGCTTATAGGATATTTTATGTACCCATATATACGTTAAATTCATGGAATATTTAGTCAGAATAAGGGGCACACCTTTATGATCAAAGGTTAATAAGGTTAACCTATTCAAACTGCATGCAAAAAAAGACAAGCTCACTTCTCTACATCCACATCTTAGTCCACTCTTCTAATATAAAATCAATCATATAAAGAAATTTGGAATGGTCCATGTCGCTAAAATATATGGTAGGAGTTTTTGGTTTAGGGGTCTGTACTCTATGAATCATTGCTAAGAGTACTAGATACCTAAAACCTCCCTAAAACCCTAGTACAAACTTGATGGAAAAATTCAATAAATATTTGCATCTAAAATAACTAGCCTATATAACATTTATATCAAGTAGCACACTTATGGGATATTCCATCCATGGTAGTGAGTTGTATTGACATTGTATGGACGTGTCAAAAATCTATACTTTTATAAAATTTTATGTATAAAAGAGGGTTAAAAACCATTAAATGAGATTACAATTATTTGAGGGGGAATTTTAACACTTATTACACCTTATAAAATCATAAAATGTCAAAATATATTCCTGGAAACACTTCTACCACTCACTTCAAAGGAGCTAGTTTGCAGACTTGGATGACAAAATGACCTAGTCAACTACCATAACAAAATGTAGGTGTCCTTGATAAAATAGGGATTATGCCATGGTATAAGGTGTTGTTTTATATATTAGTATCATTTTATCATAGGCTTATAATGTTTTAACATGTATTTCATGGCTACTCAACATCAACAATTAGGTCTATAGGCCTAATTGGCCTATTTGACCTATTTAGTCAACAAGAGAGCTCAAGTTTGGCATAAAGGGGATAATGAAAAGAGTTAATTTAGGTTATAATTCCATTTAAATAATGATTTTAATGGGAAAAATTCACTTTCAAGGCCATTTTTTATAATTGGAGATAGTTTCATCATCAAGTCAACATGTGCATTAAAAGAGATGATGTTTAATGCCTCTTGAGAAGCCTAATCATACCCATGTACACCATTTAATTGATATTAGGAGAAGTGATGGAACATTTTAAACATAATAAAACCTTTGGTAAGGATAAATGAAGCTAATTCAACCCTCATCACCTCATTTTTAATGCCAAAAGGAGCCATTAAGAAGACAAATGCATGGGAGAGTTGAAGAAGGTTAATGTAATTACAAGATTAAGTGGACCTTGGTCATTCATGAACCATTTGTCTCACTTCCATGTCATTATCCCCTTATTCTCTTCCCATGTCCTCTATATATTAAAGGCTTTTGGTCTTGTATTATATCCCTTAGGCTGGTGTGAGGAATCTCTGCCAAGCTTTGTACTTGTAGACCTCTTGGATTGATGAATAGATCAATTGCAACTTCTTCATTATTAGTAATTATTTTTTCATACTTGTTTTGATATGCAATAGTGGTGTAATATTTCCTTTTATAGGTCCAAATTGCACCTACGTGCTAATAAACTTTCCTTGCAGGTCATCTAGTGTGTCATGGTGTTGATGGCTCAAGCTTAAAGTGGATATTTGATTTAAAGTGCCTTAACCCAAGTCTTATTCTCATTACCCTCTTATTCTAGTCACTCAAACTAACCTCTAGGTTAAACATTGTTACTTGAAAGTCATTGAAGGTAGTGTGTTAGCTCTATGCATTGTCCATTAGTGTGCTAAAGAGTACAATTTGAGTGGATAAGTGAGTATATTGGTGCATCACCATTTTTAAGTAGGTTTCATTCATGCAATGTCTCTTCCCTTTTCATCCCAATAGATTAAGCCTTATAGAGACAAGTGAGCAAATCAGGGAAGCTAGCCCCATAAAATCTAGAGGTTTGGCATAATCAATAGGTAATCCATAACCTATTGGTCACTTCCATGTTAGCCTAGGTTTGAGGTGGATGTGAACAATCCTTTCCTTAACAAGGGTGCAACCTAGACACCTACAAATTTTGGCACACATGGTGGGACAAGATTCAAGTGCTTGAAGCATGCCTTGATAGCCTTGGAGGATATTTGGGAGCTAAAGACATTCAGTATTAGCCTCTACATTCATCTTAGAAGACTTTAAGCACCAAATTGGCAAGTTTGCAGTCAAAAAGTCACAACAAAGTTTAGGGAAATCCATCACTTCAAGGGTAAGAAAAGTCATTAAATAGTTGTTCTTAATAATTCATTGATTTACATGTGCTCAATAATGCACTATGGATCTGTGTAGGATAAAATTTTGTCATATAATTCTTTATGGATAGAAATATGAGCCTTTCCAACTCCATCATGATCTTTCCCAACCATATTCTAACCCCTATCAGTCACGTATTTACCCTTGTCAATCCTATGATGAGTCTCCCTATTGTTAAGACTACCAACCCTAATATGAGCCTTATCGACTTCTTTAGTAGCCTAATTTCCAATTTGATCAGTTATGGTAGCACCATTATATCCTTGACCATCCCACTTATGCCCCAATATAGTCCATATCAGGTCTTAAATAGACCCTAGTGGACTATGAGAGTCATATGTTAAACATTGATACATTAAAGGGGTATGGGCAGGAGATTCCCAAGCATGTGATTGAGGGTGTTCAAAATTCATTTTAGCAAGCCAAATAAGAGTGGATATCCTTTATTATTAAAGGTAATTCAAGGGGAAATAATGATATGTTGAACATAGAGGGTTTAATTTCCAAAGTTGGAGATAGGTTGATAGTGTATGAAGGGTAACAAGTTCACCAACACCAACAATCTGTCACCTCCTTCACCTCATGTTAATCTCATGCTGAGCTCCACATAACCCCTCAAAATCTCCCATAAATTAAGTATCAAATTCCTCATAGTTCCTCCCAATTCCTCTCAACCTTTCCATCATGGAAATCTATCCAAAGGAGAGTACAAGAAGGAAAAGTGTGCATCAAAAGAACTAGTCATCATGATCAATCAAGGCTTGATTTTGAAGCCTACATTGCCAAGAAAATTGAGGTTATAAAACAATATCTACATTAGTCCATATAAACTAAAAAATCAACACCATATTAGCTAAGAACATCTCCTTTCATACCCCAAATTGTAGTACACTTAACACACGAAACTCCTAAGACTAAGTTTACATCTTGGAACCAAGTGTTGCAGTCAAAGAAGAGAGAAGGGCAGTCAAAAAAGCATGAGACCATTCAGTCCCTACCCCTCCCTCCTCAAGAGTCTAAAACATTTCCCTCATGGAAATACATCCAAATCAATATGTAAAATAAGGAAGAGAGCATGGTTATTTAAAACAAATAGCTAAATGAAGAAAATGTGGCATACATGTCATCCCTCTTGAGGTCACTCCAAGAATATCCTATGCCACTCCTTGAAGAAGTAAGTAATGAAAATCAACTTGAAAAGGCTGATGATGATAATTTAATTGAGCTTGAAGAAGAGTTTGCCATTGGGACACCTCTTGGTGAAGAGAGGTACAAGTCAGTCTTCAAGGATGCCAAGGAAGATAAGTTTCAAGAGCAACAAGAATAATAAGACAACCTTAAAGAAGTTTCATATGGTCAAGGGGATGAGAAAACTTCCAATGATCTACTAGAAATGATAAACGATTGTTTAGAGTTGCATGAGCATGGTTAATGAGATAAATTTCAAGACTTGTTTGAGATCATAGGCTCAAGTTATCTTATTCTAGAGGCCTACCATGACTTAGTTTCAATTGAAAAAGATGAGTTTACTAAGCAAGGGGAAGGCAAATCCATAAACATGCCATCTCAAGAGGCTGATCCATTAGAAGATGATTTATTTGAGGTCCTTAAATAGGGTTACTAACCTCTTATTATAGTTTCAATTATCCCTTTCCCTAATGAGCAATATGTGAAGATTGAAAAGCATAAGAGGGACTTGGTCTATTTGTAGCAGGCAGTCATCCATTTGAAGGTCTTCAAGATGCCAAAATGATGAGTCTATAACTAGAAGAAGAGTTGTTTGAGCCAAGAAGGAAGCTTAAATATGAAATTGTAGTAGTATTTGAGGTCCTTAAACATGATCTTAACTATATGCTTCAAGATGAAAGCCTAATGGTACTTGATCTTGTGGAGCTAGGAGATAACTAGCATGATGAAGTCCCAATTACACTAGATTTCTTTAAGAGGTCAAAAATAATTAAGAGTAGCATGAGGTAAACTTTGATACTCCAAGTGAGTATGTGTTCATAGGCCATCTATTTACAGCTAATATGACACTTGAGAGCATCATAAGGGAGTTAGTTAACAAGAAGACCACTATGTGAAGTTTCCCATTCATAGATCTACTTGATTTACATAATTATCTATCTTATGGGAGGAGAATCCCAAGAAGTTTCCCCCTTGATCTTGTAGGGAGAACATCCATTGAGGTTAGTTGTATATACTAGTTGCTTGGGTTATTTGTCTTGCTTCCAATAAGTTTTGGTGTACAAGTGTGGTGTGGTGTGTTGATTTTCTTACTTTGTGTGGCATGTTCCATTTATCTTATGTGTTGATAATTTTATTCATTTGTCCTTGCTATTCAAAGTGTCTTTCAGTTCAATCCATATTCTCTTATCAATTAAGAGTCAAGTACAAGTGAGTCTTTACTTAAGGAGTGAGATTTTGGTTTCCCTTGACCAACAAGATGGTCACCCCTATATTAGAAAACTTGACCTTATCATAGGATTTATAGTCTTTTAATGCCTTGATATTTCCTCCAAGTGGCCATTTTACCCTTATTAGTATTATTTATGGATCATTTGAAAAATTTAAGGTACATATCATGTGAAACCTAGTGTTATTCTAGACATTTATGGCCCCAATCAAACAGGTTTAAGTGGTTTAAGTGATATAAAGGGTCATATTGGTCATGTCATGTGATGTTAAAGTTATATTACCACTATTATAGTCTGTACCACTCCATTAAAGGTGAAAAAGTTAGACTTATAATGTACATCTCACTACTTATGTGTTTTAGTGCCTTTTTATGACATTCAAAAGGAGGTTTTTGCATGAAATGGACTATTGGAATGAAAATAAGATGTTTTAAATACCATTATGAATTTGTACATGCATGCACTAGCTATATGATAACTTATAATCCATCTTCTATCAATATCTAAGGTAAATGTGGTAGTTTTAGGCCAAAATCAGGCATTTTCACCAAGTCCATATAGGTGTACCAGAAGGAGATTTATTCCAGATACTATCATGGATGTATATATACCCACCAAGTATAAATATAATATTTAGAGGAGTTACGCACCCCCAATATTTCAAAAACCTATCCTATTCTCCCATCACTCTCCTTGGCAAGCTTGTCCAACACTTTAGATTTTCATTCAATATGGATAGGAGAGAGAAGATCAGGTTCTAAAATTTTGGGGAAAGGAAGGGGGTCCATTTATTATCTCATCCATGAAATTTTTATAAAAATCCATCTCCTGTGATTTATGAACAATGGATAACAATTTGGTCAGTCTCACGAGCTTATCCATCTATGCAAAGTTTGAAGATTATAATGGTTTTGGCCCATTTTGGGAGTCTTTCTTAAATTTGATTCTGGTTGTATATTAATAAGGACCCCATATAATATCTCCATCACCCACACCCATGGATCACATGTGTGGGAGTGTCAAAATCAAGTAAACTCCAAGTTTTCTTCCATTTGTAGAGCATGGGCTAAATTTCTCAATTTGAAAGGTCTTTTTGATGCACATAGTGGATTATTAACTTAACATATTTCATGTCTTATCTACCTCCCAAATCCATCCGGAAAGTCATCACCAAGCACAACAACCTCCACAAGCTCTCCATGAAGGTAAATATGTAATTTTGCTTATACTAGTCATCATAAATTGAGGTTTATTATGTTGAAGGGCCTGAATGCCTCCAAGAAGATATATTATGGCCACCTTATACAAGATACCTTCAAGTATACACCAAACAAGTCCAAGTATGAGAAACCTAGGAGATAAAGTCAAGAAGACTCCTCACCTGATCAGGAACTTAGTCAAGTATCCCAAAGCAATTAGACATAAGCATTATCCTTTGGCATTTTTTAAGGACCTATAATGCATGGTTTTAGGTAAATAATGGTTTTATGTTTTAATAACCCACCACTATGGCCTAAAGTGATCCTCATAAAACTCACTTCCCCATGCACTTAGCCAAACTTAGTCCTAGAGAGAGAGCCATGCCTCAAATTGGACATCTACAAACCTATGTGGGCAGACAGAGGAGAGAATGAGGTTATGATTGATTAGAATGGACATTGTAAGTGTTGAATCATGAATAATTAATGAGGTTTTATGAGGATTATAATTCATTAATACTAAACTTGCTCTAAGAGAAGATAATTTGCAGTCAAGAAAATCATATATGCTTGAAAGCCAAATCAAGCTTGAAGGAGTCATGGAATTTATATAAGAGGTATGAGGAGATAATTGGCTTATTTTAATATCCCAAATTAAAGTTCGTATAACAAAAAGTGATAAAAATATCAACTAACCCAAAGAGAGCATGGAAATCATGGAGGAACATATCCATTGAAGGTTGCTAAATTAAGTCATAAGCATTATAAATTCCTTCATTCATAGGAGTTAAGGTAGTTTTGTATTGTTTAAGGTAATGGGCCTATTTCTTGTTCTCATTACTATTCAAATATCTTATGGCTACTTGATGTTTCTCCAAGCAAAGTTTGGATCATTTAATGTCAATGAGAAGTTTTAGGACCACATTTATCTTTTGCACCTACCATTAATCTATCCTCAGTCTGTACATAGGGTCTAATGACCACCTACAATAGTCACCATGAAAAATACTTCAAAGGATGTTATGTTGAGTGAAGATGAGAAAATAGTAGAAGTGTGAATGAATATTAATGCAAAATTTGGATATCAAGTGTTATGTCATATGATTTTTCAAGCTCTTCGCCTCATATTCACCAACATAAGAGTCTCAGTCCATATAACAAGGTATACAACTCCTTGGTGACTGAGTTTTGAGAGGAAGGTTAGGTTTTTGGTCTTAAGTGAGAAGAGAAAGTTAATAGTATCAAAATGGATAGTTGATATCTTTAAGGTGTAGTTATCACAAATCCACTTCATACTTCCACTTCAACCACTATATAATATAAGACTTGATACGCACCTACAACCACCTTAATTGGCCAAGGCAAGAGAATAGTGAATATTATCAAAATGGATAGTGAGATATTCAAGGTGGAGTCATAAAAAATCCATTTCATGCCTCCACTTCAACCACTATCCAATACAAGACTTTATACACACCTATAACCACCTTAATTGGCCTAGGCTTGGTATATGAATAAAGTTGAGTAGAAGTTAGGGTTGATATGACTGTGAGGTTTCTTATAGAAAGTTCATGATATGAGTAATGCTCAAATAAGCTCGACACATAAATTGGAAACCTTAACTCTCTCAAGAAGGCCTAACATAAAACATGCACCTACAACCACCCTGTCTGTCTAACTTAAGGAAAGGTAATGAGGATCATTTTTAAAGATGATTAGTGAGTGGGATAAGATTTGTAATGAATTTATCAGTAAGGATGGTTCTAGAATGTCCAAAATACCTACATGGATCCTACCTATCCAAAAACTCTAATGCACACCTATAATAGTACCACATGATCACCTACAGTCAGCCTATGAGGACAAACCAAGATAAATTATAAGAGGTAGATTTGGAGATCACTATGTGCATTAGAGGCAAGAGTGAAGAGTAAAAGACCCTTCATGAAGGATGCTAAGCCATGAATAAGTATAAATAGATATATTCTAGGTCTAAAACTCACCTTCACTTATCAATAATTGAAATTTAGTCTAAAGGAGCATTTACTATTGGGTCACTCTTTGTCATTGACTGTGACAAAAGTATGATGAACTCAAATGACCTAAGTCAAAAATGATGAAAAGGGGTACCTATTGACCATATTTTGTCTATATACCAAAAATATGCCTACTACAAGAGTCCAAAATCCAAGCAGGACCTGATTGAAGAGTGATCCAATGTCACGAGGAGCAGACAAACCTCAAGTGGAGATCATATAGCTTTTGCAAATCTTTTGAAACACTTTAGGTAGGATTAAAGTGTGATCTAATTGATCTTCAAGGGACATGTCTACAATTATAGATAAATGGTCGAAGCATATTTCTTGGGGTCTAAAGCATTTAGGACCATAAAATAGGTTACACAAGCCTTAAAAGATCATCAAAGCCTTGAAAGAATTGAGTAAAATATGGGCTGTGCAAGTTGAAATAACTAGACCATCATTAAAACATCATCTAGACAATTAATGGACTAGTTCACTTGTATATTTAATAAGTACACCTCAAGAAATCTCATGAGCCAAATAGTTATACTGACATGAAGTCCCTTATGCTGAGAACATGCTCTATAAATTTCATGTTTGTGTGAGCTTTCTACCTCAAGATCTAAGTGTTCAAATATAGTCTTGCAGAATGAGATGTCCACACAAGTGTCAAGTTTAAGATCCATAAAGTGTCTATTTGGGTTTAAAAGGTCTTGAAAGGGTTTAAAGTTAATTGAAATATAATGGTCTATATGAGGTTGTATACTAAAAAAATTGATCTAATGGTTCACATTAGAGTTAAACAAGTCAAAAGGTCCTTACGTTAAAATCCCTTAAAAATCTACCAGTTGGACATGATCTAATAGTGTGGGTTCATCGAGCTGAGATCCAACAATGTGCATTCACTAAAAAAAGGTGGGTCTGAGCCTAGATCAATTATTAACACTCATTTGTACATCTTGATATGATAGTATGTAATAACTAATAGGAAAGTGGGCCCAATGAGATTTATGGTATAGTGAGCTCATACATTTAGATTGACAGTGTGAGATCAAGTCAAAATGTCAAAGGATCTTGGCTGGTAGGAAATTAAGGACTCACATGTATTCATATATTTAGATTTAATGATGCACCAAGATTTAAATAATTTAGCATATTTTTAGGACCAATAAGATTAAATATATTTGGGCACAATGTAAATGGTCTGAGTTGGCAATTGACAACCAATGAACATCAAGCAAATCTAAAGAGCTTCTATTGAAGGTCGATAAACCAGTCTTTAAAATATATGAATAAAATATTAAAGGGGTCATACCACGACCATAAAATCTTGATAAAACACCATGAAGAAGACATAGTCATACAAGCAAGATGTTTAAGGACAAGGCTCTATCACCATTGAAGTTAAATAGGACCTCTAGTCGATAACTTGAAACCTGTTGACCTTGTTGTAGGGTCATTCCATTGACATGTTCATTGATTTTAGATGAAGGATACTCATCAGCTCTTATAGGTTTCAAATGTAGAACATGTCTCTTATGGCCTAATATAGAGATTGAATATGGAATAATGATTGTAAAGCAAAGTCAATTAGTTTTTAGGTTTCTATAGACATTGTGACTATGCAAAAATCAATAATTAGATTGGTTTTCACCTATAATGGACCTATGTTTGATATTGGAGAAAATATAAACATAAACATGATCATAGAGAGGTGTATCACATATCATTAGGGTCACATTTTTGATAAATAGGTACCGAGGGCCACCCAAAGCAAATGTGGCAGAATTCTATCAATTCTAAGACATGGTTCTCATTAGTAGATCAAATAGACAATGACATGGAGTTCCAAGAAGGACATTGGGTGGATGGATAAGGAAAAAGCTAATTTAATTCTTATATATAACTTGTTCCTTATTGATAGGGTCATGCGTCATCATCCTCAAACTTGTGCTAATATATCATAGTTCACCCTCTCTTCTTCCTTCTCTATATGTTCCAAATTATACCACATGTAACACACTTTGAAAGTTTTTATAAAGAAATCTCTAGAAATTTTTAGAGAAATAGACTCTTGTGCTTTAGCTTGCTTAGGCTATGCCAAAATTTATACTGTAACACATTTTAATGTAATAAATATTGAATTCCATCACTTTTAAAGCTAGATTGAAGTGTGTTCTATGAATTCATGTTGCAATTAAGTGAATGTATGTTCCTTGTCTATGTTTGAGTTTTCTCACCTTCATAAAGAGCTTGGTAGTTCCCATAGGTCATTATAATTATAAGTTATATTTTTTTATTTAGATTTAAAGTGGATATTTACCCTCTCATTCTAGTTTAATAACTAATTCATACCTTATTTTGAAGTACTCATGTGGGACTGATCATCTTTGGTCTTGAATGTGTCTCATAGTGTGTCTTATGCAAAGTATAAGTGTTTGAATTACTGGTGCATCACCCATTTTTCATGCTTTCATATGTTTTTGTATATATATATATATATATTTTCCAAGAAATTATTCAATTAGGTCTATTTTAGGTGATAGATACAAAAATAAGCTGACCTTCTTTGGAGGTCTGATCCATTATTAGGATACCCACAACCTAGGATCAGTCCCATGTTGGACTAGATTTGAGTAGGAAGATTTGAACAATCCCCTTACTCAGCTAGGGTGAAAATCTAGAACAAAAATAGTTTTGGGACATTTGGTGGGACCCATTGGATCTGGTATTGGTGAAAATTTAGTTGTATTAGTGTTCTTCATGAAGGATTTGGTGATCCCAAGCTCAAGCAATTATTTCTGAAAGCCCATGCAATTTCCAAGTAAGTCTATTTCTATTGCACTATTCTGATGTTATTTTCATGGCTATGTATGAGGAAAATACATATGAAATACCTCCATACCAACCTTATCATGGATCATATGAGCCTTTTCATGATCCATATGAGCCTTGTTATGGGCCTAATAAGCCTTACCCATATTTTTATCAAAGCTATGATGAGCCTTATCAAGTTTTTCATGATCCTTATTATCAAGAGAATGAATCTTACCTTCCTCATGAACCATATCAATATCATGATGATATTTAACATTTATTATATGGATATGATGTTGCACATGATAAACCTTGTCTCTAAGAAAGGATGGAGGATATATAGCTCAAAATTCTAGTACATGCAAGAAAAGTATGTTCAGATTCCTAGTATAGAGAAGTGAATGGTCTATTTCAAATGTGTTTAATGTTTTAGAGGAGAGGAATGAGTTTTGTACCTTTGTCTTAGAGAAGACAAAGGCTTTGGAGATGTATAAAATTTAGTTGGATTAATTATCTCAAGAACCCTCTTGGATTCCTTACCAGTCTTTTGTGCTCCTTATTCTCATGAAGTTCTTAACCATGCGCAATGTGAACCAATGGAACTTCCTAGTTGGAGTCAAGAAATTATTCAAGAATATATTCATGATCATATTTAGGAGACTAAGCCTTCTTGTATTTACATTTATTCACCACTCATCTCTTAATCTCAAGTTGTCCAATAGGACAAGGAGGTTTTAAACTTTGATGAGGTTATGGCCAAGTAGAAAGAGCAAAATATAGAGGTTTTCAAAATTTTTTCTTTCCCTCATCTCCAAACCTCCATAGATGATTCAATTTCCCTCAATATCCTAAAATATGATCATGATCAACCTTTCATGCTTCATATTCCCTCTCAAACCAAATAATTTCATCACCCTCCCACCATATCCCTTCTTCAGGAGGAGCAGTTTCAAGTCAAGTTCTTGGAGAATGTGAAGAAGATGATTCAAGTGTGTATGACAAAGAGATTCTAATTTATACTTCACTTTAGGTGAAAGTCAAAAATAAGGTTGTAGCTAATCTTGAAGAGGTTATCTCAGGTATACAAGAGAAGGTTGGTCTTGTTGTGGAAGAACTCCATGAGAAATTGGTATAAGTTGAATTCATAAATGAGTTTGAGATATCTCTACTTGAAAAAGATGGATGTAATGTTGTCACTTGTATTTTCATCCTTGAAGATATGTTTGAAATCTCCTCATCCAAATGTCACAATTGAAACACTTCTAGGTTGTGGGTAGCCTAAGAATGAGGTGAATCTCTAGATAAGGCTAGCTTCCTTTATGTACCACTTTTAGATCACTAATAATCCTATTATTGCAAGGAAAAGGGAGAGAAAATTGAAAGTAAACTATCCTAAAGGTGGTGATACACTAGATTAATTGATAACTACCAACTAGCTACATGTCACACATGAGACCAAGAGACTAACTAGGCATACACTTCTTTAATCTGAATCTTCTCACATAAGTATTTTATTGTGAGGTTGTGATGAATGTTTAGGATAGGAATACTAGACAAGAGGCCTAGAATGGCACTATTGAATAGACTAACTCACTCAACCTTGACATTTCATATAACACTTCACATGACCTGCAAGAAGAAGCTTTCAAGCTACAAATAGGTGAGAGAATGAGACAACAATGCTAAGGAAACAATAGTCATCACTAAGCAAGATCAATCATTCAAGTGAACACACTATGAATAGTCATAGAAGAGGTAAAATTAGTAGTCTTTATTGATCCATGGTAGGCAAATGAGCAGGGATTTCCCATACTCAGGTGGAGTATGCTTACAATGAAAGAAGTCCAAAGGTCACAAGGACAAGTGTCAAGTTGAGAAAAGGAGTTACATGTTCATGATAAGAGAATGTGAAACTAATCATGCAAATTCATAAGAGACAAGTGGTACCCCAAGTCATGAAATGCTTGAAATGTGGCATGAAGTCTCTTCCATTGGTCCAAGAAACTACCTTCATCATTTAGTTCTATTATAACATCCTAAAAATTACTATGGATATTTATATTGCCTGAAATAATAGGGAGGGGTTATGGACATGTCTTTCCATGCATTGGATGCATTCCTCACCTAGATTCCTCTGAAAGTGAGCCATCATTGCCTGTAATTAAAAAAACTCAATATTTCACACACCTTGCACACTTGGCTTCTAAAAAGGCTTTAATTTATCATGAAAATGCATAAATGTGTGTGAATGACATGTTTTAAGGCCATCCATTGACTTATAGGCATCAGGTACACCTTAAAAGCAACTTACTTGAAGTTTTTCACTCTTCTCACTATCATGGTCAATATGCCAATTATAACTGGCTGAGATGAGAACTATTTTTTAGGCACCTAGGTGTTGTTATAAACCATTAAATGGAAATTGTGAGTTATATTAAGTCTAAATATTTTCTCCCATGTGATTGAAATATTCAAACTCTTCCTAGAACCTATAAAAATAAAAACAATTGTCAAGAAAACCCTATTTTATACTCCATCTGTACAATTTCATATAGTCCAAAAGGATGGGGAGTAGCCATAAATATTTATATACAACGTCCATCCACTTTCATGATAATTTTGGTCCATTTTTATTGTTCTCCATCTTCATTTCCTTCATCAGGTGTAGAACCAAGTTTTGTGAGGGTTTTGAGTCATTTCCACCCTTAAGGATTGTTCATGAAGATTAGATGTTATAAATGCAAATAAATTCCACTAGATAAATTTTAAAGACCCCTTTAAATCTACATAAACTCCTTATATCTCCAAGCACAACCTCAGAGAAGATGTGAGTTCTCAAAGTTAGCCTATCAAGCTTTAGCCTTCATTCTGCATACCCCTGAGTTGTCTTTGAGCCCAAAAATGGATTCTTTGTGATTTCTCTACAAGTTGGAGGATTTTAAAAATATGAAATGACCCTATAAAAATATAAAATATTTTATAATGACTACCTAAATCTATAAGTTTAAGTGACTCTCCATTTGGCTTTTAGGCCTAAACCATGCCTAGTAGGCCAGATTGCAACCTTGATGGTCTAGACCACCCTGGTTGAGGTTCCTCCTTCTGTGATTGGTTTTTCATGGTTTTTTAGGTTTTATTAATCTTCCTAAAACTCTATTAAATGTTCACTTAGTTCCTGGTCCACCCTTTTATCTCCAATCCCCAAGATTTTAGGGTTTGTAACCTAGGGAAGTAGCCTCTATCTCAGACAAAATAGAGGATACTTCCCTAGTTTTCCTAGACAAACTAAATGTTGGAGGGGATTATAAAAGTTATGGAGATACTCTACACAAAAAATTGTCCCTTTATTAGATCAATGGGACCCATAACTCCTTCAAATTTCAAGACAAACTCCTAAAAAAAGGGACTATGTGTAGGGTTTTAAGATGTGGACTGTGTGATGCATCCCTAAGGTCCTTTCTTTGCTTTATACCTACCATGATAATATATTGAAATGGATTTAATAATTTTGTATTTCATTAAAAAATATTTATCATCTCAATCCCTACCAACACTTCTCATTGCATAGCCCTCCACTTGATTGGTCAAGGTATTCGACTGTGTTTCTTGCTTGAGTGAGGCACCTGTAGGTGACCTTGCTTGGATTAGACTTTGGAAACATTACATCAAACCTCTTGAGACATTTAAAGATAAATTTTAAAGGTTTTTTACCTATTAATTCCATACTTGGGTTATACCAACACTAAGAACATTATCATTTTTGCTCACTGCCTTACCACAATTAGCTACTATTGGCTGTGCAAGGCCTTATAGGTGACCATCCTTGAAACTTGTGTCAAAATATTCATGGGAAAAATTTGAGGTTTTAAGAAGTATTTTTTGGGATTTTAAATTTATTTCACCTATTTAATTTCCATGCTTAATCCTAGGTCATAGATAGTATATATTTATAGTTAGCTATAGGTGTATAGTTTTAGAATTGGGCACACCTGTAGGTGTGAATTAGACTCCAAATAGTTCATATCAAACTATCTTGATGAATTTTATGCTCCTTGATATGAAATTTACTTGAATAAATATCTCAAACATGAATACATACACAATTTTAACTTTAAGATGCTATAATCACTTTGTAATTTCAAATCTTGTAGATGGTACTGTCAGAATTCAGTGGCCAAATGGGCAACTTTGAGGTGCTCAACTAATAATCTCCACTAGTCATCCATCCTCAAATTTTTGAAAAGTTATTCTACTATGTGGGGATAAAAGTTATGGTCATTTACATGTATAAACCCTCTTTATAACTTTGTTATAAGATATCCTAAAATGGTGAAATGCTTTATTTTTGCCTTGTAGGGAAGAGGTCCCTGAATCTATAGTCATTACTTTTGGAAGGTTCTTCATATTTGCCTAAAAACTCAAAAACTCTCATGGGTTTTTTATGATCTCTTCAAAATACAAGGATCCCAAAATGAGTTTCACCACTTGTTTCAACACTCCTGTATGATACCCTACCTCTCTGTGGTATCCCCTGTAGGTGGCTATTTTCATGTACAGGTAGCAAATGTAGAATTGCAGGTAGTGTGCAAGATATATGTGTTTGTGATCAATTATAGGCCCTAAACAAGTTTTAAAATTCAATATTATGACTCTAAAATATTTAAACACCTATCAAATCTCCCATTCCACCATGATGTCATCCCGAGAGGCTCTTGTAGGTGCACTTTGAGTTGCATGTAGGTAGTGAGTGATGTTAGTATGAGCAGTGATATAATGAATCTGACCTTATGAACAACTCCATTCCCTTAAAAATATATTAAATGATGTATGATGATATCAAAAATATTGGGTTTAAGCTTCCACATCTCATTTCAATGTTTTAAACCTTTTGTAGTCACCTATAGTGGCATGCTAATGGTAAAAAACTATGTGAGTGACTAAGTTGACTGTCACAACCCTTCTTTGTGTCAATTTAAAGGGATTAGATTGATTTTTTCACATTGTAATATCATTATCAACACTTTTCCACCATAATAACTTCCCCATGAATGTGTTTCATAGCTTTGTATAACTCACCTAACTGACTGTGTATGACAGTCATAGAGTAGATTGACTATATGGTGCTTGTTATTGAAATTCCATGAAGATTGATTTGGGTAAAGAGATTTAAAGGTAAGGGGACAAATATGACATTGGAAACATGGTAATGAACTCATATCTACCCTCTAAAACCATTAACAAAGCATGAATATTCTAAAAATGATGAAAACCTCTCTGTCATCCCAAATGAGACAAATCTACAAACCTAAGATGATTTGCCTATAAAAATAAATTTAAACACTAAACCAAGCATAAATAAAATTATGTGAATATTTAAATTTCGTATATATTCAATTACAATAGCTTGATTATATGGAATTATTCAAACAAGAGCAAAACTTGCAATGTGCATATATTGACAAGAAAATTAGGTAGGTCAACTTCTTAGGAATGGTTAACAAAATAAAGGCAATCATTATTATATAAAAAAACATAAAATGGAAGATGAATAAGTGTAAAAGACACCCCCAAGATCAATTTTCCTGAAACCTCCCCTATTTTTTATACCAAACATAAACTTGCTGATCAGTTCTGCATGTCTAGAAAGGAGATGAGGGAACATAATGGTTTTAGCTCAAATTTGGAAATTAAAAAGTATTTATAGTGTGTAAATTAGTATAAGGAAGTTGAATAATCATCTCACAACCTTATCCCACATGTCACACTCCTTTATGGGCCATAGAAGTGCCAAAATCCTTTTTTTTCTAAAAAAACTACTCTTTCTTCTGTAGAACCTACCAATTTTTAGTTATACATAGTTGATTAAGAAATAATAGGACACATGGAACATGAAATCACATTTTGACACCTTAAATTTACCCAAATAAGTTGTACAAGTCATTAACTGCTCCTTTTATGATCTTTAAATGGCTAAAAAAAACTAAATAATTAAAATGACTAAGACCAAGGCTAATATGATGAAATGACATCAAAAGACTTATAATTCACCCTATGAAATAATAATAGACCCATAAAAACACCTAAAGATAAAGTTTTTACCTATAAGGGTGGTCAATAATTAGTGACTCATAGGGGTAACATGCCTGCTATGCTAAAGATCAATAACCTTATCCTATCTATGGGCTTAGAGAGTCATTTGAAGTCTAAAACAAAACACGAATACATAAAGCTTGACAATAGGTATTTGACCAAGACAAGATAACTAATTATCTCAACCCCATAAAATAAAGGACACACACAAAGCAAAGTAAACACACTAACAAGACACACATGTATGCCCAAAGCACTTAGGGAAAACAAAAAACAAACAACTATGAACAAATAGAAAATAAACATACTTATTTTCCAAGATCAAAAGGAAATTTCCTTGAATATTTTTATTCATGAGATGAATCATAGTTCCAAGCATGTTACTCCTTGGATTGGATGCTTGGTAGATCAGACCTATTCCTTGACACTTCACTTGATCTGCTCTCAAGTAGATCATCCTTAAATAGGTCTCTAATGTAAATGTATTCCTATTGATTTTATACACATACCTCATATTGTTGCCTAATATTCATCTCATGATCAACTTGTATCTTCTTGGTAGGCATGGCTTCAAGAGGAGTAGTTTCTTATTCCTTAGAAGATTGAGACTAATAGAAGTTTATTCTATCCTTCAAAAGCTGATGTGTTTCTCCCAACTGGTAGAGAGGATAACAACCCATTTTGATGATTTCAAACATATCATCATGGGATGCATATGCCTCTTGAAATGACAAATTTGAAAAGTTGCTTCTTCTTTTCATACCCACTTAAGTGTCAAGACTACCTTCTCCATTTTTAACTAGATCATAGCCTCCTTGAATAGGAGTATAACCTACTCCAATGATTAAAAACAAGTCATCACAATGATGATTATAGACTTGTCCTTAACCATCTATGATATCTTTAATAGTGATGGAAGAACCAATGATGATTTCCTCTTCTTTAACACAAGGAAGACATTCTTCAATATCAACACAATCAGAAGATTCAACACAAGAAATCACTTCTTCTTCAACATTTAGAACCTATTGTGGTATCTCAACTATTATAACCTGAATTTTATTCTCAAGGACTACAAGATCCTCAATTTCTTTCTCATTCTTGGTGATGCTAATGCTAGGCATCTTGTAATTAGGTGACCTAGCCTAATAAGGCTACCAAGGAGCTATGTTTTATTCAAGGAAGAGTTATAAATTATTATCAACCAAATGATCATCTTTAGGTTCCCATACCACTAGTACATCAAGGAAAAGGGTGATAGGGTGAGGACAAGATGAACTAGTTGGTGAAGGTGGAACATAGAACTCAACATCAGATTGAGAATGAATTGTAGGGAATCCTTTTGGGAGTTGTTGAGGAAGGGGAGTCAAATCTTGGGATAAAATTTCTTGGTTTTCTTCCTTCCATTTGAAAATCACTTCATTTAAATCTGATTTAACTTAAAGCACTCTCTTGGGGAAGGTTATACGAGGTGTGTTTAGGCAGATGATCTTCTTTTGGCTCTAAACCTTCCATCACACCTTGACTCAACAATTTCATTCTCGACTCTGACTCTTCAATTTGCTTAGATAGGTTCTCTTGGAAAAATATTTATTGAAGTTGATAATCATATTCATGAGTATAAGGAGTACAAGAGGGCTGATATGGAAAATAATAGGTCTCTTGAGGAAGGGTGGGTGGGGCATGCATAGAATCAATCTCTTTCTCAACTTCACACTCTTTATCTAAGATTTTATCCCCTTTATTTTTCCATGATTCCAATACTTTATTCCAGATTAAGATGTTAGGATTAGGAGTATCTTCTTGAGGTAGTGATGAAATTTTAGGAGTGGATGAAGTGTTCAAGAAATTTGGGATCTCCTTAGGCTTGGATTCTCCACCTTGTCTCCAACTTGGGATTTCATATCCAGAAGTCTCTTCTTGAGGTTGGGATGTAATGGGAGAGGGAAATGAGCGATTAGATTCCACTTCCTTTACTGATGAGATGGAATAATTCATATAATTATTTTCTAACTCAATTTTCCTATCAAGGTTTGCTTCAAAAACAAAGTTTTTCTTTCCAACTCTCTTTTCTAGCTGATTGAGAAAAAGATGTCTTTGATAAGCTTGTTTGGGTTCATGAGTAGAGGTCAAGTAGACATTATATCAATCTTGGGGATGTGGATATGAGGGCTGATATATTTGGTGAGGCTGTTCATCATGAATTCTTAGCTTATCTTCTAAGGATGAAACTAGGCCACTCACATCTAGCATCTCACTTGTGAGCATTTACTAATTTTCTCTCTCAATAGGTACCCACTCTCTTTTAACCATCTCTAATGCATCTCTCACATTATGAATGAGATGATTAGGAACATATTGATCACGTTCCCATTGTATTTCAAGATCCATCATGTACCTCTCATAACCCAAGAGAGTTTGCTTGAAATTTGAAATGGACCGATTTGAGAAGTGACTATGTTGACTAGGAGGAGCAAGATATTGAGAAGGATAGTTATAGCACTAATACAAATCATGAAAAGGTTGACAAGGGTCATATTGGAGATGGTAAGTATCGTGAAAAGGTTGATAAGAATCATATAAGGTTGATAGGGAACTCCATAAGCTTGAGATATCTAATCAACTTATGTAAAACAATACTCAACACCAAAACCAACCATGAAACTTCATTGGGAAGCAAGAAAATAGAAAAATTACTAATAATATTCAAAAGGAAAACTTGGGCTACTCAACCAGCTGATGTAACTTCAGAGTCACCATTGATGCTTAGATATATGCCTCCAAAGGCTGATGTGTTAAAAGACAACACCAATTTTTTTTCAACTTCTTGGATAAGGAGTCCCACCAGGCATGAGAAAAAATATTGTCACTTGGATTTTCACTCTTGAGGAGATGTCTCAGCTCTCCTCATCCAAGCGGTCTCATCTCTCCTCATCCAAGTGGCATAATTAAAACACCTCTAGGTTATGGGTAGCCTAAGAATGAGGTGAATCTCTAGATAGGGATAGCTCCCTTGGTGTACCACTTTTAGATCACTAATACACCTATGCTTGAAAGAAAAAGAGGGAGAAAAATTAAAGTAAACTATCCTACAAGTGGTGATACACTAGATTAATTGATAACTACCAACTAGCTGCATGTCACACATGAGACCAGGAGACTAACTAGGCATACACTTCTCTTATCTGAATCTTCTCACATCATTATTTCATTATGAGGTTGTGATGAATGTTTAGGATAGGAGGAATAGACAAGAGGTCTAGAATATCACTATTGAATAGAGTAACTCACTCATCCTTGACACTTCATAGAACACTTCACATGACTTATAAGAAGAAGCTTTCAAGCTGTAAATAGGTGAGAGAATGAGACAATAATGCTAAGGAAATAATAATCATCACTAATAAAGATCAATAATTCAAGTGAACACACTATGAATAGTCATAGAAGAGGTAAAATTAGTAGTCTCTATTGATCCATGGTAGGCGAATGAGTAGGGCTTTGCCATACTCAGGTGGAGTATGCTTACAATAGCCAAAATGGCTAGTTCTTATAGAAATTAAGAGAGAGAAGAGAAGAAGGAAGTCCAAAGGCCATAAGGACAAGTGTCAAGTTGAGAAAATGAGTTACATGTGCATGAGAAGAGAATGTGAAACTGATCATGCAAAGTTAGAAGAGACAAGTGCCACCCCAAGTCATGAAATGTTTAAAATGTGACATAAAGTCTCTCCATTGGTCCAAGAAATTTCCTTCATCATTTAACTCTATTGGAAAGTCCCAAAACTGACTAGGGATAGGTATACTATTTGAACTAAGAGGTAGGGGTTATGGACATGTTTTTCTATACATTGGTTGCATTCCTAATCAATTGGATTCCTCTGAAAGTGAGCCATCATTGCCTGTAGTCAAAGAAACTCCCTATTTCACACACCTTACACACTTAGCTTCCAATTTTGTTTTAGTTTCTCATGAAAATACATAAAAGTGGGTAAATGACATGTGTTAAGGCCATCTATAGACTTAGAGGCATCAAGAACACCTTAAAAGTATCTTACTTGAAGTTTTTTACTCTTCAGTTCTAATTGGCTGAGATGAGAGCTCTTATTTAGGAACATAGGGGTTATTTTGAATAATTAAATGGACATGGTGAGTTATCTTAAGTCTCAATATTTCCTCCCATGTGATTGACATCTTTAGAATCTTCTGAAAACCTATAAAAACATAAAAATTATCAAGAAAACCCTATTTTATACTCCATCTGTACAATTCTATATAGTCTAAAAGGATTGGGTGTAGCCCTAAAAAGTTATATACAAATTCCATCCAATTTCATGATAATTTTGGTCCATTTTGATGGATCTCCATCTTCATTTCCTTCATCAGGTCTAGAACTAGGGTTTGTGAAGGTTTTGAGTCCTTTCCAACCTTAAGTATTGTTCATGAAGATTGGACATTATAAATGCAAAACAATTCCACCAGAGAAAAGTTTAAGACCCTTTTCAACATCCCCAAAATCCTTCTATCTCCATAAAAAACCTTAGAGAAGATGTGATCACTCGAAGTTAGCCTATCAATCTTTGACCTTCTTTCTGCATACCCTTGAGTTGTCTCTGAGTCCAAAAATGGATTCCTTATGATTTCTCTACAAGTTGGAGGCTTTTACAAATCTTGAATGACCCTATAATTCATAACTAAGGCTAGAAGTGTAAGTGACTCTCCATTTGGCTTATAGGCCTAAACCATGCCTAATAGGCCTAACTGCAACCTTGATGGTCTAGACCATTGTGTTGAGATTACTCATTATATGATTGGTTTTCCATGTTTTTTTAGGTGTTATTCAGATTCATACACATATTTTCAATGTTCACTTAGCTCTTGTTCCACCCTTTTATCTCACATCCCTAAGATTGTAGGGTTTGTAACTTAAGGAAGTACCCTCTATATGAGACAAAATAGAGGGTACTTCCCCTATTTTCTCAAAATAAATAAATATTGGATGGGATTATAAAAGTGATGTATACCATATGCATAAATTTTTTCCTCTTTATTAGATCAATAGACCCCATAACTCCTTCAAATTCTAGGACAAACTCCTAGAAAAAGTTACTATGTGCAAGGTTTTAAGATGTGGACTATGTGATGCATTCCTAGGGTCCTCTATTTGATTTATACCTACCATGAGAATATATATATAAATTGATTTCATAATTTTTTATGTCTTTCAAACATATTTATCATCTCAATCCTTGCTAAAAATTCTCATTGCATACCCCTCCACTTGCCTAGTCAAGGTATTTGACTGTGTTTCCTGCTTGAGTGAGGCACCTATAGGTGATCTTACTTGGATTAGACTCTGGAAACATTTCATAAGACCTATTGAGATATTTAAATATAATTTTCAAGGATTTGGACCTATTCATTCCATTTTTGGGATATACCAACACTAAGAACATTACCCTTTTTGCTCACTACCTTACCACCGTCAGTTACTATTGGCTATGCAGGATCCTATAGGTGACCTTCATCCTTGAAACCTTTGTCAAAAGATCCATGGGAACCATATAAGGTCTTAGGAACTAATTTGTGGGATTTGAAAGTTATTTCACCTATTTAATTTCCATGCTTCAGCTTGGGTCATAGATTGTATATATCTATAGTCAGCTATAGGTGTATATTTTTAGAATTGGGCACACCTATAGGTGTAAATTTGACTCCAAAAAATTCAAATCAAACTCTCTTGATGAAATATGTGATCCTTGATATGAAATTTAATTGAATGGATATATCAAACATGAAAACATACTCCATTTTCACTTTAAGATTATATAATCACTTTAGAATTTCAAATCCTATAGATGGCACTATCAAAATTCAGTGGTCAAATGGGCAACTTTGAGGTGCTCAACTACTAATCGCCACTAGTCATCTACCCTCAATGTTTTTAAAATTTATTATAATATGTGGAGGATAAAAGGTATGGTCATTTATATGTATCAAAAATCTTAATTACTTTGTTATACTATATAAAAAAATGATGAAATCCTCTATTTTTTTAGGGAAGAGGTCCCTAAATCGACAATCATTACTTTTAAAAGGTTCTTCATAGTTTGCCTACAAAATGAAAAAATATCATGGGTATATTATGATCTCTTAAAAATAATATTATACCAAAAGGAGTTCCACCACTTGTTTCAACACTCCCTTATGACACCCTAGCTCTATATGGTATCACCTGTAGGTGGCCATTTTCATGTACATGTAGTAAATGTAGAATTGCAAGAAGTGTGAAAGATATATGTATTTGTGATCAATTATATACCATCACCAAGTTTTAAAATGAATTATTTTAACTCTAAAATATTTAAACACCTTTCAAATGTCCCATTCCACCATGATGTCATCTTGAGAGGCTCATGTAGGTGTACTTTGAGTTGCATGTAGGCAATGAGTGATGCTAGTATGAGTAGTGATATCATGAATATAAAATTATGAAAAAATACATGCTCTTCCAAAGGGATAAAATTATATATTATGAAATAAAATATCTTGAGGCAAGCTTCCACATCTCATTTCAATGTTTTAAACCTTCTATAGTCACCTGTAGTGGTATTCAATGGTAGAAAACTGTGTGAGTGACTGAGTTGACTGTCACAGTCCTTACTTATGCCAATTTAAAGGGATTAGATTTATTATTTAAAAATTTAAGAAAATTATCAACACTTTAATACCATAATTAATTCTCCATGAATGTGTTTCATAGCTTTGCACAACTCACCTAGCTGACTGTGTAAGACAGTCATAAAGCAGACTGACTCTATGGTTCTTGTGATTGTAAATCCATGAAGATTTATTTAGGTAAAGAGATTAAAATGTTATGGGACCAATAAGACATTATAAACATGGTAATAAACTTATCTCCACCCTTTTAAACCATTATCAAAGTATGAAGATTTTGAAAATGATGGAAACCTATTTGTCATCCCATTGAGACCAATCTACAAACCTGAGATGATTTGCCCATAAAAAAATATAAAAATAAACCAAGAATAAATATAATTATTTAAATATTTCCATGTCCTTTGGAGTCAATTCCAATGGCTATATTGTATACAATTATCCAAACAAGAGCAGAACCTACAGGATGCATAGATTGGCAAGCAAATTAAGTAGATCAACTTCTTAGGAGTGGTTCATAAAACAAAGGACACAATTATTATGAAAAAAAACATAAAATTGAAGATAAATAAGTTTATAAGAATCCCCAAATATAAATTTTCTTGAAACCTCCCCTGCTAGCCGTACCAAACACAAACCTGTTAACTAGTTCTACATTTCTAGAAAGGAGATGAAGGAGAAAAATGGTTTTAACTCAAATTTGGCACTTTCAAAGTATTTAAATCATGAAAATGAGTTTGAGTTAGTTGAAGAGTCATCTAAAAACCTTGTTCCATGTGTCACACTCCCTTATGGGCTGTACAAGTGCTAAACTCCTCCTTTTTCGAAGAAAATTGCTCTTTTTTCTAAAGAACCTACCACTTTTTAGTTAAAAATAGTTTATTAACGCATAATATGACACATGAAACATTAAATAACCTTTTTAAACCTTCAATTTACCTAATGATGTTGTACAGTTCATTACATGTTCCTTTTATGACCTTTAAATGGCTAAAAAACATCAAGATTAAAATGACTAAGACCAAGGCTAATATTACATAATTGACATTAAAAGAATTATAATACATTTTATTACACAATACTAGACCCCTAAAAACACCTAAAGATCAATTTTTTACCTATAGGGATCCCAATTTGACCTATAGGGTCAAATTTGGTCAACAAGTACTATTCAAGCTAATCCTATTCAAGTTGATCAAAATAAAGAGAAAAAAGATGATTGAAAGCTATACCTTGAATATCTACAAGATATTGAAGATATTTTTAGGGATAGGTTACCCATTGAAGAGAAATTTTATGAAAATTTTGATTAAGAATCACTCATTAAGGATCATGATGCAGATTGAATTGGTTATGCAAAGCTCCTTGAAGAGCTTGATGAACTTGTAGTAGATAGAAAGAAAGATAAGGTCACTCAAGGGAAATGCATAGATGAATTATCATTTGACAAGGTTTTAGTTGAAAACTAGTATGAAAAATATCCTAAAGTGCAATATGAGTTCATTTTTGTTGGTGACTGATTTATTGTTGATGACTCATTTGAAGAGATGCTAAGAGAGTTAGTAGGCAAGAAAATTCACTCATAAAAGGTTATGTTTGATAAATACCTTGCTTTGTAACTTATATCATCTCTTAGAATCAGTGACTTCAAAGATTTCCCTTTTGATCCAGGTGGATCATGTTTTGTCTTGGTTAGTTAGATTAGTTTATTTTATTTTATCCCAAATAAGTACTTTGTTTGTACAATTGTTCAATAAATTAGTTGCCTTTGATTTATTAGGTTAGTTTCCCTTTCAAGTTTATTTCTTTCCTTATTTGTTGGAATTATTTATCTTTTCAAATCAAGAGGATATCTTGTAGTCAATGTAAACGGTCAAAGAGTCATAGAGATGGTCTGAGTTCTCAAGCATAATAGGCATGATACCCAACCAAGTCACCAAAGATGTTGATCAAATTTTGTCTACATACCAAAAATGTGCCTAGTACAAGAGTATAAAAGCTAAGAAGGATCATGATTGAAGAGTGACATAATGTCATAAGGAACAAACAAATCTCAATTGGAGATCATATAGCTTTTAAAAATATTTTGAAACACTTTAGGTAGGTTTAAAGTGTGATCTAATTGATCTTCAAGGGATAGGTATACAATTATAGATAAAGGGTCCAAGGATATTTCATGGGGTCAAAAGTATTCAAGGGCATGAAAAAAGTTACACAAGCCTTAAAATATCATCAAAGCCTTGAAAAATTGAGTAAAATATGGACTGTGCAAGTTGAAAGAACCAAACCGTCATCGAGATATCATTGAGAAAAAGAATGAATTTGTTCACTTGTGCATTTAATAAATGCAACTCAAGAACTCTCACGAGCCAAATAGTTGTAGGTACATGAAGTCCCTTTTGTTGAGAACATACTCTATAAATTTCATGTCTACATAATCTTTCTACCTCAATATTTAAGTATTCAAAGATAGGTTTGCAGAATGAGACATCCGTGCAAGTATCAAGTTTAAGATCCATAAAGTGACTGTTTAGGTTCAAAAGGTTCTTAAAAGGTTTAAAGTTGATCAAAATCTAATGATACATGTGAGCTTGAATATTAACATAATTTATCTATAGATTTGAACTAGAGTCAAACAAGTCAAAATCTCCCTAGGTTAAAAACCCTTAAAAAGCTACCAGTTAGAGATGATCTAACGATGCACTTTCATTGAGTTGAGATCCAATAGTGTGCATTCACTAATAAAAGGTGGGTTCAAGAATAGATAAATAATCAAAACTAATTCTTACATCTTGATCTGATGGTGTATAGGAATTGATAGGAAAGTGGGACCAATGAGATCTATGGTACATATGAGCTCGTACATTTAGATCAATGGTGCAAGATCAAGTCAAAATGTCAAAGGATTTTGGTTGGTAGGAAGTCAAGGACTCACATGTATTCATACATTCAAATCTAACAATGTTCAAGGAGATAAATAAATAATCATATCTTCAAGACCAATAAGAATAAATATAGTTGGGCATAATGTAAATGGTCCGAGTTGGCAATCAACAACCAATGAACATCAAGTAAATCTAAAGAGTTTTCATTGAAGGTCGATGAACTAGTCTTTAACCCAGGTGAATAAAATATTATAGGGGTCATCTTACCATAATTAAATATTGATAAAACACCATGGAGGAAACATAGTCATACAATAAATATGGCTAAGGACAAGGCTCTATCACCATTGAAGTTAAACAGGACCTCTGGTTGATAACTTGGAACCTGTCGACCTTGTTGTAGGGTCATTCCATTCACATGTTCATTAATTTTAGATGAAGGATACTCATCATACATTATAGGTTTTGAATGCATAATATGTATCTTATGGCCTAATATAGAGATCAAATATGGACCAGTGATTACAAAGCAAAGTCAAGCAGTTTGTAAGTTTTCATAGACATTGTGATTGTGTAAAAACCAATAATTAGATTGGTTTTCACCTATAATGGACATGTGTTCGATATTGGATAAAATATAGACATAAACATGATCATAAAAGGGTGTCTTGCATATCATTAGGGTCACATTTTTTATAAAAAGGTATCGAGGGCCACCCAAAGTAAATGTGGCACAATTCTATCAATTCTAAGACATGGTCCTCATTAGTAGATCAAATAGTTAATGGCATGGAGTTTTAAGAAGGACATTGGGTGGATGGATAAGGAAAAAGATCATTCAATTATTTTATAGAATTCATTCCTTATTGATAGGGTCATGAGTCATCATCCTTGAACTTGTGCTAATAAATCACAGTACCCCCTCTCTCTTCCTCTTTATATATATGTTCCAACTTATACCACATGTAACACACTCTGAAAGTTTTTAGAAAGAAATCTCTAACAATTTTTAGAGAAATAGGATCTTATGCTTTGGCTTGCTTAGGATATGCTAAAATTTGCACTATAACACCTTTTGATGCAATAAATATTGAATTTCATCATTTTTCAAGCTAGATTGAAGTGTGTTCTATGAATTCATATATTGTAGTTAAGTGAATGTATGTCCCTTGTCTATATCTAAATTTTCTCACCTTCATAAAGAGCTTGGTAGTTCCCACAGGTCATTATAAGAGAAATTTACAATTTTTTATTTAACTTGAAAGTGGATATTTTCCATCTCATTCTAGTTTAATAACTCATTCATGCATTATTGTGAAGAACTCATGTGGGACTAATCTTCTTTGGTCTTAAATGTGTCTCATAGTGTGTCTTATGCAAAGTATAAGTGTTCCAATTACTGGTGCATCATCATTTTTCAAGCTTTCATATACTGTTGTTTGTCTCTATATCTTTTCCAATCAAGTGTTAGATTAAGTCTAGTTTAGGTGATAGATCCAAAAGGAAGATGACCTTCTCCAGAGGTCTGATCCATTATTAGGATACCCACAGCCTAGGATTAATCCCATGTTGGACTAGATTTGAGTAGGAAGATTTGAAAAACCCCCTTAATCAGCTAGGGTGCAAATCTAGAACACCAATAATACCTATGGTTGAGATCACTTCCAATGTACGATGATAAGATGACAAAACTAGGTCCAATACTCCACTATCCAAGCCCTTCTCTTGAACTACCACATATAACCATTCTATTTGGCTTACTTGGAGCTATTATTATGTGATAGAAGTCACTATTTTAGGTAATTAGTGGAAATGGTGAACTCATAGGGACCTTATCAAGATAAGGTTGCTACCAAAATGTCCAGGACACTCACATGGAAGAAGACTTACCCCCCCATCCAACCAAGAATGCAAGGAGAGCCTACAAACTAAGTTAACTAGGCAGACTTGAGGATGGAAGTGCATAATGGTTTTAATGGCTCTGAAGACAAGGAAAACAAAAGCTATTAGTTCATTATTTTCATCCCTCAATGGATATTACACCATAGACAAAATAAAATGAGGTTTATGCAGAACTAAGATTCCACTCTCAATCAAGTCATGAATAAGGAGAAGGCACATGATTTCAAGATACATAATGCTCCACTCAAGAATGTAGAGAATTTGGATGAGTCTAAGACTTCATATGAGGTAATGTATAGTGTGGAAGGCTTGATTAGTTCCATTAAAGGTCTGAACCACATCGATTTAATCCATTTTGACCAAAAAATCAATCAAAAGGCCTTAAGTGAACACAAACATGCATTTGGAGAACCAAGAAAGTGATGGAACAAGGGTGGATTCAATAAGGTGAGACCTCAGATAATATAATGTAGATGTCTCAAGACTAGTAAATGGGGTTTAGACTTGGAGAACTTCAAGAAAGCACACTTATAGCCTCTAGGGTCAGATCAGGTCCTTGATCCCCAAACCCTACATAGGAACATAGGAGTAAATGAGATGATTGGAGGGATTAATCAGGACATGGAGCTATAGAAGATGATGAATAAGGATGGAGGTTAGATAGGAGGAGTGTTGTGATTGTTTTTGGTCCATCAAGTCACCCATATTGGCCTCAAACTCATTAGACTCAACCCAAGCCTTATAGGCCTATAAGCCTTTCTTAAGGCTTAAAAACCCCACATCACATTAAATCATGATAAAAAATTCAAAAAAAATATTTATGGACATAAATTATGTTGGGGGGAGGGTGTTTTATGTCCTAAAAAGGTAGATGAATGTATAAAAAATGATCATTTTGGCCTCCAAGCCCAACTTGAGCTCACAGTCCTACATAGCTAGTTCAAGTCATAACTTTAGATGCTCATATATTTCACCTAAAATGGATTATGAGAAAATGATTATAATATATTTTAGGTACCAATATGCAACTTAAATTCATGGAATATTTAGTGGGAATAAGGGGCACACCTTTATGAACAAAGGTTACGAAAGTTAACCTATTCAAACTACGTACAAAAAAAGACAAGCTCACTTTTCTACATCCACATATTAGTCCAATATTTTGATGGAATATCAAGCCTATCAATAAATTTTGAGGGGTTCATGTACCTAAAATATATGGTAGTATGTTTTAGTTTAGGGGTTCGTACTCTATGAATCATGTTACTAAGAGTACTGGACACCCAAGACCTCCCTAAAACCCTAGTATAGACCTGATGGTAGAGATCACTAAATATTTGAATGCAAAATAATTTGTTTGTCATATATAAAACTTAGATCAGATATCACACTCAGGGGAGATTATAGTCATGGTAGTGACTTGTACGGACACTATATGGAAGTGTTAGAAATATGTACTTTTATAGAATTTTGTGCATAAAGGAGGGTTTAAAATCATTTGATGAGATTAAAAATATTGGAGGGTCAGGTTTAGAACTTATTTCACCTTATAAAATCATAAAATATCAAATTATATTCCTAAAAACACCTCCACCACTCACTTCTAAGGAGCTAGTCTACAGACTTGGATGACAAAATGACCTAGTCAACTACCATAACAAAATTATAGGTGTCCTTGATCAAAAGGGGATTATGCTATGGTGTAAGGTGTTATTTTAGGTATGAATATGATGATATCATAGGTTTATAAGGTTTCATTAGGTCTCTCATGGCTTCTCGATATCAACAATTAGGCTAATAAGCCTAATTGGCTTATTTGACCTATTTGGTCAACAAGAGAGCTCAAGTTTGGTATAGAGGGGATAATGGAGAGAGTGAATTTAGGTTATAATGCCTAATAAATGATGACTTAAATGGTGTATATGAAATTTCAAGGCTAATATATAGGAGTGGAGATAGTTTCATCATCAAGTGAACATGTGCATTAAAAGAGAGGCTACTCAATGCCTCTTGAGAGGCCTAATTACACCCATGTACACCATGTAACTTCCATTAGGAGAAGTGATGAAATATTTTTATCATGGTCAAACCTTTGGTAAGGATAATTGAAGTTGACTCAACCCACATCACCTCATTTTTCATGCTAAAAGGAGCCATTAAGGAAGACCAATGCATGGGAGATTTGAAGAAGGTTTATGTAACTAATGTAACTATAAAATTGAGTGGACCTTAGTTATTCATGACCCCCTTATCTCACCTCCATGACATTATCCCCTTATTTTCTCCCCATTTATTCTATATATTAAAGGATTTTAGCCTTGTATTGTATCCCTCAAGCTAGTATGAGGAAACTCTACCAAGATTTGTACTTACAGACCGCTTGGATTGATGAATAAAACACCTTCAACTACTTCATAATCAGTACTTAGTGTTTCATACTTGTTTTGATATGAAACAATGGTGTAATATTCCATTTTGTAGGTCCAAATTCTACCTAGGTGCTAATAAGCTTTTCCTTTCAAGTCATCTAGTGTGTTATGATGTTGATGGCTCAAGCTTAAAGTGGATGTCTGATTGTAAGTGCCTTGAACCAAGCCTTATTCTCATTGCCCTCTTACTCCAGTCACTCAAACTAACCTCTAGGTGAAACATTGTTGCTTAGAAGTCATTGAAGGTAGTGTGTTAGCTCTATGCATTGTCCATTAATGTAATTAAGAGTTCAAGCTGAGTGGTAAGTGAGTATATTAGTACATCACCACTTTAGAGTAGGTTTCATTCATGCAATGTCTCTTCCCTTTTCATCCTAACAGATTAGGCCTTATAAAGAGAGATCAAGTGAGAAAATAAAGGGAGTTATTCCCATGGTGTAACAACCTGCCTAGTTGTACTAAGAAAAAGTAGTATTTTTTTTTTTGTAAACAAGACACAAAAATGCTAATGGACTCATTAGGTCCTAGAGTTTGAACCTAAGCTTTGATACCACATGTAACATAGCCAACATATCATAATGACATGTATTCCAAAGGGAAAATAGTTCATCAGACTAAAACCTAGTAGAGGAAAATGGGATATAACACATAAAATCTAGAGGCCACTCCCATGTTATCCTAGGTTTGAGGTGGATGTGAATAGTCCTTTCCTCATCAAGGGTGTAACCCAGACATCTAACACCAATGTCATAGTATGAAAATTGGGTCTTGAAGATCTATGAAGTCATAAATCACTTTATCTCATTTATAATTCCAAATTAGTAATACACTAGAAATTTATCATTTCCTAATGTCATTTCAAGGTTTTTCAAAGTACTATGAGATAATTAGGACTAAGATAGGTTTTCAATGTATAATAAAGGTAAAAATGAAAAGAGTAGATTATTCACCAAGACTTCATGCCAGTCAAATATGATAGAAACAACATGAAAGTGTCACTTTTATTTTATGATAATCATTCCTATTGATAGGTTCTTAACTCACAACATGATGTAATTGCCTAGCCTTTACCTTTTTAATCT
Source organism: Torreya grandis (assembly GCA_037957365.1). Taxonomy (NCBI): domain Eukaryota; kingdom Viridiplantae; phylum Streptophyta; class Pinopsida; order Cupressales; family Taxaceae; genus Torreya; species Torreya grandis. The sequence goes on from JARHVA010001868.1 coordinate 1,639,996, forward strand.
AGGAAAACCCTTATCTAGGGTTTACAAGTCAAGCACAATCCTAAGAACTAAAATCATTCTGATACATTATTTATAAGCTCTAAGACATGTTCTCTATAGATTATATACAAACATAATTATTAAAACTAAATTTAAAAACCAAAACCCGTTGTGATAAATTCATTGCATAACAAAAAGGAATCCTCAATAGTTTTAGATATTGTAAGCATCATAGGAATCAAAATGATGTAATTCAATTAAAATTCAAATAATATTCTTAATTCAAAAATTAAAGTTTTCATATATATTAAGTTTATAGGTTATCAAGTTTCACCTACAAAATCAATGTGTTTAACCCTAAATTGGATGTAGGAATCCTAACTTGGTGTTAATAGGGTTAAGAATATAAAAATAATAATGCATAAGTGATAAATAAATCTATTGTATGCCAATTAGGTTTTAAACTTAGATGTAAACATAAACTAAATTTATTATGCCAAGAATAGGCTAAATATAGAAATTATAACTAATATATGCATGAAAATGATAAAGAATAATATACTTAGCTAGTTATGAAGCTAACACAGTGCTAGATCTAGAATCGTAAAAAATCAAGCTAGGAGATTCTAAAATAGTCATCACATTTTGGATTTGACACTTCTATAGCTATGGATACTAACATCAATCTGGGATAATTATGTTGACAATATTGTTTGGGTATAATGTGTTGATGCTAAAAATTATCATGCTAATGAATCAACCCTTTCACCTATCACGAAGGTTAAATTGGAATCATACCAGTCTAATTGTAGGAGTCCTATGACTGAAAAATCAGTACAAGGCACATAATGGGTTTTTTAAAAGTGAAGTTGTATTGAGTTACACACTTGATCGAGTTCTAGGAAAATAATATCTTTCTTAAAAGGGATTGTTTTATTTGATGTGGGTAATAGGTGGATGTAGTGTTTTCACAAAGAGTATAGTCTCGGATAATGATTTCATGAATAAACCTATATTCAAACATCCTTGAATTATAACTCATAAATATTAAAGATGTACTTGGATTTGATATACATTATGAAAAAAAACTGAATGTTACTAGAAAATCATCCAATGTAACATATTTCATTACAGTAATAAAAAATATACTTTACTAGATTATGAATAAGTCTAGATAAGAAACTATAATCTATTCTATCTGACATAGAAAATCTATTAATCAGATAATCTCTTGAAGAATAGAAACTTGATTCAAAAAGTACGTATTTTAAATAATGTTCTATGTTCTAACCTCAATATTTTCCAAATAACCTCAAAGATAAACCAAAAGTATAATGAAACAAATTTGAGATAAGAGACGAGCAATAAAGTGTGAGTCAAAATAAACTTATATTTAGAAACATATTTATAACTCAAGTTTGAAAATGATGTTTCAATTACAAATGTCATAAATGTTTTTCCAAATAAAAGGGGGATGCTATAAATCAAAGAGAAAGAAAGAAGGAAATGAGAAGAGATAAATAAAACAAACAAAGATAATAATTAGCTAAAGGAAAAGAACAAACTAAATAGTAGAAAGAAACATTACATTAAAGATATAATACATAAAGGAGGCGTTAAGCCAAATCAAATAATAATAAAATGATTAAGAAAACCCGAATAAGGAATGATTTCATTAATAAATAAAAGACATGGATTACAAGTTTTGAAAAAAGACAATTGTAGCATAATAAACATCAAAATTCTATCATGCTAGGCATGACATGTTCATCAATATTCGGGTGAAAGAAAGATTCTAGCGTATATGAATGCAAATATGCATTCATGAAAACATTAAATTTCTCAAATATTAACTAAATAATAAAAAAATAATTAAAATTAAACCTATATATACCTAGAATAAGTGAGATATGACTATGCTGTTAGATTGAGTGTTGATCTTCTACAAATAATAATCATCTCAGAGACTTATTCTTGGAAAAGAAGCGCAAATGAAAGCAAGAGTTATCGTATTTACCTATATGAGTTCCTACCTTGAAAATGAGGTTGCTTTGCCTTTATATCTTTTGTCAAGCAGTTAGTTGGCTTAACAACTAACTTTTGTTTTAAACTTATAATTTAAAATTTAGACAAGTAACATTATAAGATAGAGTTAAATAAAGTTTATAATTTTTTAAGGCAAATTATTAAGTTCATAATGAACTTAAATAACTTCTTAAATATTTATTTTTAAAAGACCAAATAAACACTTATGTGGGGGCCCACTATTAAAAGACTCTTCTAAACTAATCTCAAAATAATAATCCAAAATGATATGATTAAATAAAAATATACCTAGACCATAAAATTTTCATTACTTAATTGAATATTGAACTGCTCAACTTGAATCAACCATACACCAGGTTACATATTATGTCTCAATGCAACTAAAATTATCTAATGAAAATTTCATGTACATGTCTAAATATCAAATTCTATCAAAATAATTGATTTAAAATTGATCAAAATTATAGTAAACCACTTGAA